>CAJHNH020008476.1:1140826-1498326 GCA_905116865.2 Candidula unifasciata
TGGGGGAACCCAGGAATCCCAGGTACAGTCAAAAAGTCAAAATGAACACCGACTAATCCTAACATGCCTATAATACTGGACTATCCCAGTGATTCTGTGGTCTCCCCTGTTTGGGTGAGCTAAAATGAAAGGACCTACCACTGAAAATGAATGCCTTAAAAAAGATGCCTGTACTGTGTACTACTAGGAAAAGCACTGTTTATGTATAGTATATATGAAATTGTAGAACTATGGCACAGGCAATACAATCCATCCAGGTGGACGGGCACGAAAATGTGAAATGGATGGACTGAGAAAGCAAGGATTTTTAATAGAAACCCTAAAATCAACAAGCGCAAAAGAAGCCAAAGCTACTGGACTGGACTCCATCCATGATATCCAACAGACTGCCCAGGATATAATGAAATTTAGGACTATATTTTCGGCCCTATCTGGCATATGACAGCACAACATGATGATGATGACAGTAAATGTGAAGCTGTATTATTTGGTCCCTCAGTGGCAGACTCTTCTGTGTGGCTGCCTTTACTTAACTATTTATAAACTTATGCACGACTAGAGAGCAAAAATATATCCACATATTGTTGCAGCCACAGGTGTTGTTTCAATCTCTCACACCCCCAAAACTACACATTTCCCTAGGTTAAAATTTTATGGTATGCCATCTTGGGGTCAGCATAAAATATTTACTGAATATATGAGGTGGTGTTTCTTCACACATTAAAAACATCACACCAATGAAATACAATTATAGTCATTATTATTTATACAAACAATTAAATCAGCTGTATTCAGAAATAAACATTTACCTCAATGAACAACAAAAAATTACATATCTTTAGTACTATATTTAAGCATTACTATGAATTAAACGCTTTGAAATACCAAAGAAAATAATGGTAGGATCATATCAATCATGCAAACATACAAATATTGAAACATCACTTAAACACTAAGAATTTCCACCCAGCTTATAAAAAGGAAAACATCCGCTTTTGCTTTTGATTTCAATTTCGAAACGAGGAAAAGGGGGGGGGGGGGGGGGGGGGGGGTGTTTTAAAAACCGGCTTGCGATACAGCTCAGTAATATATCAGCCCGACGAATCTCGCATACGTAATAATTTCAGCCGGGACCCGACCAGCTAAACAATATCTATATTTAGTATACTAACGATAATTGACTACACGCACACACTACACCGATAGTCCGATATCAAGTATCTACATTACATCTCAACTTAATTGCGAAATTCGGAAGTTTTCTGTATACTTACGAACAATTATTAAACATGTTCATGCCATAACAATAAATTAATAAACAGATATTTTGTTTTAGGTACTCAATATAATCGAAACTGGAGGAATGTCTCCAGCAAAGCAATATCTATATTTAGTATATAAAACGATAATTTACTACACACACACACCGATTTCTATTTCTCAACTTAAACTGCAAAATTCCGAACTTTTCTGTACACTTAAAAACTACCCAAACAGAATTACGACCGCAAAAATAACAACAAACAAATAAACAAACGTTTGTTTAGAGGTACTTACAATATTTGCAGCTGGGGCGTGTCTCCGGTGGGCGACAAACGAAAGAGTTTGAAGAAGTTTTCAGCGACTTGTCAACGTCCTCCTCCTTGTCGAATTTCCATGGCTCAGTTTTACGTCCCAATCACAGAAATCATTTGGTTGGTTACTTCTGCTTATAGAGAATATACTCTCTACCCATAAACAGCGCTTTATTACCACATCAATAACTAGAAATACTTCCTTAAATATATGCTTGTCTGTCTTTTAAGCACCTGAATTAACTTTATATTAATTTGATGGATAAACTGTGTTAATACCTTGCGTATTTACGTGGTATTTATTGAAATAATTAAGTAAAATTTCTGATTTAATGGGACCGGAAATAACCGTTGCTGGGGTAACGGATACGCCGCCGTCTGTTTTCATTTCAGAGAAATTTTGGTAGAGGTCTACAGACAGGGGTTTGTTTTGGTTGTTGTGTTTTATTTTGTAGCGTGGTGGTTTGTTGATCAAGAGGCATCATGTCAGATGAAGATACAGACGTTGAAGGGGAACATAACTTTGATGATGCTGATGAAGTTCTTACCGATGTTAACGAGACAAAGATGTATCCCGATGCTTATGAAGGTTTCGAAGATGAGCAAGTTGAGGAAGAGGAAGAAGAGGTGAGTTATTAATGTATTCATTATCGTCTTATTAATCAATCATCGGTGACTCTGTGTTGTTACATGCAGATATCCTTCTGTTAGAAGAGTCATTATGAAATGTAATGAAAAATGTTTATAGTTTATAACTGATACATATAGAATGTGTGTGTTAGTGTGTACGCACACATGCAAGTTTGTGTGTGTAAACATTATATGCATGCAACGATTATATGTGTGTGTGACACTGTGTATGTGTTATAAAGATTTAAAAATTTTTCATTATAGTTCACAATCACTCTTTAAACAGAAGGATTGATTAAATAGACATATATATATATATATATATATATATATATATATATATATATATATATATATATATATATAAGAAGGGAGAGAGAGAGAGAGATAGAGAGAGGGAGGGGGAGCTTACTTGTAGGCCTTATAGTCCTCCATTTAATCATCATTAAGGTTTTATTTGACCTGGTCAATACATAAGTGTAAGTTATCAGGAAATGTTCTAGAAAGTATAGGCAGTCAGGGTGATACTGAGGGTAGGCACATATAAAAGTTTCATCATTAAAATACACCTTACAGTGTTTGATCCATATGCATGAAATATTATTGAAGAACCATAGTCTTTAGTTCAAGCCTTAATATTTTCTTCAGCTTGGAATTCAGATCTCTCTGTGTGGGTTCTGGGGTCCCCATTGTGGGGAAAACAAGAATATACCCACTGCCTCCCCAACAAGCATGTCGTAGGTTTCGACTTATTGGGGGCTTCCTTCAAGTCTGGAGTGCATGTGCCCTTGCAGCCAGGAACACAACCAACTGCACACAAATAAGTCAGTAAAACGGATGTACACAAAAAACTCAGGCCCTGTCACAAAGACAAAGTCCAGATGGACAAACAACCAGGACTTTCCACCACAGCTTACAGCCGGTGTATGAAGAAGAAGAAGACAAAACTCAGATCACTAGTTAAATGGATGGGATCTTTCTTTGATTGATCATCAGTGAAGACTGGGTGAAGATTGTCATTAATATGTTTATTTCACACACATGGTAAAAAGAAGTTTATGAAGAGATGCTGGCCTAATGCTTAAGCACACTAGGCTATCATGCTGGAGATCCAGATCGAAAACTTAGTAAGGTTGTAGGTTTTTTTCTGTCAGGGGTAAAAATTAAATTCTTACCTGCACAGTCATGTCGACCTCACTAGCCACTGTCATTGTTTTAGCTTATATCACCAAGACATGCAAAGTCTGGATTTAGCATACTGTGCAGATGAAATAATCTTGGTTCAGCTGACAAAAAAGGCGACTACCAGCAGGCTGTTGAGAACCTTAAGCACGGCAAGGCACCAAAGAAGCTCTGGTCATCCACTGCACCTGAGTCCATCTCCAGACGTCTTGATTCGTGTTGCCACTGGACTTAGATAGACTTGGGCGAGAGAATGAGGTCGATGAATTGCGCAACTCTTCCTCACTTAAATCAAAATCACAGCGCAAGTCCTCCTTTCATCCATCCATCCCTCAGCAATCACCAAGGCCAATTGCAGAAACTCTTCCACTGTGAGGATTCTAACTCAAAACGTTCAGACTTTCTTCATCATAATCATAGTTTCATTTGTAATAAATGGTTTGCTGACACAGTTAAATGTATTTGGACTGGTAAATTGTGTCACAAGAACTAACTTAGGTTGACAAAAGACTGCATACATAATACCATAGAAAAACAAAGCTGCAAAGTCCAAGCCATCATAAACATGTCTTAACTCTTTGAGTCCCAAGGAACGCATTATACGTTCATAGGTTCCTACCTAGAAGCCCAATGAAGCCATGATGCGCCGATTTTATGACTTTCTTTACTACCCCCTGGGCCTGTGATGATAAACCCCCTGGGACTGAAAGAGTGAAAGAGACTTGGTATTAGTTGTCTACGGGCTTACACTCCATTAAGAAATTAAAGATTAAAGATGAAGAAGAAGCAACAATAAAAGAGAGTGAAAAAGATGAGGAAATAGATGAAATTGCGAAAAAAGAAGAGGAATAGTTCAAATGGAAAAAGAAGAGGGAATAGATAAAATGGAAAAAAGAAGAGGGAATAGATAAAATGGAAAAAGAAGAGGATAAAATGGAAAAAGAAAAATAGATAAAATGGAAAAAGAAGAGGGAATAGATACAATGGAAAAAAAAAGAGGGAATAGATAAAATGGAAAAAGAAGAGGGAATAGATAAAATGGAAAAAGAAGAGGGAATAGATAAAATGGAAAAAGAAGAGGGAATAGATAAAATGGAAAAAGAAGAGGGAATAGATAAAATGGAAAAAGAAGAGGGAATAGATAAAATGGAAAAAGAAGAGGGAATATATTAAATGGAAAAAGAAGAGGGAATAGATAAAATGGAAAAAGAAGAGGGAATAGATAAAATGGAAAAAGAAGAGGGAATAGATAAAATGGATAAAGAAGAGGGAATAGATAAAATGGAAAAAGAAGAGGGAATAGATAAAATGGAAAAAGAAGAGGGAATAGATAAAATGGAAAAAGAAGAGGGAATAGATAAAATGGAAAAAGAAGGATCAAGAAAATGGCAGATGACATACTGTAAATATGTTCAACAACAACAACCCAGAAATGGTGAAAAACATTAGATCTGTTATTTCTTAATCTACTGCATTTACCCAAAAAAGGTTGGCATGTTGTGGTTTACAGCTAGGCTGCAATATCTGTGCCTTTCGGCCTTGCACGTCTTATTTCAGCAAACCCTGCATTACTTATTGGGAGCTACGGAGATGGTGCTGTGTGCGACACTCTCTGCAGGCAGCTAGCTCTTCTGTGGTGAGAGACTGAGCTAAATGGGATGAAACCTGGTGCAATAAAGTTGATCCTGTCACATTTACTTTTACCCTAATTATTCGCCTTTTATGACTTGCTTGGGAGTCCCCGTGGCCGAGAGGCTAGACTCTCGCAGCGGATCGGAAGGTCGTGGGTTCGCTCCCTGGCGGAGCCGGACTATTTTCAAAATGACCTTGGCTCCCAGGTCGACCCAGCCTTGAGTGGGTACCAAGTGCAGTCCCGGGAAGTAAAGGCGGCCAGCGTGATGCTGACCACATCACCCATCTTGTGCCGATTGGTCTATAAAAATAGAGGTCTAGCCCTATATGCCGTATACGCCTAAAGGCGTGGAAAAAGGTCCTTTACTCTTTTTTGTTAATGACTTGCTTCTTTACAGGGGTGAGGGTGGTGGTTCTTTTTTTTCTGCCAAAAATCAGGCTCAGAGGAAGAATAAGAAAATATCTAACAAAGCTTCATTCTAACACAGTTTTCTGTCCTTGTTTTGAACACTTACCAGCACATCATACCAAATCCATTAACACTCGAAATGATTGCTGAGGGGATATCACTCCTATGCAAGACTGGAGATGGTCTCTCGCATGCTTACGTGAGGCTGGATGTCCATGATAGGTAAGTTCATGTGTCTGCTACAACACTTATGTTTGAAGTACATTTTGTCAGGGGAGCGGCCGTGGTGTATCAGCTAGAGGCTTACATGGGGATCGGAAGGTGATGGATTCAGGTCATGAGAGAGCTGGACTTTTTAAAAAAAAATGACCTTGGCCCAGCTTTAAATAGTTACCAGGTACAAGTCATGGGAAGTAAAGGTGGCTGGCGTAATGTTGACCACATCACCCACAGAGTGCCTATATGTCTGTCTGTAAAATGTAGGTCTAGCTCTGTCTGCCCAATACACCTGAAGGACCCTTTACTTACTTTTTTTTTTACTTACTTGTTTGACACTGCATTTGTACCAGCCCCTTTAGGCAGAGGAATGGGTCAAGGATGATGATAACCTCATCATAGTTTGAGAAAATGCAGCCTGAAAATTTAATGTTATGACATGATAGACCAGATTCACAGCATTGGTTGGCTGAGAAGTGGATGAACAAGCAGAACTTTATGCCAGAGTTTACAGCTGGTTAATGCAAAGATGAAGAAGTAAGTCATTATTTAATTTTTTTATATATACAACCAATTGTCTCCTCAGAGATGTAACAGATATTGACATGCTCCAGTCGTACATCCATCTGCGCTATGTAGACATCAGCAAAAACATGTTGCGAGACATCTCACCGTTGAATGCCCTGACACATCTGCTGACTCTGAAAGCTGATGAAAACCTGTTAACATCAGCAAAGCTGGAGGACATGCCTTACCTTCAAGTAAGTTTCCATTTGTTTCCCATTCCTGTGTCTGTTTAGTGATTCTCTGTCTACTTTTTTCCTGATGTGTCCAATCAATATATTGCCATTGATGTATATTCTGAGGAGAGGCTGGCCAAGTGATAGTCTCTCATGAGAGAGGCCCTAGTTGTCCAAGCACCGCCCCCCCTTTTTCCCTGAAGATGATGGAAGGTTTTCTGTTGGGGGCAGAAATAAACATCCTGAACTGCACAGTTAGTGGTGACAGCACTAGCCATGTGGCCTCAAGTCCTCAGATTCATGACCTCCTCCCCCCCCCCCCCCCCCCCCACCCTCCTGCGCGCTTTCTGTCTGTCTCCACCGCCCTCAGAAGTGGTAAATACAGACAGTGCTGACAGTTTGTTTCAGATATATATGCACAATCTGAACATCTAGGAAGACTGGCTAATAAATAGCATCTTGTCTCAGAAACTGAAATATATTGGCCATATCCAGCGGTACAGTGGACCAAAATAAATGACAGCTGAAAGCATGGTGCAAGAAGGAGGGGCAGGGACCGACCAGCACAAAGTGGGTACAAGATATAAGTTACACCTTGAATGCACAAGGCGGAAGAGCTGACAGGAGACCAAGTATTTTCTTTTTGGCAGACCATGATGAGAGGAATGTTCTGCAAAAGACCTGCTACATAATGATGGCGTATCAGCAGATAGTAATTTGTTTGGAGTCCTAATGAATTTAACATATTCATCATACTTTATGTTTCAGGTGGCCAGTTTTAACAACAACAGAATAGTGACCACTGAAGGAATCGGCCACCCAATGCTAGAACAACTTAGCTTGAACAGTGAGTTCTTTATAAATATTTTTGGCTATCCTCTGAATAACCAAATTATCGAGGCCGAAAATATACCCAAACAGGGCCTTTGAGATGCAGTTTGGGATTTTCCCTTTCATCAAATTTGAGACTAGGATGGCATTTCTCAAAGTCTTTATCTACATTCTGGAGGGCGATAAAGAAATAGATTCTAAAAAATGGCTTTGCAATTAAAAATAGTCAAGAACCATTGGTCTAGGAATATATTTGTTAATTTTTAGGTTAACTTTAAACATCAACATCTGAATTACTGTCATTTTTCTAACATAAAATATCTCAAATACTTATCAAATTTCTTCAGGTAATAGATGCACTTATTTTCCAAAATAATAGGGTCTACAAATATTCTGCCTCTTATTCAGTGGTAGTATCATAGTATATTTTCTAAAATTATAGGGTCTAAAAACATTGTGCCTCTTATTCAGTGGTAGTATCATTGTATATTTTCCAAAATTATAGGGTCTTAAAACATTATGCCTCTTATTCAGTGGTATCATAGTATATTTTCCAAAATTAACAGGTCTAAAAACATTGTGCCTCTCATTCAATGGTAGTATCATATTATATTTCTCAAAATTTTCGGCCCCAAAATCAAGGTCTTGTACATAGGAGTGTCTTATACTTGAGGAAATACAGTAATTTCATACTGTAATATGCTAGATTCATTCACCTGTTTATATATAATTTTATATAATGTTGACCGTCTCAGACAATTTTGAGCGTTTTACTTTTTTTCTGCAGACAACAAAATTAAAGAGATAATCGGCCTGGATGCCAGTAAACTGACTCGACTTCACACGCTGGAGCTTCGAGGAAATAGACTGGTCACCACAGATGGCATCTATTTGCCAAAACTACAGAACTTGTACCTGGTAGGTAGGCCATTCGTTCTTCTTCTTCTGCCTTTTATCTCTCTAGGGCAGTGGCTCTCAACTTATTAGCCGGGACCCTTTTTGGGTTGAACTGATATACGCAGTTGTGGATCACAGATTGTGAAGTGGCATGATCGCCCAAGCCAGTTGGCAAGGCACTTGATGATGAGAGCATAGTAGCTATGGCAACCCTGCTCAACGGCACTGCTGTCACAGGGAGAAATCTCAACCTGCTGTGAGTACTTTGCACAAACAAATTATGGTTGGCCTGTTAGTGAAAAACTATGTGACAGCCTGCAATGTGGTTTTAACTTTGGTCGATGAGAACGTACTGGACAGATAAAAAGAGTAATGCTGATGTAATTCACTGTAGGATCACCTCTGTCAGAACTGACTGAAAGTACTATAGGAAGACACCATTGGTTTCTGAGGATGTTCTAAGGTAACTTCTAAAAATTAACTTAAAAAGAAATGTATAAAAATATCAAATTTCTAATTCACAGAAGAGCATGTTTCTGTTTCATAGATCTATGTCTATATAAATATATATACATAAATATGTAAGTAAAGGACCCTTTTCAACACCTTTAGGTGTATTGGAAATATAAAGCTAGACCTATATTTTATAGACTAGTCGGCACTCTGTGGCTGATGCGATCAGTATCGCGCCCGCCAAATCTACTTCCTAGGGCTCCATCTGATAACCACTTAAGGCTGGGTAATCCTGGGAGCCAATGTTTTAAACAAAAAATATGTTACTGCCAGGACCTCCTGAACCCACGACCTTCCAATTTGCAGGCGAGTGTCTAGCCACTACACCACAACGGCTCCCCCACAACCCCCCCCCCCCCTCCTTTCCCCAATATAAATATAAAATAGTTAACTTTTAAATATCAAGTGCAATATTTGATTGTCCACAGGCTCAAAATTTGATAAACAGAATCGAGGGAATGTCCAGACTGCCTGGTCTCACCACCATCCATCTGCGAGGAAATCAGATTACAAATCTCTTAGGATTCTCAGAGACACAGAAAGTTTTACAGTATATTAACCTGAGGTACGTCCAGTCCACTATAACAGGATCTATTAGAGGAATGTTCAATCCGCTACCCTAAGAGCAGTCACAGGCGTGTTTAACCCGCTACCCCACAATCAATGAAGGGTGTCGAAAATAATTTCCCTAGGATCAGTGAGGGGTATGTTCAATCTACCACTTCAGGATCAAGGAGGGATTTGTTTAATCCGCTATCAAAGGATCAGTTAGAGGATGTCCAATCAACTACCCCAGGATCAAGGAGGGGTATATACAATCCACTTCTCCAGGACCATTTAGAGCAGTGGTTCTCAACCTGTGGGTCGCAACCTGTTTTTTTTTTTGGGGGGGGGGGGGGTCGAACAACCCTTTCATTGGGTCGCCAAAGACCATTGCAAAACAAACATTAGTTGAAGTTATGAAGTAGCACCGAAAATAATTGTATAGTTGCGGGGAGGGGGAGTTGCCACAACATGAAGAACAATATTAAAGGGTCAAAAGGGTCACAGCATTAGGAAGCTTGAGAACCAGTGAATTAGAGGGGTATTCAATTCACTATTCTAGTGTCAAGGAGTAACAACCTTTGAGGTGTTTATTATGTAAAATGTCCAAAGCATAACATATTACTAAATAATAATTAACAGTCAATTAAAAGTCTCTGTGAAGAATTAACCAAGCCATTTGCCTTGTGCTCTGAGGACTCTGCATTCAGTTTCTATGTCCTTTGGTTGACGAGTGCAGGTGTTTTAGAGATTCCGAGGAATTGTTGGAGCTTTGGAGTTTGTGCTTCACATATCTATACTTCACATGGAAAATCGAGTCTTTTTAAGATGAATGTGAGTGTTTTGTGAAGTGGCGAACCACCAAAGACAGTGAAGTGCATACAGGATTTATGTCTCAGAAAAAAATGTAGTCTAATGTATTCTTCTTGTTCAGCATTCCGAGCCCTTGAGGTTCATTGCTGCAGATATCACCCGCCTCCATTCATCTCTCTGGTTGGCCTTCTCTTTCCAGTTGGTGACACCAAGTGTTTGCAGGTCTCTCTGGACATTATCTCTCCATCGTCTTCTTGGTCTGCCTTGTGGTTCACGACCATTCATCTCTCTTGTGTATAGTTTTTACCTCTCTTTCATCTGACATTCTCTCAATATGTCCCAGCCATTTCAACCTATTAGCTCTCATGATGCTAATGATCAATGGTGATTTAAACAGATTATGAATTTCATTGCTGTTTCTCACTCTCCATTCCCCACTGCTTACATCTTTCATAGGTCCAAAGATTCAACGTAAGACTGTTTTCCAGAACCTGTAATGAACCTTCATCTCTTTTAGTTATGCTCCAAGTTTCAGAGCCATATAAAATGACTGATCTTAACGTTTTTATATATTTTAATCTTGGTGTTGCGAGACAGAGACTTTGACTTGAGCAGATGTTGTAGGGTAGTCTAATGTATAGTACTCATAAATGTGTGGTTACCTTTACAGGGAAAATCTGGTGTCTACCGTGAAGGAGTCTTCTAAACTCAGCGTGCTGCCAGTTCTCAGAGCCTTAGTGCTGGCAGGTATGTTCCGTGTATCATTTTTAATTTAGTTCGACTTTACCCTCCCCAAACTGTCCTTACTCTTTCAGTTAAGCTTGGGCTGATGCCCAGGGGAGCTAATATTGACAGCACCAAACTCATGTGTGTTCTACCTCCACAGGATCCAAATACACAATCCTTGAAAGAAGCAAATGTATAAGGAACTTTCAGTGAAGCCCATTCCAATGGCTTTATTATAAAAGCATGAAAAAAAAACATCATTAGATGTGGCAGAATTTAAGCATTCATTTTGAATTAATTATGTTCCATGGATTGGTCAGAAAAAGTCATAAGGATACAAGCACAAATCCTACTGCTTAGGTAGGCGGTGACTTTTGTCCACAAAAAGGGACCGTGGCTGCTTACTGAACCAAACGTTTACGATCTTTATTATGTTGTAATCCGTGACAACTGTTTTTTTTTTTTAAATTACAATGGAAAAGCATTGTTTTAAACATAAAATGTTAAAGATGACAGGATCAACTTCACTGTACCGAGGTTTGATCCAATATTGCTTGGTCTATATCCACAGAATAGCTTGCCACTGCCAAGAGCATTGCATAAAGCATGATCTCTGTTGCTCCGGTGATAATCCCCATTGTACTCCATAAAAACTGCATTCATAAATGGAAAGACAATATTTGTGAAATCAACTCATGACATTTAACTCTTTGAGTCTCAGGGGGTTTAGCACCACAGGCCCAAGGGGTAGTCAGGAGAGACGTAAAATCGGTGCATCTTGCGTTTATTGGGCTTCTAAGTAGGAATCTATGAATGTATGATGCGTTCCTTGGAACTTAAAGAGTTAAAGCAAGAGGCAAATGACTTGACCATTTCACAGTGGAGAGCCTTAAAAAAACATGCAGTGAAAATACCTACATTACATAAATAATTGTTGGCACAAAGTCTATCCAGTCACATCTTGTGCTGAGTGAGTCGCAAAGAATTCAGCAACAGAAAAGACTGCAATAAATAGCCGCTCAACAGGGGTTACTGTGACAACATATAGGGGTACCCACTTTTACCCTGCAAAGATCGTAACAAGCAATTAATTTTTAAAAAAAATTTTTAATTTGATGTGTTGGACCGAAAGGGGCAGATACCAACTTTTATCCTAAGCATGTCGTCAAAAGTGACTAATTAAAAACTGACTAAAATTTGATGTGTGTTAGATCAAAAGGGACATATATCGCAGACTAGCTGTAAACCACAACATGTGCTAACCACCCTTTTAAGGGTGAAAGCGAAAGGACCAGAGGTGACCCAGTAACAAAACCATTTTTACACATTGATGATTACTGAGCATTTAATCATCATGTGCCCTGCAGATAAATCTAGGCAGTCTTGTTTTGCCAGCTCACATGATCACTAGAACCAAAGATCAGATTAGTTCTCTTGCCTTGCCCCATCCATGTGGCCAGGTTATCCAAGTAATTTATTTCTGTGCCTTCCATTTGCTCTTTTCCCATCTATCCTGCTATTTGTTACTTTATTTGATACTAGCTCCCATAAAGATTATAAACAAGTACTCGAGTGGTGATGTGGTCAGTATTATACCAGCCACCTTTACTCTCCAAAATATTGTTTCACTTTTTATCTTTGGCTGTCCTAATCTAAAAATCCTGGCCAGTTTAATCCGTCTTTATATCTTTCCAATCCTTGTGTGGGTTCCGTGGTCCCACTGTGGGTTGGAGATGGGAGGAGTGGGGTAACAGACCCACTGTATCCCTAACAAGCAAGTCATGCAGGTCGACTAATTGGGGAACTTTTTGAAGTCGGAGTGCATCTGTCTGAGAAACAAGGAACCAGCAGTTAGGGTACAAATAAACCAGATCTGTAAAAACGGATGTGCATGCAAAACTCAAGTTCTGGAAAAAGACTAAAGTCCTGAAGTGAACTAACAACCAGAACTTTCCACCAGAGTTTACAGCTGGTGAACACAAAGAAGATATTGAATAGTTCCTATTGTTTTATGTAGTAATTTGTTTTTGGAGCACTGCTCATTTGATCCAACAGCTTCTGCAGCTTACTTGTTTCCAAACATTTGGTTTCTCTTTCCTTTGAAGTCAACAAAACAGGCAGAGAGAGGGATCATGCTAAAAAGGCAATACATGGTCTCTGTTGCTTTTTTATTGGCCCTGACAGATAAGTGCACGTAGTGGTGGTTACTAGCCTGCAATATCTGCACTTTTCAACCCAATACATTAGTTTTCAGCAGACATCTAATAAGTTGCCTTTCATAACATGCATGTTGGGTGCAGTGGACCTGTTCTGCTGCCCCCCCCCCCCCCCACCAAAAGGGCCCTGGAACCCTTACACAGAGAGTTGGTACTATGGAGAGGAAGAATCTCATCCCTGGTTCTAATTGGTATCATCATGAGCTACGTTTCCCATGCTCGCTTTCGTGTGCTGGAACATTATAGGTTAGTGGCGTATCCTTTACAGGACGTTGCAGAACCAACCCCAGCAGCCCCTGGTTGTTGTGTGGTTTCTCTAGGCAAATTTACATCCAGTAGTTTGCCATGTCTTTCTGGACGGTAGGCTCCCTGATACTACTGTCGAAACCAACCCAAAGCGCATGTCCTACAGCTGGGATTGAACCCAGCACCCCGGCATTACAAAGCGTTCGCATCGACTTAGCCACAGAGCCGACGTTGGAACATTATCATCTTGAAAAACAGAAAAGTGCTAACAAAGTTTTTATTGCCGACATTTTTTTTGTATTATGTGGCAGCTGTTTTAAATACTTGCTGTTTTAAATATAATATGATTGATAAAACTTTTATTCACAGAAAATCCATGTGCGGAGCAGGAGGACTACAGATTGGAGACATTAATTGGTATCCGAACCCTTGAGAGACTGGACAAAGAAGAATATACAGAGGAAGAAAGGGCTGAAGCCGAGGCTATCGCAGAGAGGAGAAGGAAGGAAGAAGAAGATAAGGCTGTAAGTTTTGTAATTTAGTATCTTTTTAGGGATAAGAGTGAAGTATTTTTGGGTCACATGAGTATTTAATTACAAAGGCAAATATAAGCTAGATATGGCTCGGACATGGTTGCAGAATGCCTCCTGGCACACTGTGACAAGGATAGCTCTCCGGTGAACAACAGATGGTAAAAGGAGATGTAACGACATAGGGAAACCTGTCGAAGGACACAAGGCTATCAGCTATCAGATTGGGTCCCAGCTTCATTGTGAACAGGTCACTCGTTATTAAGTATAAAACCATACAAAATGCCCATCAGTCCCAGGTGAAAAGTAAAAAAGGCAGCAGTCCCGGCAGAATACATCAGCTTGCACATGCAAACGACAGCCACTAGAGGTGCTAACGCCCACACGTTATCACTAGAAATGCTAATCATAGTTGACAGATGCCAGTCATGACAAACCAGCAGATGCACAAGTATTATTGGCGTACAGCCAATTCTGTGGCAATCAGCGGTGTCTCCCTGTGTGTTTTCCATTTTGAGGATAAAACAGAATGGAACAACAGCCCTATTACAAATTTGTTATAAAAAGGCAACTAATTAGGAGTTTGTTTAAATCAGATATACTGGGCTGAAGGCGCAGATATTGCAACAATAATACAACTGTCTACTGATAACAATCATGTAGTTAAACTATGAATTTGTTGCAGCTGAGTATGTTGGGCTGAAAGGCGTAGATGTTGCACCAGCAACACAACTGTCAACTACTTTAAACAGCTAATACAGAGGATTGAAGACTAGCAACTTTATAAGACGGCAAACTGAAGTTTAAACAATAGATCAACCTCATGGCACATGGGTAGTGACCCATAAGTGCTCCGTTCTTTCTTCTAACTCAAGTCTGTGTCCGAAGAATCTCAGCACAGTGCACAGGCTCTATAGCACCGGCGAGGATCCTGAAATACTTTACGTTGATTTTTAACTCAAAAGTTTGCTAGGGCAGTGCTGTTAGGCTACTCTTTTCGATTTCCAACTGTCAAGTGATTTTTTACGTGCGCAACAATGCACATGGGCATCTAATCTCACTACCCATAGACCAGGGGGAAATACTAGAAGTCAATGTGAAAAAAATCCCAGCCCTTACTAGGGATTGAACTTGGAACCTCTAGCACTCAAGGCAGACACCATGCCTTGAGACCATGCAGCCCCCTAACGGCAAACTTTGATTGCCTACATATATCAGCATGGTGCACGATCACGAAAATGATTTATTATTTTGTATTACTTTGGGTTTGACACTCAAAGCTGAACTTTGGTAAAATGTTTACATACATATGTGTACATTAAAAGTATATGTGTGTACTGAATGATTCTATGAGCATGATCTAGCAGGTCACGGCAGGCTTCGTACGCAGACAATGGATTGAGTCAGTGCAAAAGTGCACCGTGTGTGAAGTTAGCATCTTTGTCCCAGGGAATGCGGGTGATGTTGGCAATGAAAGAGCTGACAGATTGGTTCAACTAAGAATTCTATAATATACTCGGCTGAAAGTACAGATACTGCGGCAGCAACACAGCTGATAACAAGCATTCACTTAAGCTAAGTAGGAATTTGTTGAAGTTGGATGCCCAGACAGTAGAGTTAGCTTTCTTCTCCCCGGGTATGCGGGTGCTGTTGGCAAGGAAAGACCTGATAGCCTGGCTAAACAGGCTCTGAAATAGTTGCAGATGGAAAGCCTAAGGATTGTACCAAATTGTTAATCCATATAGAAAGAACAATTTTGGGGACAGCACATCCACACTGCTGCTAAGAATTCAAGAACTGGGAGTAAAGATCAGCACAGCCAGGCACAAGAGGTTACACCAGAAATACAAGAAGTCTTCTTGTCAACCAGCATAGGACTAGCACAGTTAACCTTCGGATGCTGATGTTTAAATTGAGGGGATAACCTAAGAATTTATAAAGATTTCTAAAGTGCGGTAAAGATAACCCAACTCAGAACTTTGTGGAAAAACTATTATGTTACAACCACGGACTGAATTCTAAAGCCTAATGTTAGTGATTATAGCAGAAGGCATGGTAAAGGGAAGGAGAGGCGGGGGCTGACCGACACGAAGATGGGCACAGGATATAAGTGACTCCTTGAGTGTGAAAGTACATGAGGCGGGAGAACTGATGAGACGCTACTTCACTGAATAAAATATTATATTATTCCATTATATAAGACGATACGTTTCCCCACAAATTGTGAGTTTAAAATTGGGACTATCTCATACACAGAATGTGATTAATTTAAAATATTTATTTCTTAATTTTGGGCAACAAAGGTGGGGGGAGGGGGGCATCTTATACATGTAAGAATATGGTAGGTTCTGTATTAACAATTTTACACCCTCTGGCAGACACTGGAAGCTCAGATACTCTCTGAGATAGAAATAACAGAGCAGGCGATTCTAGAAGCAGAAACAGAAGCCGAAAGCTACATTGAGGTTATTTCGGACATTCACTTTGATCTCTTGGAGAGATTGTGTTTTGTTCCATTTTTTTTTATTGTTTGCTGTGTTTCATGTTTTAAGTTCAAGTTTTGCTGCAAAGGTGTTCCAATGTAGAAACAGACATTTATTTAATAATTCAGGAGCTGTGGCGGTGTTGTGGATAGATGCTCATCGGTCTGAGAGTTTATGGTTCGAATCGGCATTGAAGCGGATTTTTTCATAACCGATCGTGACTCCTAAACAAGAGGTTGCTCGGCAACAGGGCTATTCAACTTGCGAAAGCCTAGCAAGTGGCCGTAAATCATTGCCAGTTGTATTTTTTTCATGATCCCTCGTGTGGGTTCCAGGGCCCTCTTATAGAGAAAACAAGAATAGACCCACTTCCTACCCAAAAGCATGTTGTAAGAGTCGACTAACTGGGAGCTTCTTTCGACGGCGGAGTGCATCTGCCTGAAAGGCAAGGAACCAACAGTCTGCATACAGATGTGTCAGATCTGTCAAACTGATGCACATGCAACACTAAGGTTCTGGAACAGGACTGCAGTCCAGAAGTGGACACACAATCAGAACTTTCCACCAGAGTTTACAGCTGGTGAACGCAAAGAAGAAGTATTCATGATCTTTCTGGGATTTGGGACTTGGGCCTCTGGCCTGTGACAATCCCCATTGTCAACCTTTTAGCCCTTAGAATAAACTTTCTTAAAAATCCCTGTTCTATCGGAAGATGGACTGATGACATTAAAAAATTTCTACATTGAAATGGAAAGATGTTAGCCACTGCTACCCATAGAGCAAGAGATCACAAACTGCTTATCCACATGACACCTAAGAACAGAAGTGAAAACCGATGTAGATTATGGCTCCCAGTCTAAAATGAGTACCAGGTAATGTCCTGGGAAGTAAAGGTGGCCGGCGTGATGCTGACCACATCACTCACAAGGAGCCAGCCAGTGGGTGTTAAAAATAATATGAAACTCATATCATATGTGTGATGCACCACAGGTAGTCACTCTGTACCATAGCCACTGTGCTACCACAGTCATTGCTACTGTAACCACTGTGATAGCACAGCCACTGTGCTACTAAAATCTCTATGTTATCATAGCTGCTGTCTTATCATAGCCACAATGCTACCACAGCCAATGTGCTACCATAGCCATAATGCTGCCACAGACACTGTGCTAACACAGTCACAGACACAGGCTACCACAGCCCCTCTGCTACCACAACCACTGTGCTGCCATAGCCACTCTGTTGCCAGAGACACCACTGTGCTACCATAGCCACTGTGCTACCACAGACACTCTGCTGCCACAGCCATTCTGCTGCCACAGACACTGTGCTACCACAAACCTATACCACCATAACCACTGTGCTACCACAACTACTGTGCTACCATAGCCACTATACCACTCATTGTGCTACCATAGCCACTCTGCTGCCACAGACACTCTGCTACCATAGCCACTCTGTTGCCACAGACACTCTGCTACCATAGCCACTATAACCACAACCGCTGTGCTACCATAACCACTATACCACCATAACCACTGTGCTACCACAACTACTGTGCTACCATAGCCACTATACCACTCATTGTGCTACCATAGCCACTCTGCTGCCACAGACACTCTGCTACCATAGCCACTCTGTTGCCACAGACACTCTGCTACCATAGCCACTATAACCACTGTGCTACCACAACCGCTGTGCTACCATAACCACTATACCACCATAACCACTGTGCTACCATAGCCACTAAACTACTACAACCACTGTTACCACAGCCACTGTGCTACCACAGCCACTATACCAACACAGCCACTGTGCTACCATAGCCACTCTGCTCCCATAACCATTGTGCTACCATAGCCACTAACCTACCACAACCACTGTACCACCACAGCTACCATATCCACTATGCTATCATAGCTGCTGTGTTACCTACCAGAGCCACTATACTTCTCTCTAGCCTTTATTATACTCAAGCATCCAAAACAAAAAGTCAAAATAACACAAAATAATATTTCTGTACCCTTAAGTTACAAATTTGTTGGCACCTTTCCGGATGACAGTGTTCCACTGTGCTATAAGAAGGCATAGGAATCAGAGCCCATAACAATACCACTTAAGGCAAGGGATGAAGTCCTCATCTCCATACTGCCAAAAACCTAAGCAGTATTGTAGATCGCAGCACGATCCTTCTCTCAGCCTGAATTTTTTGTTTCGTTGTTTAAATCCAAAGGAAAGGTAACACCACTATGTTTGAAACAAAGCATGCTGCAGAAGAGCAGTGTTCTGTCTGCCCGCCTGTCTGACCACCCTTAGATCAAATGCCAACAAAAGCTACTGGCTTGATCTGCATCTTAGGATAAGATAGTAGTAGATTTTTAACCCACCAGGACATCACACAAGCGATAAACACCCGATGACACAAAGTGCCACCATGTGTATGAGGATCACCGTGGAGAGGTCCCAGAAACCGCATTCAGCCATTAGACCATATATATGGTTGGGCTATATTGCGGCCCCTGGCAAGAGCCAGAGTAGGGCTTCAAATAACAAAAAATTGTGTCTCACAAGCAGATGACCAGATTGAATGCATCTGAATAGCTAAGACAAGTGTCCACTTCAGCGCTCTATACCACCCAAACGTTGTTGGCACAAGTGGGTTTCAGGTCTGGCATAGGCTGCCAGTAAGAAGATATAATTAGGTCATTTGTAAAAGCAACACCAAGCACTGTCATGGCATGATGCCCTGCTGACCTAATTTTTCACCACCCCAGATGTAATTCATTCAGCAGTGTAAAAATGGGCCATGCACTGTATCAACATATTCATTTATATCTTTTTTCTCTTTTTCATGACCTCCTCTTTTACAGCTTTGGGTGTCAAGGAAGACAGAAGGTTCTGCTTCCAGCTCTTCTTGTTGCCCACTTTGATCATACATATATCATGCTGTCTTTCTTATGTAGTCTTTCTCTGATGTTATCTTTCCACTTTCTTCTTGGTCTTCCCCATGTAGGGGCCCCATTGTGGGGGAAAACAAGAAAAGACCCACTGTCTCTCCAACACGCATATTGTATGGGTCAACAAACTGGGGAGACGCAGCTTCCTTTGAAGTCGGAGTGAGTCTGCATAGGAGGCCAAGAACCAACAATTTGTATACAAATAAGTCAGATATGTAAAACAGATGTGCATGCCACACTCTGGTTCCGGACTAGAGCTAAAGTCCAGAGATGGATGAACAACCGGTACTTTCCACCCAGTTATAGCTGGTGAACGTGAAAAAGTTCTTGGTCAACCTGGTGCTCTAGTCCCTCTCTTCTTTATTTGTTTACTGACAAATTTTTGCATTGTTCTTACAGGATGAAGAAGAAGCCACCATTGAAAACATTTAACAGGAGAACAACAAATGTTTGTTTACTAGCAAAAAGACAACACCAGTGCTTTCAGCCCTAAACAACACCAGATGTGTTAATGAATCGACAACTTGATTTCCCTCCACAGCATACTGTGCTCTCTTAGTTTTTTGTTGTTGGTCGGAACACATTAAAGAAATCTGGTTCCACAAATGATCATTACCACTGTAAATATTGCCACTTTGAAAGTAATACATACACAATTTTTCATCATGGTTATTTCTTTCCTTTTGGAATCTGTCAAATCTGTTATCAAAAAGTTAACATACAAGACAACAGTGTAAACATGGGAAGGGGAAAAAGGGGGGGGGGGGGGGGGGTGTTAAAAGACAAGGATGACTGTGAGCACATGCTCCAAACTAGGACAGCAAACAAATTAACATGTACAGTGGTACCTCGAGTCATGAATTTAATTTGTTCTTTTGACTACGTTCGTGAACCGAAACGTTCACCAGCCAAAACAATTAACCGATCATAATCAATGCAAATCAAATTATTCCATCGCCCGCCCCAGAAACATTTTTAAAAAAATGGATTTACATGTAACAAAAATGTATAATATGAAATATAGAGCATAACTTTACTTTATGGTTGACAGCTGCTGGCACAGACGGAACAAACGAAAAAACATTTTCAGCGGGTCACAAATTGGGCACGCAAGCCCATTTTAGGTTCAAATTTTCCAAGCATTAATTTTTCATTTGCAATTGTATTTTATATAACAAGCAAATTCTGTTCATAAATCAAAATTCATAGTATAAACATAAAGTTTTTAAAAAAAAGGGTAGAGGAAGAAGACCACTCCTTCGAAGGATAGTCCCATTTCATGATAATGTCGAGCAACTGTGTATGTAATTCCCGTATTTTTTTGTTTGTTTCCCGGTAAGTGGTTCAACTGCTTGTTTGGTAGCTAAACATAATTTTTCTAAATCTTCTAACGAGGCTCTTGCTTCGTTAAACAGTCACTCTTTTAGCGCCATCAGCCATCTTTAGCTCATCATTCTTTAAGATAAATACAGATTATAGATCAAACCATGTCTTATTGCTTGGCGAGATTTGAAACACAAACAGCATTCTCACATTCAGTTATCATTTCTGTCTTCATTTCTGCTGTCTTCTTCTTCTTCTACTTCGTGTGTCTTCTTCTTCTTCTACCTCGTGTGTCTTTTTCTTCTACTTCGTGTGTCTTCTTCTTCTTCTACTTCGTGTGTCTTCTTCTTCTTCTACCTCGTGTGTCTTTTTCTTCTACTTCGTGTGTCTTCTTCTTCTTCTACTTCGTGTGTCTTCTTCTTCTACTTCGTGTGTCTTCTTCTTCTACTTCGTGTGTCTTCTTCTTCTACTTCGTGTGTCTTCTTCTTCTACTTCGTGTGTCTTCTTCTTCTACTTCGTGTGTCTTCTTCTTCTACTTCTACTTCGTGTGTCTTCTTCTTCTTCTTCTACTTCGTGTGTCTTCTTCTTCTACTTCGTGTGTCTTCTTCTTCTACTTCGTGTGTCTTCTTCTACTTCGTGTGTCTTCTTCTTCTACTTCGTGTGTCTTCTTCTACTTCGTGTGTCTTCTTCTTCTACTTCGTGTGTCTTCTTCTACTTCGTGTGTCTTCTTCTTCTACTTCGTGTGTCTTCTTCTACTTCGTGTGTCTTCTTCTACTTCGTGTGTCTTCTTCTTCTACTTCGTGTGTCTTCTTCTTCTACTTCGTGTGTCTTCTTCTTCTTCTACTTCGTGTGTCTTCTTCTACTTCGTGTGTCTTCTTCTACTTCGTGTGTCTTCTTCTTCTACTTCGTGTGTCTTCTTCTACTTCGTGTGTCTTCTTCTTCTTCGTGTGTCTTCTTCTACTTCGTGTGTCTTCTTCTACTTCGTGTGTCTTCTTCTTCTTCTTCGTGTTCATTAGCTGTAAACTCTGGCAGAAAGTTCTGGTTGTTCATCCCCTTCTGATTGAAGTCCTGTTCCAGAACCTGAGTGTTTCGTGTACATCTGATTTATAGATCTGACTCATTTGTATGCAGATTGCTGGTTCCTTGCCTCTCAGGCAGATGCACTGCCACTTTGAAGGAAGCTCCCAATTAGTCGACTCTTACAACATGCTTTTGGGCAGGCAGTGGGTCTGTTCTTGTTTTCCCTATAACAGGGCCCCGAAACCCACACAGGGAGTTTCTACTGTAATACCCTTTGTCTTCTTTACGCCACAATCACTGACACTTAAAATTTTTAACAGCACGCAGACCTGAGTGCTGTTTGTTAGCTGAAAACGTGGTACCACAGCCATGTTTGTGCATTTGTCAGCCGAGGAAATTTTTTTCTGATACTTTTGATGAACTGTCTTTATGTCTAAGCATTTTTCAAATCATTTAGACTAGTGGTTGGTTGTGGTCGTCCAGGGAATTTTCAGCATTTTCTGTCAAACTACATTTCTGAGGTCTCAAGGAACATGTCTGATTGTTTACAAACTGATTAAGACTATAATAAATATTTACCAAAAGAAAAGAATCATTAAATTATTTAGGAAACCACTAGCCCCAGCGCAAGACGACTATTTTATTATGGACAGATCAGAAAAAGTCATTATCCTCCACCTCAGAACAGGGCACAACGGATTACGTAACTACATTTACACAAAATTCAAGATAGGTGTATCAGCCATGTGCACCTGTGGAAAGGTGCCCAAGACAGCAGAGCATGTACTCCAGGACTGCACCGAATTTGACACATTAATTAAGGCAAACCTTTTGGCCAGAAAGAACAACAGTGGAATGTAAACTCTATGGACCACTGAATGAACTAACAACAACAGTGAAATTTATAAAAGAGACAAAATTGCTGATATAGACAACTTATTTCAGGTGAACAAAAGAAGAAGAAGATATAAATATTTTAACCCCGTTGCCCAAGAAAGGCTAACTAAAACAGGCCATGACCCAGTGGGAGTTCTCCAAAATATCCTTAAATTTTTTTTTTTAAACAGGTCACTAATAAATTTGAAAAAGGTATTTATACATTTTTTTTTCTTTTAAATTTACAAAGTTAAATAAAGGGAGTTATCAATAAACATGAACAGAGTGAAGCCTTAAATGGAATACATTCACACGGGTGTAAAAACAATTTTTATCATGTGGCTCATTGTTTGATCTCTCTATTACTGAGGCTTATAGGAGAATGAGATGTTAATCTGGCTTGAAAAAAGCCATTTGTTCACAGGAAAACACCCCTTTAATGCTATATATTAATGTGTCATGGGGAGATGTAATGTTCGTTGATGAGCTTTGTCAAGAGCACTATTAAGATTGATGTTCATTTCTGTAAGGCTGGTCTTAATGCCATCACTCCATGTTTTTTTCAGAGGTCTTCCGTTCGCTTTATACCTGTTGTAACAGGTCCTCCTCTCACATTTTTAGTGTGGCTCGCTGTGGTAGATAGTACCAGGGCATTCTCTTTAGGTGTCCTAACCACTTCATTTGTTCTTTGATGACCTGTAAGACTTGCTTTATTCCTAGCATTGATCCTATTTCCTGATTTTGTATTCTGCCTTTCCTTGAAACTCCTGCAGCTCTTCTAAAGCATGTAATCTCTGTTGTCATAATTTTACATCCATTAGAGGATGTAGTGTCCACATTTAGCCCTATTAGCACAGCTTTGGTTAAAGTAGCCACACACACAAAAACAGAATTTCAGATTCCAACAGTTTTATAGAAAGGGGACTTCCCTGCCAAACAATAACATTTCCTAAGGGGACTTTCCTGCCAAACAATTAACATTTCCTAAGGGGACTTTCCTGCCAAACAATAACATTTCCTAAGGGGACTTTCCTGCCAAACAATAAAATTTCCTAAGGGGACTTTCCTGCCAAACAATAAAATTTCCTAAGGGGACTTTCCTGCCAAACAATTAACATTTCCTAAGGGGACTTTCCTGCCAAATAACAACATTTCCTAAGGGGACTTTCCTGCCAAACAATTAACATTTCCTAAGGGGACTTTCCTGCCAAATAACAACATTTCCTAAGGTGACTTTCCTGCCAAACAATAACATTTCCTAAGGGGACTTTCCTGCCAAACAATAACATTTCCTCCATCTCCCTTTTTAATGCCATCATAGTAAGCCCTTAACTTCTCTCAGAAAGGTAAAGTGAGGTTACATTTTCATTTATTTCCTCTAATTGCTGGTGTATTTATATATTTAGTATCAGATACTATATAGATTTTTTTTTACAGCCCCATCAATGTACAATGTTGCCAGTAACAACAGGAATCTTTCATGGGAAAGAATGAATCATTTTGCCTTTATTTCTTATGCAAAAAAGTGTTTGGTATAGTGCTGTTTGGATACGTCCAAGAATCAGAAATGGGCTAAGTACATACACTGAGGTACCACTGTATATTCATATCCTGACCTGCTAAACAGTTGCCCACAGCATATAACTATGCACCTCATATACGTATCACTGTAGAGAAGACAGAAAAGTGACATTTATGGGGAATCGGACCTAGCTGGAAGTGTCAGTTATGCGGTTTCTCAGGGCAACAGGGTTAGACTTGTTCTATGTAACATGCAAGTTTTTTTTTTCTTTCTTTAGACCTCTAATAACATGGATGTTATTTCATGAAAAAGAGTCAAGTTGGTATATATGTCAATTCTTCTTCTTCAGTTCGCTTGAAATAGATTATCTATATCTACAGTGTTGTCTCTAAAAATTAGTGAAAATACGGGGATGACTGCAGTCAAGCTAAGTTGTGATATTGCTCACATCAACTCTTAGAGATCCGAATACTCTCCTGTTTGTTACATTTGTGGAGTTTACTTCATGTCTGACAAAGGCTGCTGGCCGAAACGTTATTTGTGTTATTTTGTGCACGTTTATCTGCTTCCCAATTTCATTAAGCTTTTTAGTCACATTTCACTGGAGTTTAGTATTGTTTCTTGTATGAGTCGGCTCTGTAGCTAAGTCGATGTGAACGCTTCGTAATGCCGGGATGCCGGGTTCGATCCCAGCTGCCGGCCATGCATTGGTTTTGACAGTAGTATCAAGAAAGCCTACCGTCCAGAAAGCAATGGCAAACTACTGGATTTAAATTTGCCTAGGAAAACCACACAACGTTCTGCAACGTCCTGTAAAGGATAGGCAACCAATCTCTAGTATGAACTTCACATGTCTAGGGTAATTCACTCAATGATTCATAAAGTTTGGCTTGCACAGGTATTTCTCCTGGCCAAAGGTTTTGTATTTGTCAGTGAAATAGATAAACAAAAATCTCTTCAGGCAGGATGGCATATGGTGCAAGTCACAGGCATAGTAATGAAGCCAACCAGCACAAGGTGGACACAGGATATCAAGGACACCTTGGACTGAAAGCTAGCATGACCCGGGTAGTTGTCCAGCATGCCCTGATGAGAGCAGCATTCTGGACCTGCTATATGATGAGTGTCAAAGAAAACAAAACAGAAAACACAGACAATGCTATTCAAAGAACACATTAGGCTTTAGATTACAAAATGTCAACCTCTTCCTGATGCTTAGCCCTTTCACCCAGCTGATGTAGAAAAGAAAATAAATTAATTAAATTACCTGTATTTTGAGAATTCCCAGAAAGAATCCTTTAAATAAATAACCATTTCTTCTTCTTCTTTTTATTAGTCCGAGTGATGTAACTGTGTTGTGCCTGTTTATAGCAAAGCTGCAATATTTGCGCTGTTCAGATAACACACCCAAATTCACTGAGCATTAGTTCACCGGGCTAAATGCCCATAAGTAACCATTATACAAAGTTACCCAAATAAAAACAAAAATCCCAACAATTTGGACTTCAAAAAAAAAAAACTATTTTTTTTTAATTCCATACATCCATACAGAAAAGAGGGAAGAAATCAGCAAACATGATAAATACAGCAGAGAATTACTGGATTACCTAATTTTTACCCTAAAGAAATTTATACCACTACTCATTCATTCTTGACCCTGTGACCTGGTCGCTGGTTTACTAATATGACTAATGGGAATATCATGTTTTAATTTACATTTAGAAAAAGCCATTTTTTTTGTGGTGACAAGAAAGCCCCACCTAAATCCTTTCTTTTTTAGCAAATTTAATCATTCCTGGTCATCCTGAACATCTGCGCAGGCACAAACGGAACCAACTAATGCTTCTGGCTAGGATTCTCAGGCATAAGCCACTATACAATGTCGGAAAAGTGACATTTACAGGGGTATGGCACAAACTGGAAGTGCCAGGTTTGGTGCTCCTTGAGGTAACAAGAAGTTTTCTTCCCCGTTAAAAAAAAAAAAACATGACGTGAAAAGTCTGTGGACACATACAGCAAAATATACAATAACATCAGTGCCCAAAACTGCCATAAGTTTGGTTCCATTCTGTGTACAACTGCAGGTCTTTAGAAGATACACTAGCTCGGACTTGCAACAAGGCTGCTTCAAAGTCTTCATACATGATTGGTCGAACCTTAACAGGAGAGAAATAATTAGACAAATATTAACTTTCCCCTGACTTATACTTTCTAGCAGATGGTTACAGGCATCATTAACTTTTAGATAAGAATTTATTCAGCAAATGTGAATCTTTGATAGTAAATGCTACACCCATACAATGAATATTAACTGCCTCGTATTGTCTTCCTCTATCCTTTTCTCATGTTTTCTTCCTCTATCTCAGGTTGTCATTCTCTATCTCTAGCGTCTTCCTCTATCTCAATCTCACGTTGTCCTCCTCCATCTCTATCTCATGTTGTCTTCCTCTATTTCTCTTTTCACAAACTTTTCTAGTGATCATGTTCCAGTTTTTCCTCTTATAAAATATCCAATACATGATGACTGTCTCTTCCTGATGTTTGTGATACGCTGTCTTCAGGGCCTCACTACTTTCAAAACATCTGGGTTGCTCTTTTTGGCTCTCAAAGGAATTTTAAGCATAATTTAGTAAAACAATATCTCTGAGGCCTCAATACGTCTTCTTCTTCTCTTCTACCTTGTACCTCAGTGAAGTGTCGGGAGGAGATGTATTTTTCATTCCAGAATAAATAAGTTTAGCCTCAAAACAAATTTGTGAAATAAATGAATGAATGGATGAATCAAGAAGTGACATCACTGCACTTGGGACACTACCACAAGTCCTCTGTCCCCTTCTTCAGAAGCCAACGGAGGGTCTTCATATTATTGTGGAAGGAATAGTTTATGATAATAAATGTAACATCTTAAATAGAATTAGGGTAGCAAGGATTGGCATAGACAGGTCTCACCTAAACAATAGAAACTGTCTGCACACAACTCACAGCCTCTGCCAATCAAGCCACATGTACCTACTTGTGGTGTTGCCTGTTTTAACAGACACGGCTGTGGCGAACAGCGAGTCTCCATCACTAACAAAATGATTTCCCGATGCCTGAAGGGGTAAAATACTAGGTTATGGCTGGGGTAAGCCAGACAGAAACCCTTGGTGGAGTGTGACCCCCCCCCCCCCCCCCCCCCTGTAAGGTGCAGCCAATGCTGGGCCCACCAGCGCGTGGACATGTCCCGATCCTCACCAAGCAGGGACGATATTGGCAAGACTGAACAACATCAAATGGATTGGAGAACCAGACCGAAAGCTCTAGGTGACAATTGAATGCTGCAACAGGATGATGATGAAATGTAACAGTAACTCTCTCGGTTCCATAATGCATGGAAATATAACTAATTTAACTATCAAAAGAGTTAATGATTTTATCAAATTTGATACAACTACTGCAAATTTCTACAACGGATTGCAACGGACCGCCGTGCATGGAGAGTCGCGACCTCTGCCCTATGTGCCGCACTCGACACAAGAGGAAAGACTAACTAACTGCCTGCAAATTTTAGTACAAATTATATGAAACAAAGTTAATGCTATGATGTGGATGTAACTATACAAATGTATGAAACAAATATGACTTAAAGACAGTTAGTTAGTTAGTTACAGTTAGTTATTTAGTTAGTTAGTCAGTTGGGTTATCATCATTGCACTCCGGACATGTCCATAGGTGCTCAGATCCTCCCCTCAGTATGAATCCCAATGTCCGATGGCTTATGGTGCCAGTTCTATGTTGATTAACAAGTCGTCTGGTGTGCGTCTCTTTTTTTTGGTTATGCCGATCTTAATTCCCAAGTCTGCAATTCTGGCGAGTCATATGGATTCACTGCCACCAAAGTCCTCTATCCTTTCCATTTCTCTGAAGGTATTAATAATATCAGCATGATCCATAAGGCTGACCGTTGGTATAATAAAGACAGTAGATGTTACAAATATCAAATGTTTGAAACTAAAGTGATAAAATGACAACAGAAGTTACTATGTAAATATATGAATTAAATGCTATGCAATGACAGCATATGTTCCAACTATACAAATTTATGAAACAAATGTGAAACAATTGCAGCAGATGTTACTAATATAAAAACTTATGAAACAAATGTGAGGCAATGATAGCAGATGTTCCAACTATACAAATTTATGAAACTAATGTGACGCAGTGACAGTAGATGTTACAGCTACAGAAATTTATGAAACAATTGTGATACAAAAAACAGCAAATGTTACAACTAAACAAATTTATTAAACAATAATGTTACAATGACAGCAAATGTTACAACTAAACAAATTTATTAAACAATAATGTTACAATGACAGCAAATGTTACAACTAAACAAATTTATTAAACAATAATGTTACAATGACAGCAAATGTTACAACTAAACAAATTTATTAAACAATAATGTTACAATGACAGCAAATGTTACAACTAAACAAATTTATTCAAGCCAGCCTGCCAAGAATAACTGCCAAACCTGATCTGGTGTCACGATTTCCATCATTTCAAAGGGAATGCTTCGTATAGGACCCAGGGCAGCCTCTCGACAAAGATTGGTCATGTCCGCACCTGAGTAACCTGCAGCACAGAATTCAAAGTTTCTAATTCAAACCTCTATATATATTAGAAACATAAACATAACGCCTGTGACACAGGCGTGTTTTGAAGTTTCATCATCCTCCTAGTGTAAACTCGGGCAGAGAGCTCTGGTTCTTTGTCCACTTATTCTGGACTTTGGAATCGTTCCACATCCATTTGACTTCTTCTTCTTAGTTCTCACAGGCTGCAAACTCCAGCGGAAAGTTCTGGTTTTTCTTCCACTTCTGTACTCTAGTCCTGTTCCAGAACTTGAGAATTGCGTACATATCTATTTTTCAGATTATTTGTATGCAGACTGTTGGTTCCTTGCCTCTCAGGCAGATGCATTCAGACTTCTAAGGAAGGTCCTAATAAGTCTTATGATATGCTTCTGGGTAGGTAGTGGGTTTATTCTTGTTTTTCCCTATAAAGTGACCCAGAATGGAGCGCTTATAGGAGTGTCCCGAGCACTATGATGTTGATTCTTAATTCAACACTCCAAGTATAGGGCAGATACATCATGTAGCAAGTCCTTTGCAGAACATCACTCTCATCATGCCGAAAGAAACTCCTGCCATCTCTTCAACCTCGTGTATTTTCCTACCCAACGTGTCATTTCCTGTGCACATCTTCATGTTGGTCGGCTCTTGCCCCTCTTTACTGGCACCATGCCTTCTGCTATTAGTCTTTCCAATCCACTGTGGCGCTTGATATGGCCACAGTATTTCAGTTTCTGGGAGAAGATGCTGTTTACTAACCAATCTTCTTTATGTTCATATCTTTTAGGATGTCAGGATTTGTTTTCTTCTTCAAACTTATCATGGTGTGGGCAGGAAGAGATACAAATAAAACTCAATCTTCCAAGGGATTTACAACCAACACTTCATCCCAATAGCTTTCAGCTCGTTGTACACTCCCAAATTTAACTTAGAACAGCTTTTTTCTTCTTCTTAGTTTGCCCTTAAAAGGGCAGTTGGCACAGGGTTGTGGTTTACAGTTAGGCCGTAATATATGTGGGTCTTGGCTCAACAAATTTGATTTTAGCAAAGAAAAGATATCAAACCAAACTAGTTACCTTCATATTATCACTATTACAACCAACAAGTGTAAGCCTTCTCCAGTATATTACATGAGTAAACAAAACAATCCCCCTGTGGAGATCCCAGAAATGAAAGAGCCTATAAACAAGCAAAGGAAGGTGCAAATGAAGCAAAACCTGATGTAACAGTCTCTTATCAACAGAAGAGAATAATCAAATGAGTCAGAAAGCCACCAAAACTGGCAAAAAGATGATTACCATATTCTGAAGAGACCAGAGCAAGTTATTATTCTACACCTTAGAACAGGACACAATCGACTTTACAGCCACACGTACACAGAATGTAAGATTGGCGAATCAGCCACGTATATATGTGGACTGGCACCTGAGACATCAGATCATGTCCTCCAAGACTGTCCCAAATACAACATATCAAGGCCAAGAGAAACATCGGCTCAAACCAAACTTTATGAGTCTCTGGTTTAATTACAACAGACAGTGAAGTTCATACTAGAAACAACACTGTAGATATAGAGAATCTACTAGAAGTGAATGAAAGAAGAAGTAAACGATATTACAATTACGAACAAGAATTCACAAAAGCCGCTTTTAGCTAACATTTCATTTGGCCATTTGGCAGTGGGTCTATTCTTTTTCCTAACAAATCTGGTGGCTAAAGAACCCACACAGGAATGAGATCAGCTTTCTTCCTCTTCTGCATTTGTCTAAAAAAGGGGGTTGTGATGTTGTGGTGGTTTTGTTTCTTTTTAAGAATATACTGTGATATCTGTATCTTTTAATCCAACACCTCCGATTTTTATAAAACTCTTCATTTTTTCCTTTTACATGCTTGTCGGGGGCAGTGGGGCTATCATTTCCCCTCCCTTTGGCTATAAAATGGGGCCCCAGACCCCACACAGGGACATGAACAGCTTTCAGTACTTACCATCAGTCTTATCAACAACAGACTGAATATCTTCTTCAGTGAGTCGGGCAGTCTGCTGGTACATGAACAGCTTTCAGTACTTACCATCAGTCTTATCAACAACAGACTGAATATCTTCTTCAGTGAGTCGGGCAGTCTGCTGGGACATGAACAGCTTTCAGTACTTACCATCAGTCTTATCAACAACGGACTGAATATCTTCTTCAGTGAGTCAGGCAGTCTGCTGGGGCATGAACAGCTTTCAGTACTTACCATCAGTCTTATCAACAACGGACTGAATATCTTCTTCAGTGAGTCGGGCAGTCTGCTGGGACATGAACAGCTTTCAGTACTTACCATCAGTCTTATCAACAACGGACTGAATATCTTCTTCAGTGAGTAGGGCAGTCTGCTGGGACATGAACAGCTTTCAGTACTTACCATCAGTCTTATCAACAACAGACTGAATATCTTCTTCAGTGAGTCGGGCAGCCTGCAGGGACATGAACAGCTTTCAGTACTTACCATCAGTCTTATCAACAACGGACTGAATATCCTCTTCAGTGAGTCGGGCAGTCTGCAGGGACATGAACAGCTTTCAGTACTTACCATCAGTCTTATCAACAACAGACTGAATATCTTCTTCAGTGAGTCGGGCAGCCTGCAGGGACATGAACAGCTTTCAGTACTTACCATCAGTCTTATCAACAACGGACTGAATATCCTCTTCAGTGAGTCTGGCAGTCTGCTGGGACATGAGGTTTCTGATGATCTGACTTCTGGCTATTGCTTCGGGGAGAGGGATGAGCAGCCGCTTGACGAATCTTCTCCTGGCTGCTTCGTCAATTTCCTGAGGTCTGTTTGTGGCTCCAATGACCAGGATTCGATCATCAGAATTTGTTGCCGCCCCATCCTGTGAGATTATCATTACAATAATAAAGAGGAACATTGTTAGATTAAATTACAGAAGTCTGAAGCAAATGTCAATATGAGTGGTTTTCTGAAAGACTGTAATCAAACCAATGTTTAGGAAAAAAAAACTTGCTACATAATGACCATCTGAAAATGAACCAACAGATAAACAAACTAATTAACTAATTTTATTTTCAAAAGGTCGCAAACTTGGCCTGGAGGCTGGTCTTACAATTTGCCCTTTCAAATACTCAACTTTCACACCGTAATTGTTTTTTTTTTTTTTTTTGTAAACCTTAAAGTAGGTCAGATTCCTATAACAATATACACAGGAGATTTGAGCACCTTATTTATCAACATCAGATTCCACTCTTGCCGTTAGGCACTGTGAGAGAAGAACAGTTTGCAATCCATTGCTCCTTGGGTAAAACGGCTCCGCACAGACTGCTTAAGGTGATCTCAGATGTGGCAAATTTCTATTGTGAAGAACAATTTGTTTATCCCAGGCAATTTTTCTTCTTGAACTTTGAATAAGAGGAATTTCATTATTAGAAGAACCATTTCTTGGGTCCCCAGTGAGTTTTCCTTATCAGATCTGTACAGTACCATCATTAAATGTTGATGAAGAACGAGCACTTAATGAGATATCCATATGCAAGGAAGATGCATTTTTTTTTCATTTCATTTTATTGAGGAAATCGACTGAACGGCCCTGAGTTGTCATATATGACTCTGTCTCTCCCTGCTCAGTGATGATCGCCAGTTAAATAAACCCACAACCTTCAGAGTGCAGCATAACTATTTGCCATAGAGATCCTTACATTTAAAGAAAATTTTAAAACTGTATGACATATACCACTATGAACACTTGGGAGTCACCAAATTGAAACAGATGGCCAATCACAGAGATGAATGGAGACGATGATATCTGCAACAATGAATGTCAAGGATTCGAATGCTGGAGATGAAAAAGAAAAATAAGATGAACAGGAAGAAGAAGAAGAAGAGGAAGAAGAAGAAGAAGAAGAAGAAGAAGAGGAAGAAGAAGAAGAGGAGGAGGAAGAAGAAGAAGAAGAAGAAGAAGAAGAAGAAGAAGAAGAAGAAGAAGAAGAAGAAGAAGAAGAAGAAGAAGAGGAGGAGGAAGAGGAAGAAAAAGAAGCAGAAGAAGAAGATAAAGAAGAAGAAGAAGAAGAAGAAAAAGTTGAAGAAGAAGAAGAAAAAGAAGAAGGAGGTCAATGAGGAGGAGGAGAAGAATACACATACCAGCTGAACTAGAAACTCTGTTTTTATTCTCCGTGAAGACTCGTGTTCAGCATCCGATCTCTGAGAGAGCAAGGAATCAATTTCATCAATGAAGATAACAGCTGGCTGATGGCATCGAGCGACAGCAAATAATGCTCGTACCATCTTTTCTCCTTCACCTACCTTCAATCATGAAGAAAAACAAAACAACTGAAAAATTACTACTGTTTTATAAAATGACTCAACAAAAACAACTGGAAGTTACTTCTTTTATAAAATAACAACAAAAACAACCGGAAGTATCTTCTGTTTTATAAAATGACACAACAAAAACAACGGGAAGTAACTACTCTTTTATAAAATGACAACAAAAACAACTGGAAATTACTTCTCTTTTATGAAATGACACAACAAAAACAACCGGAAGTTACTTCTCTTTTATAAAATGACACAACAAACTGTGGCTGAATGAATAAAGAAGTGATATTAATCAAAACAGAACACTATAACACATCGATAAAATACTATAATTATACCAACAAAACGTATGCACAAATTCTCTATTAGTCCTTTACTTCCTGTGTGGGTTGCAGAGCTCCATTTTGGCAGACAAAGAACAAACCTACTGCTCCCTAACAGGCATGTCATAAAAGGTGACTTTCTTCTTCTTCTTTCATTCGCATGAAATAAATTATCTATATCTGCAATGATGTCTCTAGTATGAATTTCCCTTGTCTTTTGTAATTCACTAAGTCGGCCCGTAAAGTTTGACTTCCACAAGTGTCTCTTTTGCCAGAAGTTTTGCCTGGAAGCGTTGAATCTTGGAAAGTCTTGGAGGATGTGATCTGTTGTCTCAGGTGCCAGTCTACAGGTATACATGGCTGATTGGCCAGTCTTAAATCTGTTGTACATGTGGCAGCGAAGTCGATTGTGCCCGGTTCTAAGGTGAAGGATAAGGACTTGCTCTGGTCTGTCCAGAATATGGATAATCGTCTTGTGTCGGTTTCGGTGGCATTCTGATTGATTTGATCATTCTCTTCTTCTGTTGATAAGAGACTGGTATGTCGTGTTGTTCTTCAGTTGCACCTTCCTTCAGCTAATTTATCAGCGAAAAAGCGACTAATTACAGGTGTTTTCTTCCAAGTCGGAAAGCATCTGCCTAAGAGGCAAGAACCCAACAGTCTGCATGGTAATCTTGGTTTCAGCTTCATAGGAAACGGTCATCCCATGAATTGCTCCGCTCCTGTGCTAACGAAAAACACACAGAACGTTCGTCGCAGTCCCTTGTGGAAAGATGGACAGACTGCTGTCCCAGCATATGCACTAGCATACACACGAATTAAAAGCCATCAGAAGTGCTAACACAAACAGTCTGACATTAGAAATGCAGTTCATCATCGACGGTAGCAGAAGTTAACAACAAATCAGCAGCTGCACATGCTATCAATTTTAATCACATAAGGGCCGCACCAATATTGCGACAATAGGCCACGGGCCATTTTCTCTATCTATAATTCACAACACTACATTGGTCAGTCGAAAAACATTTCAAATGAAATCCACAGCTCACAGTGACATGCCACTCAAATCAGTAGCTTGGCGACGAAACTATATCATTTCAGTCTACAAATGGAGCAAAAATGCAACGGCCACTGTCTGGCAGAAGCAAACAATTTGCCACGACTCAAATCAGTGTCCGTGCCTAGCGTCCATTTTGACCGGAGGTCAAGTCTGCATACAACTAAGTAAGATCTGTAAAACAGACATGTATGCAAAACCCAAATTCTGGTTGGAGTCTGAAGTCCAGAAGTTGACAAACAATCAGGTCTTTCAATCGGAGTTTACAGCCGGTGAATATAAAGAAGATGCCTATATAACACTAAGTATACCCATAAAACAACATATCCATGAAACGCTACTATTTTACGTTTCATTAACCAACACAGAACAGGCGTCATCAGTCATCTTACACTTGTGGAGCTTTTGAGGAGGAGATTGGAGCAACTTTGGATCTGTCCAGAGTGCAATGGTTATAATCCTTTCTAATCACTAATCACAACTGTTTTACAATTGTTCCCATAAAAAAAACTAAGTACACCCACGAAAGTAAAGGATCCTTTTCAGCGCTCTCAGATGTAATAGGCATATAGGGCTAGACCTAAACTTTAATATACCAACTGGCACTCAACAGTTGATATGGTCAACATTACACCAGCTGCCTTTATAGGCTTTCAAATGTATCCATAAAAAAAATGTAATACACTACAATTATACCTCAAAACCACTACAACATACACATAAAAAACAAATTTTTTTTCCAAATACAGTACAATTATAGCCACATGATTGGTATCTTCTATCCTTCCAGACAACAGTTTTATATTGCGCTATGGGGAGGCATGGGACTCACAGCCCATGGCGATGACGAGTATGACTAGCAAGACCCGCCCACGTTAAGAAAAGTCACAAACTGCCATAAAATACCCAATTAAACATTACAACTACAACCATAAACCACTACAACCATGAAACAATATAATATACTATCTACCCCAAAAAACATTACAACTGTACCCATAAAACACTACAACATAACAATACCCCACAAAAAAAAAATTTACAATTACACTCATAAAACACTACAACATACCCCATCTAACATTAAAATTATACCCATAAACCACTTCAATCACCCTATGCAACACTACAATAATATCCATAAACCACTACAACACACGCCATACAATACTACAATTATATCCAAAAAAGACCACAACATACCTATTTAACACTACAACATAACCATAAAACACAACATATTCAATCAAATACAACATACCCATAAAACATAAATAAAACCCAATACATCCATAAAACACAAAATATCCATAACACACCAATAAAACATAACACACCCATAAAATCCAACATACCCATATAACACAACATACCCATAAAACACAAAACATCCATAAAACACAACATACCCATATAACACAACATACCCATATAACACAACATACCCATAAAACACAACATACCCATATGACACAACATACCCATAAAACACAAAACATCCATAAAACACAGCATACCCATTTGGAAGTAAGACTGGAAGCAGATATACAGAAAAACGTTGACTTTGACTGACTGGCAATACATTTGCCTGCAAGAGAGCAACATCTTTGTGTAGTTTCAATAGCCACTCTGAAATCTACTCAGTCTGTCCCAATCAACTCACCATGTGTTTATTGTTTATTTATTAAATGAAATTCCTTTTCTAATAAACACTTTTGTTTCCCAAACAACTGTTATAATAACATGTTAGCCCAAATGTTACTTAATCTTTTTGGTGTCTTAGTGTGGTTATTTTAACCCCTCTGGATCTAAGCAACTATTAGTAAGGGACACTTTCCCATGCCTTTACGTCATTGGGCCTATAGGGTTAGACCTATATTTTATAGACTAATCGGCCTTCGGTGGGTAATGTGGTCAACATTTGTGCCGGCTGCCTTTACTTCCCAGGAGTGGTCAACATCATGATGGCTGCCTTTACTTCCTAGGACTTTACCTGGTACTTAACTATTACTGCAAGTAAAATAGTTCAGGATACCCTCGAAGACGGAAGAAGACCAGCATTTCCAGGGCCTTCTTGTGAAAGTTGTCATTCTCCTGGCATAGTCTGCGGAGGCGGAGAAGTTGAGAGTACGGAATTGAGTCCTTGCAAGAAGAGGAATGGGAGGACTAGTAGAGAAGAAAAGCATGGGAATCAGTAGGCTTATAGTACACCGAGGTGCTGAGGCCTATAGAGTTCACGGTGACAGCGAGATCCAGAAAATGCACTGACAAAGGTGCTGGAAGCGCATCGGATGCTTGGATGAAAGTTACAGGAAAAAAATGAATGAAGTTCTGCATGACCTAGAGAAAATATCAAAAGGATACTAACTACCCAGGACCTCTGAAGTGATGCTTGCCACTCTGCATTAAGCATGCCTGTTTTCACCTTTAAAATAATTCTGACAGAACAGAAGGTCTTTGATTTTTGTTTTATGCCCTGGACATCCTATGCATAAAAATGCCAGCACATCCCTCCTCACCCCTGTCCCTCTTCAAATTCCTTATGAAATTGACTCAACGAAATTTTAAAAAACATTCACTTCAGGACATCCACAATCCATCTTCATCAGGTGCCATGCCTACAAGCACAGTCGATCATGGTTTGCCATCTTAAACGGTCACCAGAATTGGATAATGCCTGTGTTCTTGTCCCATTTACCCCATGTTGCCCAGCTGTATTGCACCTCTGCAGCATCCACCTGCTCTATTTCATCACATGTACCATGTGTTACTAAATTTTCAAGTGATTTTCTTCTCTGAAAATACCTTTGAAAAAAATCTCCACTGTATATATCTATTTCCCCAATCAGTTCTAGATTTATGTCCGTTACCCGGATAACTTTCGCATTAATTTTTTCTGTTTGTCTGTGGTATTTTGCTGCACTTTCCTCAGTGCAAAGGGAAGTGATCAGGCCATAAGGCTGGCAGTACATCTCAGAGGAAAGGCAAGACAGACATACAGTGAGACTGCTATTGGTACCACTGCAGTTGGAACTCTTCGCTGGCTGCTGAAGATTGGGATGCAGCACTTACAAGAATGTGCTGTGATGTCAAATCTTGAAAATGAACTCCCCAGAAACCACATTTCCACCATAAAATATGAACAATTATTCAAGTAAAAATATTGAATATTTGCTGTCAGCAAAGATAAAAAATTAGAGAACGTCATTATAAAAAATGTCATCTAATTTCTAATTATAGTAAGGTTCAGTCGTTTACCTATAAGGGTTTTCCCAGTGCCCGGAGGCCCAAACAACAACAGTCCCTTTGGGGGTCCTCGGAGGCCTGTAAAGATGTCCCTATTAAATAAATTAATAATCTACTTAGTGAAATATTAAAGGTATTTCTAACTGATCTATAAAAACTAGAGACTTTATGAACCGTTTTTTTTTTTTAAAGCCAAATTAAAAAAAAAAACATTTGCATGATTCTTCTTTGCATTCACCGGCTGACTCCGGCAGGAAGTTCTGGTTGTTGATCCACTTCTTCCATTAACTGAGTTTTGGTGCACATCCATTTTACAGATCTGGCTTATCTGTAATTAGACCCCAATTTTTAAGACATGCTTGCTGGAGGCAGTGAGTTTATCCATCCTCCCCACAACACTTAACGGCAGAAGTAGAAATTGATGATGATCAATTTTTTTTCTGTAAATGCCGTGTTGGTAACTATCAATGTCCCTTAACTGCTAAATCCTTTTTTCTGCCTGTGTAGTCCCACTGTGGGGGAAAACAAGAATGCTGTAAGTCTACTAAATAGGGGCTTCCTTCAAAGTCGGAGTGCATCTGCCAGAGAGGTACAGAACCAACAATCTGCACACAAATAAGTCAGATCTATTGTTAAATGTATGTGCTTGCAACACTGAGGTTTTAGAACAAGAGTAAAGTCCAGAACTTTCCGCCGCAGTTTACAGCTGGTGAACGCAAAGAAGAAGAAAAGGAAATCATCATTTCCAGAAAAATGCATCTGAACATTGAAATAAACAAACTGTGTATGCGCTTGAAAGTAATATTTCATTTTGATCTACTTGAAGTGGGTGGCATCCGTGGCTTAGGCATTGCCAGTCCGACTCGTAATTTCAACATACTGCAATTGAAACCCACTGCTGGCTGTTTGGATTTTTATCATGGTATGAAGCGTCACAGGTCGACCTAGTCTAAAATGGGTACCAGGATGTATGTCCTGGGGAAGTAAAGACGGCCGACGAAATGCTGACCACATTATCCACCTAGTGCCAATTGGTCTGTAAAAAATATGGGTGCTCTTCCCATCTGCCTGATGCGTCTAAAGGCGTGAAAAGGGATCTTTACTTTACTTGAAGTAGGAATGTATATGTTTGCCTCTGGCATATTGTAAAGTGACAAATATTCATACATACGTCTGCAGTGACCTCTTTATGAAACGTATAGTTAATGCTACTGGCTGTGTTTATGCCTGTGTAAATGTTTATGAGGCCAGGATGTGAACTTATTAACTAAAAATAGCATTTAGTGGGTTTTCCTTCAAATCAAATGATTTTTCAAAGCCAGGCTGACGCAACATTTACCCCGTGAACCTAAGTGATAGAGGTCATGGCATGAGTCACCGATACATACAGTTTTAGGTTCAGAGGATTATTCCATTAAATGCTTCACTCTGTTCATGTTTACTAATTACTCCGTTTATATTATAATATATTATTTCTATATGATATAAATACTCCCTTTATATATTATAATATATTATTTCTATATGATATAAATACTCCCTTTATATATTATAATATATTATTTCTATATGATATAAATACTCCCTTTATATATTATAATATATTATTTCTATATGATATAAAATACTCCCTTTATATATTATAATATATTATTTCTATATGATATAAATACTCCCTTTATATATTATAATATATTATTTCTATATTATATAAATACTCCCTTTATATATTATTTCTATATGATATAAATACTCCCTTTATATATTATAATAGATTATTTCTATATTATATAAATACTCCCTTTATATATTATAATATATTATTTCTATATGATATAAATACTCCCTTTATATATTATAATATATTATTTCTATATTATATAAATACTCCCTTTATATATTATAATATATTATTTCTATATGATATAAATACTCCCTTTATAAATTATAATATATTATTTCTATATGATATAAATACTCCCTTTATATATTATAATATATTATTTCTATATGATATAAATACTCCCTTTATATATTATAATATATTATTTCTATATGATATAAATACTCCCCTTTATATATTATAATATATTATTTCTATATGATTTAAATACTCCCTTTATATATTATAATATATTATTTCTATATTATATAAATACTCCCTTTATATATTATAATATATTATTTCTATATGATATAAATACTCCCTTTATATATTTTAATTTATTATTATATAATTACTCCCTTTATATATATATATATATCTTTACATTTTTTTTTAAACCCCATATACATACATAAATTTTGTAAAAATGTATTAGGACCAATGTAAATTTGCTGTTTTTAAAGGATTTGTTTCAAGAACTCTCATAGAGTCACGACTCAGTTTTTAGCATTTCTGATCTCTGCTTCTCACTTCTATAGAACAAAAGTGACTCTGCTTCTCACTTCTATAAAATATGAGTGACTGCTTCCCACTTCTATAGAACATGAGTGACTGCTTCTCACTTCTATAGAACATGAGTGACTGCTTCTCACTTCTATAGAACATGAGAGACTCTGCTTCTCACTTCTATAGAACATGAGTGACTGCTTCTCCCTTCTATAGAACATGAGTGACTCTGCTTCTCACTTCTATAGAACATGAGAGACTCTGCTTCTCATTTCTATAGAACATGAGTGACTGCTTCTCACTTCTATAGAACATGAGTGACTGCTTCTCACTTCTATAGAACATGAGAGACTCTGCTTCTCATTTCTATAGAACATGAGTGACTGCTTCTCACTTCTTTAGAACATGAGTGACTGCTTCTCACTTCTATAGAACATGAGAGACTCTGCTTCTCATTTCTATAGAACATGAGTGACTGCTTCTCACTTCTATAGAACATGAGTGACTGCTTCTCACTTCTATAGAACATGAGAGACTCTGCTACTCACTTCTATAGAACATGAGTGACTGCTTCTCACTTCTATAGAACATGAGTGACTGCTTCTCACTTCTATAGAACATGAGAGACTCTGCTTCTCATTTCTATAGAACATGAGAGACTCTGCTTCTCATTTCTATAGAACATGAGTGACTGCTTCTCACTTCTTTAGAACATGAGTGACTGCTTCTCACTTCTATAGAACATGAGTGACTGCTTCTCACTTCTATAGAACATGAGAGACTCTGCTTCTCACTTCTATAGAACATGAGTGACTGCTTCTCACTTCTATAGAACATGAGTGACTGCTTCTCACTTCTATAGAACATGAGTGACTGCTTCCCACTTCTATAGAACATGAGTGACTGCTTCTCACTTCTATAGAACATGAGAGACTCTGCTTCTTACTTCTATAGAACATGAGTGACTGCTTCTCACTTCTATAGAACATGAGTGACTGCTTCTCACTTCTATAGAACATGAGAGACTCTGCTTCTCATTTCTATAGAACATGAGTGACTGCTTCTCACATGAGTGACTGCTTCTCACTTCTATAGAACATGAGTGACTGCTTCTCATTTCTATAGAACATGAATGACTGCTTCTCACTTCTATAGAACATGAGTGACTGCTTCTCATTTCTATAGAACATGAGTGACTGCCAGACTTCATGACAACATATTTCTAGAAGCCATATATTAAATGTTTATCAGACCCGGGAAAGCCAACCTGGTCAACAAATGCCTGCAGAAGTCAGATGTGTCTGCTGAATGGTGCAGATATCGCAGTCACGCTTTAAATGGGCACAACGCATTTATATCTTCAGATAAACGCATAACAAGAAGAAGAAACCGTTTATCTATATTCTGGATAATTCTAGAAAACATTTATTCTGGATAATTCTAGAAAACATTTATTCTGGATAATTCTAAAAAACATTTATTCTGGATAATTCTAGAAAACAATACTTACGGTCTGAGCATGGGCCAAATGACAATTTCTTTGATAGTTTTCTTGGCAAACTCTAAACCAGCAATATCTGTCCACAAAACTGGAGTTCCATGATCCATTATCTGTAATGACAGACACAACATATGTATAGTTAACCTGGCCATCATCATCGCTCATGTTTGGTTAAATAAATAGTCATTATGGTACTTAGCAAGGAGGGGCTGGCCAAACAGTTAAGAATGTCTTGCTAAGGCTGTGGAGTTTTTTCTATCGGGTGCAAAAATGAAATCTTTACCCGTACAGTCTGTGACGACAGCACTAGCAATGCGGCTCTAAATCTTCAGACTCAACTCCCCCCCCCCTCCCCCACCCTCTGCAAAAGGTCTAAATACAGGCATCATTTATAGTTTTATGATAGTTTCTTTAGTTGAATTGGTCATTAGTTTGTTTAGTTGAAGTGGTCATTAGTTTGTTTAGTTGAATTGGTCATCAGTTTGTTTAGTTGAATCAGTCATTAATTTGTTTAGTTGAATTGGTCATTAGTCATTTTTTAGTTATACTGACAAGAGAAACTAAGATGGTTTGGCCTTCTGACAAGAATGCCCTAATACCACCTGCCAAAAAAAGCCAGGCCGAAGAAATACAATGGATGCAGAACAAGGGGAAGCCCATGCAGAAGATGGAACAAGTGCCGCAATAAAATCTTAATTTGAATTTTGAAATAAGAATCAACATAACAGCACATTCCCACAAGTGCTCTGTCCCCATCTTCAGCAGAGATTCAATTCGGATGTATAGTAACAGTTTGCCTATATATCCGTCTTGCCTTCCCCTGGCCACTCCTCATGGCACCTTTCATTCCCTTGAGGCATCAAGAACAACCTTGAGGAAATGAGGATCATCATGTTCACAAAAGACAGGTAAAGTTAGTTGCGTATCCTTTACAGGAGGACGTTGCAGAACCAACCCCAGCATTTTTTTTGGGGGTTGCTTGTGGTTTTTCTAGGCAAATTTACGTTCAGTGGTTTGCCATTAGATTCTCAGAATATCATGGACAAAGAAGAGGAGAAATACTGACATCTTGAAAGATCTGAACATCAAGGAAGATTGGCTAATAAACAGCATCCTGTCTCAGAAGCTGAAATATGTTGGTCATATCAAGCGCCATGATGGATTGGAAAAAATAATAGCAGAAAGCATGGTACCAGGAAGGAGGAGCAGGGGCCAACCAACATGAAGAAGGGCAAAGGATATAAGTGGCTCCTTGAGTATGAAAGTGCGTGAGGCGGGAGAGCTGGTGAGAGACTGAGTTTCTTACAGGCAGACTGTGATGAGAGCGACGTTCTGCAAAGGACCTACTACATAATGATAGTTTGGCATTGCCTTTTGGATGGTCGGCTTCTCGATATCACTGTTGAAACCAATGCAAGGCGCAAGGCCCACAGCTGGGATTGAACCCGGCACCCTGGCATTACGAAGCTCGCTCGCAATGCCTAAGACAAAGACGCCGACTATAAAAGACAGTAACAATGTAAAATACCATGCATGCTATAAAAGGCAACTAAGGAAGGTTGGCATAAGGGTGGCTAAGTTATTCTGTAGAAATGTTATCGACACAGTCCAACTAATCAGGAAGAGGTATACATAGTGTACATAGTAAAATTGGCTGTAAGAGGCATGTTTCACCTGGTGTCGACAGACAGAAGAAGTGGCTTCATGTAAAATAAAAGAGAGGAAACTTGTTTCTAAAAGAGAGATGAGATGAAGGAGACAAATGAGGTGAATAGAGAGATATAAGATGGAGTAGAGAAAGAAATAAGGTGAAGAGAGAGATGGAGGATAGAAGTGAAGAATGGGAGAAAGATGAGATGCAGAAGAGAGAAGATATGAAGAAAGAAAGATTAATTGGAGGAAAAAGATGAGGTGAAAAGAGATTAGATGGATAAGACAGATGAGGTGAAGAGAGGGGAAAAAAATGAGATGCAGGAGACATATAAGGTGATGAGAGATGAGATGGGGAGACAGAGAGATGAGACAGAGAAAGAGGAGCAGAGATAGAGTCACCAGCCAGGTACAGGACACAGAAAGAGTCTGAGAGGATACATACAAGCACAAAATCTAAATAAATACGATATCGAACTCCTCACTTCATTATTAATAAGCTCAATCATTTTTGGCTCAATACCCTTTAGTCTCTCATCAAGTGGCTCTTCAGGGTCACTTGTAGCACCTTTCTGTTTGTGGCTTGGGTTTGCAACACGGACATCGGGATAATCATTTCTAGTAGATATGATTTAGAATCAACATAAGCAGTTAGTCTGTCCTAATTGTGAATTCAAAAACAAGTTTGGCTGAGATATTCTCATAACATTTATTCTGATTAACACTTTCATTACAGAAACATTTTTTAAATGGGTCAAAAGGAATTCTGGGAGTCGAGGTGGCGTAGCGGCTAGACGCTCGCCTGCGGATAGGAAGGTTGTGGTTTTTCAAATATGACCTTGACTTCCAGGGATGTAACGCTTGTCGATGAGCTCTGAAAAGAGCACTATTAAGTTAGATGTTCATTTCTGTAAGGCTGTTCTTTATGCCATCACTCCATCTTTTCAGAGGTCTTCCCTTCGTTCTATACCCATTGTAACATTTCAGTGTGGCTCGCTGTGGTAGTTAGTACCAGGGCATTCTTATTAGGTGTCCAAACCCCTTCATTTGTTCTTTGATGACCTGTAAGACTGGGAATTTGCACGTGTAAAATCCTTTCAAAATATAAAACTGTTCTGCACAAGTTACTACAAAATTTTGAAACAAATTTATTTATTTCAATTACCATCCGAATAGCGGCGCTTTGTGTCACCGGTGATTATTGCTTGCTGTGAGGTTGAACGTCACTCAAATTTATTTACTTATTTTTGAAAAACTTTTTTTAATGTATTAAGCTAGTGTTTCCCAAATTTTTCTTAGTCACGGTGCCTTTTTTCATTAAAACTTTGTCCACAGCTCCTTAAACTAAGTAAAAGTATGACTATTCGTATGTAAGAGTTTAAAAAACAAAACAAACAAACTTGTGTATCTTCGAGAGAGAAGATGCTGGACAGTTTGACATCATGGCATGAAAGATCATCTGTGACTGTGACCAGGCAGACTATAATTCTCTTAAGTATCCCTACCTCATTCCTCATCGAGGAAAGACTGCCACACTGAGTTATGTAACTGAGAGGTTACTGTGTCTGGCTTCAGCATACTCCAGAGTGTCACACTTAGTTATGTAACTGAGAGGTTACTGTGTCTGGCTTCAGCATACTCCAGACTGCCACACTTAGTCATGTAACTGAGAGGTTACTGTGTCTGGCTTCAGCATACTCCAGACTGCCACACTAAGTTATGTAACTGAGAGGATACTGTGTCTGGCTTCAGCATACTCCAGACTGCCGCACTTAGTTATGTAACTGAGAGGTTACTGTGTCCGGCTTCAGCATACTCCAGACTGCCACACTAAGTTATGTAACTGAGAGGATACTGTGTCTGGCTTCAGCATACTCCAGACTGCCACACTAAGTTATGTAACTGAGAGGTTACTGTGTCTGGCTTCAGCATACTCCAGATTGCCACACTTAGTTATGTAACAGAGAGGTTATTGTGTCTGGCTTCAGCATACTCCAGACTGCCGCACTTAGTTATGTAACTGAGAGGTTACTGTGTCTGGCTTCAGCATACTCCAGACTGCCACACTTAGTTATGTAACTGAGAGGTTACTGTGTCTGGCTTCAGCATACTCCAGACTGCCACACTTAGTTATGTAACTGAGAGGTTACTGTGTCCGGCTTCAGCATACTCCAGACTGCCACACTAAGTTATGTAACTGAGAGGATACTGTGTCTGGCTTCAGCATACTCCAGACTGCCACACTAAGTTATGTAACTGAGAGGATACTGTGTCTGGCTTCAGCATACTCCAGATTGCCACACTTAGTTATGTAACAGAGAGGTTATTGTGTCTGGCTTCAGCATACTCCAGACTGCCGCACTTAGTTATGTAACTGAGAGGTTACTGTGTCTGGCTTCAGCATACTCCAGACTGCCACACTTAGTTATGTAACTGAGAGGTTACTGTGTCTGGCTTCAGCATACTCCAGACTGCCGCACTTAGTTATGTAACTGAGAGGTTACTGTGTCTCGCTTCAGCATACTACAGACTGCCGCACTTAGTTATGTAACTGAGAGGTTACTGTGTCTGGCTTCAGCATACTCCAGACTGCCACACTTAGTTATGTAACTGAGAGGTTACTGTGTCTGGCTTCAGCATACTCCAGATTGTCACACTAAGTTATGTAACTGAGAGGTTACTGTGTCTGGCTTCAGCATACTCCAGACTGCCACACTTAGTTATGTAACTGAGAGGTTACTGTGTCTGGCTTCAGCATACTCCAGACTGCCACACTTAGTTATGTAACTGAGAGGTTACTGTGTCTGGCTTCAGCATACTCCAGACTGCCACACTTAGTTATGTAACTGAGAGGTTACTGTGTCTGGCTTCAGCATACTCCAGATTGTCACACTAAGTTATGTAACTGAGAGGTTACTGTGTCTGGCTTCAGCATACTCCAGACTGCCACACTTAGTTATGTAACTGAGAGGTTACTGTGTCTGGCTTCAGCATACTCCAGACTGCCACACTTAGTTATGTAACTGAGAGGTTACTGTGTCTGGCTTCAGCATACTTCAGACTGCCACACTTAGTTATGTAACTTAGAGGTTACTGTGTTTGGCTTCAGCATACTTCAGACTGCCACACTTAGTTATGTAACTGAGAGGATACTGTGTCTGGCTTCAGCATACTCCAGACTGCCACACTAAGTTATGTAACTGAGAGGATACTGTGTCTGGTTTCAGCATACTCCAGACTGCCACACTTAGTTATGTAACTGAGAGGATACTGTGTCTGGCTTCAGCATACTCCAGACTGCCGCACTTAGTTATGTAACTGAGAGGTTACTGTGTCTGGCTTCAGCATACTCCAGACTGCCACACTTAGTTATGTAACTGAGAGGTTACTGTGTCTGGCTTCAGCATACTCCAGACTGCCACACTTAGTTATGTAACTGAGAGGTTACTGTGTCTGGCTTCAGCATACTCCAGATTGTCACACTAAGTTATGTAACTGAGAGGTTACTGTGTCTGGCTTCAGCATACTCCAGACTGCCACACTTAGTTATGTAACTGAGAGGTTACTGTGTTTGGCTTCAGCATACTCCAGACTGCCACACTTAGGTTATTTAACTGAAAGGTTACTGTGTCTGGCTTCAGCATACTCCAGATTGTCACACTAAGTTATGTAACTAAGAGGTTACTGTGTCTGGCTTCAGCATACTCCAGACTGCCACACTTAGTTATGTAACTGAGAGGTTACTGTGTCTGGCTTCAGCATACTCCAGACTGCCACACTTAGTTATGTAACTGAGAGGTTACTGTGTCTGGCTTCAGCATACTCCAGACTGCCGCACTTAGTTATGTAACTGAAAGGTTACTGTGTCTGGCTTCAGCATACTCCAGACTGCCGCACTTAGTTATGTAACTGAGAGGATACTGTGTCTGGCTTCAGCATACTCCAGACTGCCACACTTAGTTATGTAACTGAGAGGATACTGTGTCTGGCTTCAGCATACTCCAGACTGCCACACTTAGTTATGTAACTGCGAGGTTACTATGTCTGGTTTCAGCATACTCCAGACTGCCACACTTAGTTATGTAACTGAGAGGTTACTGTGTTTGGCTTCAGCATACTGCAGACTGTCACACTTAGTTATGTAACTGAGAGGTTACTGTGTTTGGCATCAGCATACTCCAGACTGCCACACCTAGTTATGTAACTGCGAGGTTACTGTGTTTGGCTTCAGCATACTCCAGACTGTCACACTTAGTTATGTAACTGACAGGTTACTGTGTCTGGCTTCAGCATACTCCAGACTGCCACACTAAGTTATGTAACTGAGAGGTTACTGTGTCTGGCTTCAGCATACTCCAGACTGCCACACTCAGTTATGTAACTGAGAGGTTACTGTGTCTGGTTTCAGCATAATCCAGACTGTCATACTTAGTTATGTAACTGAGAGGTTACTGTGTCTGGCTTCAGCATACTCCAGACTGCCACACTTATATCCTGTGCCCATCTTCGTTCTGGTCAGCCCCTGCCTCTCCTTCCTGGAACCATGTCTTCTGCTTTAATTTTTTTCCAATCCGTCGTGGCGCTTTATATGACCAAAATATTTCAGCTTCTGAAAACCGAAAATAAAACTACCAAGTAAAACCATAGACAAAAGAAGCCTGGGTTGATTTATAATAGTCTGCTAAGTATATGTGCGCAAAACCAAAATATTTCTATGGAAGGCTTATACTTCTTCTTATTATTAGTTCACAGACTGTAAACTCTGGTGGAAAGTTCTAGGTGTTTGTCCACTTCTGTACATTGGTCTTGTTCCAGAACTTGAGTTTTGTATGCACATCCATTTTACAGATCTGGCTTACTTGCATACAGACTGTTGGTTCCTCACTTAGAATTTGAAAGGAAACACCCCTAATTAGTCGCCCTTCACGACACGTGCTTTAGAGAGGGCAGTGAGTGTATTGGTGTTTTTCCCCCATACTGAGGCCCCGAATCCACACAGGGAGGAGTTATATAGTAACAAGTACTCAACATTAGGAGAGAGAGAGGACTAGAAGAATCAAACCTGGTCCCCAGTGACTTCTTGCCTCCTCCATAGCTGGCTCCCTGGACCTGTGATCTGTCATACACCCCTCCACTACCTGCACCAGCAAACTTCTTCTGTTGGTTAATGATCTAAAACATAGAGAAACATAGCGGGGAAAAAGGAACAAGAGGAGTTTTGAATTGTGTAAATCGAAGGCAAAGTTTTGACCAGACATACATACAAAAGTTACCTTAATAAAAGCTTATAAAAAAGGACCCTTTTAATGCCAGTGGTACACTGGGCATATGATGCTAGTATTATACTGCTAAGGAGCAAATGGCTCTAAGCAGATGATGTGGTCAACATCACACCGGCCACTTTCACTTCCCATTACTTTGTAGCCATTTTAGGCTGGGTTGACCTGGCAGCTAAGCAAATTTATTTTAAAATCCGACTCAAGGTAGACAATACCTGAGACCTTTAAACTATTAGATGAGCATCTAGCCACTATGCTGAAGTAATTCCGAAATCTGTACAGTTTTTTTTTTCTTTTAAGGTTAAAGTTAAAGGTTAAAGTCGAGAGGATCGACTTCACTGCACCAGGTTTTATCCCATATGGAGACTTCTTAACCTCTAATTTATTTTAAATGAAATATTCTGTGTTGTGCAAACAAAAAGAGTATGTATTCAATTTGAAATTGCTGTGTTAATCTCATGGTTCTTCTTCTTCTTCTTCGCATTCACTGGGTGAATAATGCCAACAGGAATGTTCTGGCTGTTCATGCACTTTTGGGCTTTGATCTTGATCCAGAATTTGACTTTTGCATGACTTATTTATGTGTATGCAGACTATTGGTTCCTTGCCTCTCAGGCAGATGCACCCTGACTTTGAAGGATACACACCTAATTAGTCGACTTTTATGACATGCTTGTTAGGAGGACAATCTATTATCCCCCTCCCCCAAAATGGGGACCTCGGAACCAAGAAGTTAAATCACACGGTTCATTTCCAATTTCTAGCAGACATATCAGAATGAAGTAGCTGCTGTCTGTCTGTCTGTGTGTGTGTGTGTGAGAGAGAGAGAGAGAGAGAGAGAGAGAGAGAAAGAAAGAGAGAGAGAGAGAGAGAGAGAGAGAGAGTCTCCACAGCAAAGTCGGCATTATCCTAATGCTTTAAAAGTCTTGGGTTTGTATTTAGACTGTGAGGTTCAGTTCACGTGAGCGGTTAAAAAAAATATCTCTGGGGATCACTGCTGCAGCTAGGAAGTTTGTGCTCTGTGCAACATTCCCTGTGCAATCTGCACATTTCAACCCTAACTCCCTCAGTACCCGAAAACTTGGTTTTAAATGCTTAAGGAGATAAAAGACACAGTGAAAAGAGCATAGGTGTATTACTTTCAAAGAGACAACAAATACTAAGCTTATGTTACCATATCTAGCCAGATTTCTGTAGCATGCTTAAATTAAATATAAAATATATAATTACACATAGTTCGTAGTTTCAGTCACACTGATTATAGCCTATCACAAACTGTACATTGGCCAGCAAATAAAGAGCTAAACATCTGATTTTAGCAAACCTTTTATTATTCACTTTTTTGGTTGAATGACCCTTTCACAGGGGTCGCCAATGACCAAACAAAACACATATTCATTGAAGTTATGAAGTAGCAACGAAAATAACTGTAGGAAGGTTGAGAGCCACTGGGTTAGTTGATTTATTCATTCCACCCCCATGTTGCCATTGGAACCCACACTGTGAGTTTAAACGATAAGACGTTTATGGTCATGAGATGCCTTACATTACAGTCGAGCCCTTCTTCATCTTCATCTGTCCTGAAAAGGGAAGTTGGGATTTTGTGTTGATAGTTTAAAGCATGGCTGCAATGTTTGCACTTTCTGACCCAGTACATCATTGGGAAATGAACAGGCAGACAGACTGACCAGTTCTGCACAACTTGGTGTTGAACTGATGTATGACAAACTAGATATTGTGAGGGCCCTTTGGGAGTTTATGAACTGAGCGAAGGCACCAACTGATCATTAAGGTCTGAGGACTGTGTAGGAAAGACATTGGAAAGAATTGTAAATTCAAGACTCAAATGGCACTTAGAATCTGAGCAGATCTTGGTGCCAGAGCAGGCTGGGTTTAGGGAATGTCACAGCATAGAAGATCAAGTCACCTACCTGTCACAAGCTGTAGAGGATGCCTTCCAAGAGAAGAAAAAGGTCCTGGCGGTATGGGTTGACTTCAAACAAGCTTTTGACAAAGTCTGGAAAGATGGTCTCATTGCAAAACTGAAGAGAAATGGAATCCAAGGAAACTGTCGCGAGACGCCGCTTCAAGTAGACAAGATACTTTTGGCTGACGTACCACCCCGTTGTGACCCTTCTATTTTTCTTTCTTACATGCGCCCAGTGACTTCATTTTCGTCATAAGACGCATTGAGAGATATCCCGGTTATAGCCTACGGTTGCTGTTTGGGGATTTTCCATTGTCCTACTTGTAATTCCCCTGAGCTTTCACGTATAAAAATATACGGCTAGTAACTCGGCAACGTAGCGGGGAAAACCCTGGCCAACACCGGAAATCCCGCAGTGAGACAAGATTGCCAGCCATTTTACTTCAGGTCACACTAAGTTATGTAACTGAGAGGTTACTGTGTTTGGCTTCAGCATACTCCAGACTGCCACACTGAGTTATGTAACTGAGAGGTTACTGTGTCTGGCTTCAGCATACTCCAGACTGCTACACTTAGTTATATAACTGAGAGGTTACTGTGTCTGGCTTCAGCATACTCCAGACTGCCACACTGAGTTATGTAACTGAGAGGTTACTGTGTCTGGCTTCAGCATACTCCAGACTGCTACACTTAGTTATGTAACTGAGAGGTTACTGTATCTGGCTTCAGCATACTCCAGACTGCTACACTTAGTTATGTAACTGAGAGGTTACTGTGTCTGGCTTCAGCATACTCCAGACTGCCACACTGAGTTATGTAACTGAGAGGTTACTGTGTCTGGCTTCAGCATACTCCAGACTGCCACACTTAGTTATATAACTGAGAGGTTACTGTGTCTGGCTTCATCATACTCCAGACTGCCACACTTAGTTATGTAACTGAGAGGTTACTGTGTCTGGCTTCATCATACTCCAGACTGCCACACTTAGTTATGTAACTGAGAGGTTACTGTGTCTGGCTTCAGCATACTCCAGACTGCCACACTGAGTTATGTAACTGAGAGGTTACTGTGTCTGGCTTCAGCATACTCCAGACTGCCACACTGAGTTATGTAACTGAGAGGTTACTGTGTCTGGCTTCAGCATACTCCAGACTGCCACACTTAGTTATTATGTAACTGAGAGGATACTGTGTTTGGCTTCAGCATAATCCAGACTGCCACACTTAGTTAGTATGTAACTGAGAGGTTACTGTGTTTGGCTTCAGCATAATCCAGACTGCCACACTTAGTTATTATGTAACTGAGAGGATACTGTGTTTGGCTTCAGCATAATCCAGGCTGCCACACTTAGTTATTATGTAACTGAGAGGATACTGTGTTTGGCTTCAGTCACACTGATTATAGCCTATCACAAACTGTACATTGGCCAGCAAATAAAGAGCTAAACATCTGATTTTAGCAAACCTTTTATTATTCACTTTTTTGGTTGAATGACCCTTTCACAGGGGTCGCCAATGACCAAACAAAACACATATTCATTGAAGTTATGAAGTAGCAACGAAAATAACTGTAGGAAGGTTGAGAGCCACTGGGTTAGTTGATTTATTCATTCCACCCCCATGTTGCCATTGGAACCCACACTGTGAGTTTAAACGATAAGACGTTTATGGTCATGAGAAGCTTTACATTACAGTCGAGCCCTTCTTCATCTTCATCTGTCCTGAAAAGGGAAGTTGGGATTTTGTGTTGTAGTTTAAAGCATGGCTGCAATGTTTGCACTTTCTGACCCAGTACATCATTGGGAAATGAACAGGCAGACTGACTGACCAGTTCTGCACAACTTGGTGTTGAATTGATGTATGACAAACTAGATATTGTGAGGGCCCTATGGGAGTTTATGAACTGAGCGAAGGCACCAACAGATCATTAAGGTCTGAGGACTGTGTAGGAAAGACATTGGAAAGAATTGTAAATTCAAGACTGAAATGGCACTTAGAATCTGAGCAGATCTTGGTGCCAGAGCAGTCTGGGTTTAGGGAATGTCACAGCATAGAAGATCAAGTCACCTACCTGTCACAAGCTGTAGAGGACGCCTTCCAAGAGAAGAAAAAGGTCCTGGCGGTATGGGTTGACTTCAAACAAGCTTTTGACAAAGTCTGGAAAGATGGTCTCATTGCAAAACTGAAGAGAAATGGAATCCAAGGAAACTGTCGCGAGACGCCGCTTCAAGTAGACAAGATACTTTTGGCTGACGTACCACCCCGTTGTGACCCTTCTATTTTTCTTTCTTACATGCGCCCAGTGACTTCATTTTCGTCATAAGACGCATTGAGAGATATCCCGGTTATAGCCTACGGTTGCTGTTTGGGGATTTTCCATTGTCCTACTTGTAATTCCCCTGAGCTTTCACGTATAAAAATATACGGCTAGTAACTCGGCAACGTAGCGGGGAAAACCCTGGCCAACACCGGAAATCCCGCAGTGAGACAAGATTGCCAGCCATTTTACTTCAGGTCAGCAAGCAGGTGTTAGAGCGGGCCGTTTTGGCAGAACTTTGTCTTTCTCGCCCCCTAAAAACCCTAGCAACATGACCATATAGTTACATCTAAATCCAGGTGAGCACAGTAACTGTTAATTAAATCGTGATTTCAGTTTTCGGGCCGCATTTCGTGTACAATATTAGAATTGTACCAGACAGAGGAAAAACCACGCTGACCCATTTCTGCACATGGGCAGGAAACCATTTCTTTATGATCTATTCCTGATTCCTATTGTTCGGTATCTAGGAGGTTACTTCTGTTTGCTGTATCTAAGACTCTTAGGAAATTATCTATCTTCTATTGCTGGTAGATGAATGATCTATGGCTGGTTATTAGAGTTTGTGTAGATAATGGTAACATTTCAATGGTAACATTTCATAGGAGACATTGTTCTTCTCATGCTCATACTTCTATAATTCATAATGTTTGCTTGTTGTAGAAGTGCTGAATTTTGTTTTCAGGTTATTGATGTATTATTCATGATGTTATTAATGTATCATTTTACTTATACACAGCAGTATTAAATGCTGTGATTTTGAGGACATGCTGTCCAAGAAAACACCCAGTGGAATATCTGGAAGACAGGAAAGGCAAGCCCTTTTATCTAGAATTCTCAATATTTATAGAGAGAATTCTATAGCATTCTGTCTGATTTTGTGTTGCATTTATAACTGCATATTGCTGTCTGAGTCTGTGTAAATGAGTGGTATTACACTATCATCCTGAAGGACAGAAGATGGAAGACATTCATCTGGACTGGACAGTAGTCAGAAGTGGAAGCTATGTAAATGACAATGCAACTAGACTATTATCCCACTTCTGACAATATGAAGAGAGAGGGGAAAGTTGGGAATATATTTTATTTTGCAAAACAGCAGGGACTATATATTTTTTGATTGTTTCCATCCCTAGCTGCTGAAAAGCCGAGGACAGATTCCTTGTTCCTTGTGGCAGGACGAGCTTCCAAACCACTGCCAGGCTGGTTGTAGCTGATGATTAAAGTGCCCTAAGGAAGATCTTGGTGCTTGAGACAGATTCGACATTCCACCTCAGTCTTTGAAATGGATGATCCTCTGGGAAACTCCAGGTGGTAATTGTTGTATGTTATTTCCCACTGATCCTCTCACAATGACAGTTTCATGTTACTATCATTTTTATCTTTCATCCTACTTAGTTTGAATAGTGTATTTTCAAAAGTAAATAGATGATTGAATTTTACTTTAATTTTAATAAACATTCCTATGATTGATTTCAATTCATAGTTAAAGTTTAATTTTATTTCTAGATGTATGTCTGGTGTCAGTGTTGTCTACCAATATACATATTCTAGATGGGGGCTTAATTTAAGTACCAGAAGGGGAAATTGTCGGGAGGGGTAATCTGCTCTGTCTAAGTGTTTAGGCATCTAAATTCCCTTATCCCTTTTCTGGGGATATTCAGGCAGCTCACTTTCTTTAGCGAGCCAATTCGAGTCTGTATCTGAGTATCCAGGGACACTGTCTGCTCTTTGCACCACAAGACAGTTGTCTCGGTTTCTAACAAGATAACACCACTTTAGTGAGTGTACAAGGAACCTGTTCCACGACAGAAACATGCTAAAATGGATCCAATCCTTCTTACACAGCAGGAGAACTAGAGTCAGTCTTGATGGCCAGCAGAGTAGAAAAGTGTTTCTTCGGCAAGGAGTACCACAGGGAGGAGTTATCTCTCCAACTCTCTTTCTTGTGTATATAAATGATCTGGTGAAAGACCTCCCTACAGGAGTAAAAGCTGCCCTGTATGCAGATGATCTGGCACTCTGGTGTACCGATGAACACACCACAGTGGCAAATATAAGAATGCAGCGAGCAGCAGATCTCTTGATGACATGGGCAGAAAAATGGCATGTTGCCATCAACACGGACAAAACATCCACAACGCTTTTCTCTCTTTCCCCCAGGGACAAAGCTGCTAGTATTCACCTAGGAACATCCTTGCTAAAGGAAGAAAGCTTCTCCACTTATCTTGGAGTAACATTTGATAAAAGGCTCACATGGAGCAAACATATAGAAAATGTAGAAGGGAAGGCCAGGAGACGACTAGGCCTACTTAGAAAACTGGCAGGTACAGGATGGGGAGCGAATGGAAAAACCCTAAAGAAAGTTTATAATGGAGCGATAAGACCCCACTTGGAGTTTGGTGCAACAGCGTGGTCAACAGCTGCTAATTCCAATCTACAATCGTTAGACAGAGTGCAAAATCAAGCTCTTAGACTCATCACAGGATCCATGAAAACTGCACCAATCCTAAAGATGCAGAAAATAACTGCAATGCAGACACTGTCCTATAGAAGAGACACTAAAACTATGATCCAGATGGAGAAGTTTAATAGTATGCAGTCACACCCAATGAATAAAAGGTTAGATGATCTGGCATTAGGGCGTCTCAAACGTAGCAGCTTTGTCCATCGGAGGAAAAGACTTAGAAGACAGTATCAAGCTGATCTACCTATTAGAACAACACCGCTGAAACCTACCCTATACCCTGTACCTTGGGAGCAAGTCAGTGATACAATACAGATAATGACTTCAGTCAATGGATTCACAACTGGAGATGAGTCCAATGATCTTCAAAAACTAACAGCTGCTCTTAGCATGATTCATGAAAACTATCCCGAACAGTCATGGATACATGTTTACACAGATGGATCAGCAACCAGTGCGGTTAAAAATGGGGGTGCTGGAGTCTTTATTACATACCCAGGCAACCACCGCCACACAAAGTGGACACCCACTGGTAAATTCTGTTCCAACTACACATCAGAGATTGTAGCACTAGAGCAGGCTGCCGAAATGTTACACACCAGTTCTGACTGCCACCAAGTGGTTATATTCACAGATGCGCTTTCAGTGCTTCAAGCCCTCAAGAGTGGCAAACTCCCTCACTTGAGATCTGAACTTGGCAAGGTGGCTGCCCAAAAGTGTACTGTACTCCAGTGGGTGCCATCCCACTGTGGTATACCAGGAACCGAAACCGCAGATAAACTTGCTAAAAAAAGGGCAGAATGTGACCAGGAAGAGAATGCAGTAACATACTATGAGAAGAAAAGGGCCATCCAGGCTATTAGAAGTGAACAGAGTCTGGCCAGAGATGACTACCACTTACTTGACCGGCATGGGCAGGTCATTGTCCTACGTCTCAGGACAGGACATAACAAACTTAACCAGCATATGCACAGGCTTCGTCTAAGTAGTTCACCTTTTTGCCCATGTGGGCTATGTGTGCAGACTACAGAACATGTCCTGCAAGACTGTCCCTTGTTCAGCCCATTAAGAAAGGAATACTGGCCCAGTGAGTCACCACTGTAAACAAAGTTGTATGGGACTAAAAATGAACTCATAAAAACAGTCAAGTTTATCACAAGAACCTGTCTGTCGGTGTAAATCAGAAAGCGAACACAAGAAGAAGGTCTGAGGAGAAAGGCGCTGAGAGGAGTTACTAGGGCATCAGCACTCAAGGTTGAGACGGATGTATAATCAGACAAGTTACTGGAACCATCAGAATTAGAACTCTTCTCTTGCTGCTGAAGATGGGGACATAGTGCTTATGGGAGTGTCCTGAGTGCTATGATTTTGATTCTCAGTTCAACATCTGATTTCAGAAAACTCCTAGTTAGTCGTCTTTTATGACACATCTATAAGGAGCTATTCATAATTAAGCATTATAACATGAAAATCAATTACCAGTTGTTCTTTGGCAGTTCGGAAAGGCAAACGATTGTTATGGCTCTCCTCACCATCCTCTTCATCTTTGTTCACTGGCAGTTTGTTTCGACTTCTTTGCTGATTCTTCAAGGAAATAGGAAACTGTTAAACATGCCTGTTTTGTCTCATGTACTATTGGCAATTATCTTATACACCTGTACCTCCATACCATGCCAAACTGTGTAACATCTAATCGCTGGTCTTCCTTTGCCTCTTTCCCTCAATGTGTGAGTGTGTGTACACATACATACATATACATCTGTGTGTGTGTATGCAGCCAAATAAAGCAACTTTTTCAAGGGTTTTTCAAAGATTTCTCAAGGTGATTTTTGGCGTTTTTCAAGGGTGAGCCATATATAAACAGTCCTGGATTTGCACACACGTGTATGGATAAACACACAGATCACAGTAAGCTGACACACATGCATAAATGTATGAACAACCACACAATATTCCCAGCTAGGTCACAGAAAGAGGAGCCAGTCTAGGGATGATCATCACTGATAGTGTACACACAAGAATGGAGATGAATGGAGGCAGGTGATATCTGCAGTGGTGATAAGATGACCAAAGATGACCAGGGCAGAGGATGCTAAATAAGAAGGATTAGCTCTATACAGAACTCTTATTCTCAGTAGAGAAAGAGAGAGAAAGAGAGAGAGAGAGAGAAAGAGGCATGGAGGCAGGGAGGGGGAGAGAGAGGGAGACAGACAGAAACAGAGAGACAGAGACAAACAACGAGAGATACAGAGAGAGAAAGACAGAGACAGAGAGAGAAAGACAAAGAGAGTGAGAGAAAGAGACACAGAGAGAGAGAGACAGACAAAGAGAGACACAGAGAGAGAAAGACAGAGTCAGAAAGACAAATAGAGACAGAGAGAGAGAGAGAGACAGAGACACATAGACAGAGACAGACAGACAGAGACACATAGACAGAGACAGACAACCAGAGACACAGAAAGAGACAGAGACACAGAAACACAGAGAGAGAGACAGAGACAGACAGACAGAGACACACAAAGAGAAAGATAGAGACAGAGAGAAAGACAGAGACAGAGAAATATGGAGAGACAGAGAAATACAGAGAGAAAGAGACAGACAAAGAAAGACACAAAGAAAGACAGAGACAGTGAGAGAAAGACAGAGACGGAGTTAGAGACAGAGACAGAGAAAGACAAAGAGAAAGAGAGACACAGAGAGAGAAAGAGGCAGACAGAGAGATAAAGACAGAGTGAGAGACAGAGACAAACAGAGAGGGGCAGAGACAGACAGAGAGAGACAGAGACACAGAGAGACCGAGAGAGATAGAGAGAGAGACAGACAGACAGACAGACAGAGACAGAGAGAGACACACACACAGGCACACACAACTGCAAAGAATATTTCTCATCCTGTCAAATGCTGCATGGAACAGTTTACATCACCATCATTGTCCCCTGACAGATGTGCTATTGGGTCACCAGTTGCTGCTGACTGACTGATCAGTTCCCCCACCACTGTGGGTCAGATACAACTGACCCGAAGTGTGCATGCTTTAGGCCTATCCATTAAGCCAAATTACGTATCCAGGTCTTTTTTTTCTTTGGCCTTCCTCTTCTCCTCCTCCCCTCTACCAAGCCTTACAGAATCCTTTTAGAGAGGCCATCAGATCTTGTTACACGTTCATACTATAATATTTAACTTCTCTTAGACATCTTCCATCTGCTGTAATCAAGGTATCTAATCCTGTATCTAATCCTGTATCAATCTGCTTCAGACCTTTCCATTTACTTCATGTTGCTATATGGAGGAAATTTTTTTTCTTTATAAATTATTACCTTTACATGTGTTTTTCCAATTTTCAAAACAGGGTCTGTGTTTAGACTTCCTATTATAATTGAGTTGAGTTGATTCAAGAACTGACATCACATAACTTGGGACATTCCCATAAGCACACCGTCCCCAACTTCAGCAGCCAGTGCAGAGTTTCAATACTAATGGTGCCTGTAGCATTCTGATTAAACGTCCGTCTTGCCTTTCCTCTGAGCGTCAAGCATCAGCCAGAACCTCTTGTCACTCCCCACTGCATCAATCTCCCCGCTGCATCAATCTCCCCGCTGCATCAATCTCCCCGCTGCATCAATCTCCCCGCTGCATCAATCTCCCCGCTGCATCAATCTCCCCGCTGCATCAATCTCCCCACTGCATCAATCTCCCCACTGCATCAATCTCCCCGCTGCATCAATCTCCCCGCTGCATCAATCTCCCCGCTGCATCAATCTCCCCACTGCATCAATCTCCCCGCTGCATCAATCTCACCAGACTGTGGTGATCAATTTCCCTGTTTAGAATTATGCCCATCAACTATTTATAATATTTTCTTCTTCGGCATTCAGCTGCAGATATCACCTGCTTCTATTCATCTCTGTGACTGGTCTTCTCTTTCCAGCTGCTGACTCATAGTGTTTGCATGTTATCTGTCTATAATCTTCTAGATATGCCTCGTGATCTACCCTCATTCAACTGTTGTGTACGTACCTATTGTCTCTGTTACCTGCCGTTCTATTTTTGAAAACCACTGGCAAACAGAATGAAAAGAAGAAGAAGATAGTAATTTAGGGTATAGTTCTGGATAAAAGGCAGAGGTTGACCATCACGATGGTGGACACAGTATCAAGGACACCATTGCTTTGCTTGCATGCATTTCTATTTCGTTCGTTGTATATTTGGATGTAGGGAATCACTGTGGCATAGTGGCTAGATGCTCGCCTGCGGATCAGAAGGTGGTGGGTTCGCTCCCTGGCAGAGGCATGACTTTTTCATAAATGACCTTGACTCCCAGGTCGACCCAGCCTTGAGTGGGTACTGGGTGCAGTCCCGCGAAGTAAAGTCGGCCAGCGTGATGCTGACCACATCACCCATCCTGTGCTGATTGGTCTATTAAAAAAACTAGGTCTAGCCCTACATGCCAAAAGGCCTGGAAAAGGGACCTTTACTTTTTCATTAACTTTAGTCTACTATATCTCATGATGCCAACTATATCTCATGATGCCAACTATATCTCATGATGCCAACTATATCTCATGATGCCAACTATATCTCATGATGCCAACTATATCTCATGATGCCAACTATATCTCATGATGCCAACTATATCTCATGATGCCAACTATATCTCATGATGCCAACTATATCTCATGATGCCAACTATATCTATCTCATGATGCCAACTATATCTATCTCATGATGCCAACTATATCTATCTCATGATGCCAACTATATCTATCTCATGATGCCAACTATATCTATCTCATGATGCCAACTATATCTATCTCATGATGCCAACTATATCTATCTCATGATGCCAACTATATCTATCTCATGATGCCAACTATATCTATCTCATGATGCCAACTATATCTATCTCATGATGCCAACTATATCTCATGATGCCAACTATATCTCATGATGCCAACTATATCTCATGATGCCAACTATATCTCATGATGCCAACTATATCTCATGATGCCAACTATATCTATCTCATGATGCCAACTATATCTATCTCATGATGCCAACTATATCTATCTCATGATGCCAACTATATCTATCTCATGATGCCAACTATATCTCATGATGCCAACTATATCTCATGATGCCAACTATATCTCATGATGCCAACTATATCTCATGATGCCAACTATATCTCATGATGCCAACTATATCTCATGATGCCAACTATATCTCATGATGCCAACTATATCTCATGATGCCAACTATATCTCATGATGCCAACTATATCTCATGATGCCAACTATATCTCATGATGCCAACTATATCTCATGATGCCAACTATATCTCATGATGCCAACTATATCTCATGATGCCAACTATATCTCATGATGCCAACTATATCTCATGATGCCAACTATATCTCATGATGCCAACTATATCTCATGATGCCAACTATATCTCATGATGCCAACTATATCTCATGATGCCAACTATATCTCATGATGCCAACTATATCTCATGATGCCAACTATATCTCATGATGCCAACTATATCTCATGATGCCAACTATATCTCATGATGCCAACTATATCTCATGATGCCAACTATATCTCATGATGCCAACTATATCTCATGATGCCAACTATATCTCATGATGCCAACTATATCTCATGATGCCAACTATATCTCATGATGCCAACTATATCTCATGATGCCAACTATATCTATCTCATGATGCCAACTATATCTCATGATGCCAACTATATCTATCTCATGATGCCAACTATATCTCATGATGCCAACTATATCTCATGATGCCAACTATATCTCATGATGCCAACTATATCTCATGATGCCAACTATATCTCATGATGCCAACTATATCTCATGATGCCAACTATATCTCATGATGCCAACTATATCTCATGATGCCAACTATATCTCATGATGCCAACTATATCTCATGATGCCAACTATATCTCATGATGCCAACTATATCTCATGATGCCAACTATATCTCATGATGCCAACTATATCTCATGATGCCAACTATATCTCATGATGCCAGACTTTACTGCTGACTGAAACATATTTATAACATACATTTACAAAATATTAAAGAAAAAAATACTTACTAAAGAATTACCAAACAAATTACTGGATGTTATGTGGTGCGGACCTCGTTCATAACTATGATTTTGATCTGGAGATGCCTGCACAGTCTGACTATATGGAGTTCTCACAGTATTATCATTAAGAGTCTCCATTCTTGTTGCTACAGGCTGATTTAAAGATGTACTGTAGCGTCCCTGTACCGTTATAAATGTAGGACTGTTAGTATTTTGGTGTGAAACACCTGTGGGAAATGACGATGAATTTAAAATCCTGGTGTTGGGATGTGTGTTATGGCCAGTGCTGTAACCAGATGGCAGAACTTGTGTCTGCTGGTTGGGTGACTGGAACATTTGTGCTGGCTCTCTAGAAGCTATTGATGTCAACATTTGATGGTTAGTTGTATAAAGGCCTAGGGGGAAAAAAATGAACAAAACATGGTTAGGTAAATCAAGATATTTGAAGGAAGTAGTTTTCAAATGATCGGCGTCTGTGGCTTAGGTGTTGCGAACGTGCTTCGTAGTGCTGGGGTACTGGGTTCGATCCCAGCTGCGGACAGGTTTGTCTCGCGTTGGTTTTGAAAGTGGTACCGAGAGCAGACCGCCCAGAAAGCCATGGCAAACTACTAGACGTAAATTTGACTTGAAAAACCACAACAGCAAAAAAAATACTGGGTTTGGTTCTGCAGCGACCTGTAAAGGATACACAACTAACTTTTAACTTTTCAAATGATACAGCTCCCTGGGTGGGTTCCAGAGCCCATTTCTGGGGGCAAAAAGAACAGACACACCGCCCCTTAACAAGCATATTGTAAAATGTGACTAATTAAGGTTTTGGTGAACTTGGATATCATGGGTTAAAAAAAATGCAGATATCACAGTCTAGCTGTAAACCACAACACATCGTGCTAACCACCCTTTTTAAGGGGGCAAATACAAGAAAAATTATGCAGCACACCTCAGTAACAAAGGAGACAGTAGAACACATACTCCAAGATTGATCAAATACAACAAAACCGAGGCGAACCTTTTGGTAAATAAACAGAACTCTGAAGGAAATTTGTAACATACTCTAAAAATCTTTCTGTAACAAAAGTCCAAAATCATGATTTTCTTCCTTAGTCATTGCAAAACAGGCAGTAACTCATTATCTGTATGCTGCCACAGGAAAGATGCATGCCCTCAGGTTTTTTACATTAAACTGTTTGTTGATGTTGCACCTTATAATCTTCATACTTTTAGCTTCTGGAAAGAATGATACAGCTCGGAGTGAACAGGGGATCCGGTCGACACTCTGCACTCAAGAGGAACGGCAAGACAGACATATAATAAAACTGCTGCTGGCACTATCGGAACTGGAACTCTTCGCTGGCTGCTGAAGATGAGGACGGAGCGTTTATGGGAATGTCCCAAGTGCTGTGATGACAGTTCTTAGCTCAACGCTTAACTATTTAACCTCTGTATTGTTAAAGACAAGGATCTTTTTATGCCACTAGTGTACTAGCCACTCTACAAAAGTTCTATGTGTCTATGGTTTGGGCAGCCAGAAGAGCAAGAAGCACAACATGTGATCTCCCTCGACACTTAAAGTGGTACAAAAAGAACTGAAAGTGCTTTATTAATAGCCTACCCCAAACAGGGGAAATCACCAGGTCACGGGACAATCTAGTGTTTCAGGGGATGGTAGATAGGCTGCATGCAGTTGTGGGACCTAGGCTGCATGCAGTCGCGGGACCGAGGCTGAACTCTCTCGTGGGACGTAGGTTGGTTGGGGTTAGGGCCAGTTCTAGATGTTTTGGGGTCGTTAAAAGCATCAGAAAGCAGGGAAACCCAGTCTTACCACATTCTAAAATGTTGGACTGCCCTGTGACATCATCTGGGGGAAGGCTATTAATAAAGCACTGAAGTGAAAAACAGGGTGCATCAGACACTCTACAACAGCAAGATGTGTATATGGTTGAGGTGGAAAGACCCAGAAGCAGAATCTTTAATCTTCCTCGACACCCAAGGCGGTAAATGAGGAAGTGCAGTGTTGTGGTGCCCGTATGTGATTAAAATTTATCGCGTGGGCAACTGCTGATCTGTTGGCGACTTCTGCTACCATCAATGATGAACTGCAATTCTAATACTGTGATAAACATTCTGTGTGTTTTTCGTTGGCACCTTAGCAGAGCAAAGATGGGGCAACCCGTTTGCTATGAAGCTGAAACTAAGGCTACCAGACTACCAGAGGAAGTAAAAAAGAAGATGCATCAGTCATAATATGCTAGGCTTGTATTTGTATCTGACTACTCTGCATCTGGTGGGTGGTGTGGACAAAAACCATGCCAGCCATCTTTACTCCACAGGGCAATTATCTGGTACTCTTTTTATACTGGGTCTTCTTCTTCGTCTCTGAGTTCACCAGCTGGAAACTCCGACAGAAAATTATGATTGTTCATCCATTTTTGGACTCTGCTCCTGTCCCATAACCTCAGTGTAGTGTGCACATCCGTTTTATAGACTCATGTAACCACTGACTCATTTGTATGCAGACTGTTGGTTCCTCGTCTCTCAGCCAGAAGCACTACGACTTCAAAGGAAGCTCCCAATTAGTCGACTCCTTATGACTTGCTTCTAGGGGAGACAGTGGGTCCATTATTGTTTTTCCCACAAGGGGGCCCCAGAACCCAAAAAGCAAAGACTGTGCCAAACCCAAGATCTTTGAGCCGACAGGCGGGTATCTAGCTACTACTCTTTTGTGGCTCCTACACTGCTAAAAAAAAAATCTCCTAATTTATGATATACAATCTTTATTTACTGTTGTTGATTAATGAACTGAAGTATTCAAAGTGTGTAACGTTTTGGAGTGAAAGAATAATTATTGGAAAACTCTTACCTTGCTCGAAAACAGGAGCAGCACTATGCGCGGTAGATTTTGCGGGCAGATTTATAATATAATCTTCAGTTATGACTTTCTTTTCTTCCTGGAACAAATTCAAATAGAAGACATTTACAAATGACAGCCAGTTAGAACTATGCAGCCGTAGTTTCTGTTTTAGTATTACTTACTTTCTTTCTCTCCTTGCATACATATCTTTTCCTTACCTTGCTATCTGAAATGTGCTGTTGTGTTTTCTGTTGTTGTTTTTTCTTTTTTTTTTGTAGCACAACAGAACCCTGTTAACATGAATTCTAAAACAGGGATTGCTAACTGGAACTCAGATTAATAAATTACTGCTGGGACTTAAGTTTTGTTCATGTTAGCCAAGTGTTCTTCTTAACTAAGTTTGCTTTAACAAGGTTTTAATGTACTACTTTCTTTCTCCTAACACACATAACTCTCCCTTGCTATCTAAATGTGTATTGTCTATTTTAGTGGTATAAATTTCTTTCTCCTTACATACATAACATAACTCTCCTGTGCTATTTAAACTTTTCTGTTTTGCTTTCTGTTTTTGTGGAGGATGACTTTAGGGAATTCCCCCTTTTGTCTAATTTGCATGACTGAAACCAGAACATTCCCGTACATAAACTAATTCTAGCACCCAGCAACTTTGCTGGTACTCAGAAATACTTCCATTCACGTCTGGCCAAACACACAAGGGAGCTCAATTTTGAGACAGTTTGCCCTTCCAGCATCCAAAACTTAGCAGTAAAACAGAACTCACTGAATAATCGTAATAATCGTATATTTTTCTACAGATGAGGAAAATAATTATTACATCATCATCATTAGGTGCCTTGCCGACTGGTGTGGGCGGTCATGCCTCTCCACAATCTGCGATCTACTGCAGCATGTATCAGTTCATGTGCCGACACACCTTCATGCCATGCAACAAGACTGTCAAGAATCTTCTCTCGTTGTCTTCCTCTATCCCTCCTACACCAGATCTTTTTAGTGATTACACCGTGTTCTATTTTTCCTCTTCTCATAACATGGCCAAAAAATGAAGACTATCTCCTTCTGATGTCTGTGATAAGTTGTCTTTGGGCTCCCGCCTCTTTCAAAACCTCTTGGTTGCTCTTTTTGTCTGTCCAAGGTATTCTAAGCATTCTTCTGTAAAACCAAATCTCTGAGGCCTCAAGAAATTGTTAGGCCTGCCTACCGATTGTCCAGGATTCACGGCCATATGTTAAAACTGGATTACATACGTTGCAATTTCTCTTCCAGAGCTGTATTTTGCTTACTGTCTCAAAATTGTACCCTACCAGTTAAAGGCCACAAGGATTCATTTCACCCACAGACACGACCAGCTTCAGCTGACGGGCTGTTCTGCTGACGTCACCTGGTCGGGCTAAGGGTGCATTGAAGCAGAGGCTCTTAAACTGGGTGTGAAATTATTAAAGAAAGCATGTAGACACTTACAAGCTGAAATGTAAGTTGTCTTTCCTCGCCACTGTCGAAAATAGTTTATTTCTTGTTTGAGAACCCCTGTGTTAACACATCATTAGCCCGACCCCGTAACGTCAGCAGCACGGCCCGTCAGCTAAAGCCGGTTGTGGTCTAGAACAAGATCTTTGGAATGCTATTCCTATCTTTCTGTAGCCAGGATGCTATTTCTATCTACTGTATCTAGTACTCTTAGGAAACTCTTCATGTTCTATTGCTGGTACACAAACGATCTATGGCCGTTCATCACAGCTGCTGTGGTAACCTTTCCTTGGAGACATTTTTCTTCTCTGGTTCATACTTCTATAATTTCTGATGTTTGCTTGTTTTAATAAATGCTGGTTTTAGTTTTCAGGAAGATACTCATTTGATTATTTTACTTACACACCGCTATAATAAATGCTGTGATGTCGTTGAAGACATACTGTCTAAGAAAAATACATTAGGGGAAGCTGTTTTATCAACACCACAAAAGCTGGTGACAACCGGAAATTAACCACACAAGGAAACATCTGGAAGACAGGAGACCTGCTACTTATATCTAGAATCATCAATAATTTTAGAGATAATGCTGCAGCATGATGGCAGATTTGGTGTTGCATTTATTGCACATCAGTGTGCTAGCTTGAGAAAATATGCAGCGTTACACTATCATAATGAAGGACAGAAGATGGAAGACCATTTATCTGGACGGGATGGTAGTCAGAAGTGGAAGCTAAGTGAATATGACTGCGAGCATGCATCCCACTTCTGAAAATATGAAGAGAGAGGGGAGAGTTGGGAACAGATATATTTTATTCTGAAGAGAATTAAGGACTGTACATTTGAACTGTTTCCATCCCTAGCTACTGAAAAGCCAAAGACAGATTCCTTGTTCCTTGTGGCAGGACCTGCTTTGAGAGTACTGCCAGGCTGGTCATAGGTGATGACTGAGGTGTCCTCAGGAAGGTCTTAGTGGTTTGTGCAGTTCCAACATTTCACATCAAGTCAGATAAAGATCCTCTGGGAAACCCCAGGTAGTAATTGCTGTGTCCCAGAAAAATTCAGAACTCTCTCATAATGCTAGTTTCATGTGACAATCATTTTTTCTGTCATTATATCATCTATTTAATTTGATATTGTATATCAAAAGTAAATAGATCATTTATATGACTTAATTTTAATAAACATATCAATGACTGATTTACATTCATAGTTGAAGTTTAACTATATTTCTAAATATGTGTATGGTGTCAGTTTAGTGCTGTCTATCAATATATCTCTTCTAGATAGAGGTGTAATTTAATGACGAGAAAGGGTAATCTGCTCTGTCTAGCTACTCATTTATTAAACTGTTCTCTAGGCATCCAAATTCCCTGTTCCCATTTCTGTAGATATTCAGTCAGCTCACTTTCTTCACGAGCCGATTCGGGGCTGTATCCGAGTATCCAGAGACCGTCTGCACATGGCATCAAAAGGACAGCTGTCTCAGTTTCTCACTTAAATCAGGAAGGAGGTTTAAACCCTCATCCACCACCAGTATGAGACAACCATAACTTTTCCCCAACACACACATGTCTCCCTGATCTTGCAATATAAACTGTGCTGTTGAGCTTTCTGTTTGTAGTTCTAGTTTTTCCTTACACACATACATCTTCCCTACCTTGCCTTCTGAACCTTGCTGTTGTGCCATCTGCAGAATCTTCGCTACTGTCAGAGATGTCTGCCATTCAGTACTTTCTGATTTACAACAACAACAAGTCAGTTTACCGTATCATGTTATAATTTTAATTTTATTACACTCATGCAATACGTATTTTAACTCAAAGGCACTTCTTATTTCATTTTGGCTGTTAACGCACTATTTCAACACATGAATGTTAAACAGAAGGTTCAGTTCAATCAAAAGAGCGCCGTCTTCGTGACGAAGGTTGGATCTCCAATGCGCTGTCACTCTCACCATGGACGTACAGTCTCTCAGGAAACTATTTATCCATGCAATAAGTATTACAACTAAAAGACACTTCTTATTTCTTCTTCTTCTTCCTCTTGTTCACCGGCTGTGAATTCCGGCGGTAAGTCAGGTTGTTCATCCAAATGGACTTTTGGCTTTTACCTTGACCTGAGTTTTGCGTGTACATCCGTTTTACTGGCTTATTTGTTTGCAGTTCTCATTCCCCGCCTCTCCGGCAAATGTACTCCGACGTCGAGGGAAGACGTCAATCCTATCTCTAGGTTGACTGTGGCCATTGTTTTGTGTGTGTCGAGATGTTGCCTCATTTGTGTGGTGTCCTCTTTGATCCTTTACAGGTGTGCCCCCCCCCCTCTTAGGGCAGCCCTAGGTAGAATTGTCAGCCCTCAAGGGAAGGCAGGGGCAGATCATGGGTTTTCCCCGCCATCCAAGCAGGCTTCCATAAATGCAGAGCCGACACAATTTGCTCTGGTTCTAGGCTCACCCAAGGAATCATCACGTCCTGCACATGACTGCTTAACCTCACAACCGTATAATGTGCTTCCCGCGCTACAAGGCTGCGCCCTCCGGAGATTAGCGGGGAGCAGCCCGCAGGTCCAGGACTTTTGTGGCCACACAAATAGGTACATTCTTCTTCATTGCACGTTAGACACCTTTAACGTTGTTTGATTGTGCCTTTAGCATGACAGTATGTGGAAGCATGCATCAGGTGTGGCTTTACCTGTTTGGTCCCAACACTCGGGCGAGTGAGGCCAGTGTATTCAGACTTTTGTCTAATCGGTACGATTTATGATGGTCGGACTTTGAGCTTGCTTGTGTGCTGTAGGATCTAACTTTGTCAGACATTACCTAGCCAGCAGATAAAAAGTTGCTGTTGTGGTGTACCTCAGCTGAGGATTGACAGAGGGTGTACGTATGTAGGATCTGACTGCGAGAAACCACCCACAGGAGATGTTACTCGTCTTAGCTGCGAGTAAATCTCTTTGTCAAGGGTTGAGTCTCAGCAGCACAGTTTTCCATTTGCTCCAGACTTTTAACCCAGAGTTGTCATTTGGTGGTACATTTGGCAAGCCGACATTACTCATGTCCCGAATGAGTTTTGATAGACTTTTCACCCATGCATTTGGGGGCAGGCTGATGAGGGCCAGAAAGGACACTGCACCTCTGGGGGCCGCCAGCTCTGTGATCCCATGCCAACTCTGTTAATGCTCATTTGAGACATTATTCGTGGCGCACGACCTGGATGTGCAGCAGGAGTATTGCATGAGGTTACGTAAAACCAGAACAGTGAAGGACTGGCACCTGAGTGAGGTACGGAGTATCTCCTTATACACATCACATCAGACTTAACTTTCCCTCACGCCTGTGACCGAAATCACCGTGCCACACTTTTTATTTGATGATGACGTTTAATGCACTATTTCAACACATGAATGTTAAACCGAAGCTTCAGTTCAATCAGTGAGGTGTCATCTTCATGACAATGGTTGGATCTCCAATGTGCTATACCTATCACCATGGACGTACTGTTTCTCAGGGAACTGTTAATCCATATCTGGATTGCTGAATGGTCTATAACGGTATTTTTGCTGATTGTCCATAACAGTGGTTCTCAACCCTTTTTCAGGTGGCGCCCCCTTGAATACATGACACACCACTCACACATATGACTACCAATGCCACATGGCAAGGACTAGAAGAAAAAACATTCTAAATTTGTTGGCCATTCCCAGGAATTCACTGCACTTACTCAGGCAGTTCAAGCTATTAACAACTATCTCAGAAAACATACTTTTGTTGCTTTCAAGATCTGCCTAATGTTTTTGTTCAAAACCAAGATTGACTGACAACTTAGAACTGGTCTGATGTAACGTTTCAGTACTCAGGTATTATAACTGATAATTTTACAAAATTAACCGGTATGATATAACGTTTCAGTACTCAGGTAATATAACCGATAATTTAACAAAATGAACTGGTCTGATATAATGTTTCAGTACTCAGGTAATGTAACTGATAATTTTACAAAATGTACTGGTCTGATCTAACATTTCAGTACTCAGGTATTATAACTGATAATTTTACAAAATGAACCAGTCTGATATAACGTTTCAGTACTCAGATAATATAGCTGATAATTTTACAAAATGAACTGGTCTGATTTAACATTTCAGTGCTCAGGTATTATTACTGATAATTTTACAAAATGAACCGGTCTGATATAACGTTTCAGTACTCAGGTAATATAACTGATAATTTTACAAAATGAGCTAGCCTGATTTAACGTTACAGTACTCAGATAACTGACAATTTTACAAAATGAAATCTTGTAACTGTTTATTTTCTACTGTCCAGTGTGGGTTCTAGGGCCCCAGTTGGAGGGTGGGGGGAAGGGGGGAGATAACAGACTCACTGTACTTTAACATGCATGTCCATAAGCAACCAGGACGCCCACTAGCTGGCCGGTAGATGACTTCCTCATCAGTCGGAATAGTATATGGGTATGTCTTCCTGGATCCCTTCAACACTGCAAACAGTCCTTTTCAGGGCTACTTGGTGGCGAGCTAAAGTTATTTTATATAGCACAAATAACCTAGTCACAATTATAACCTAAAGCTCCCCGTTCAGTAATGCTGGCTGAACTTGACGATCTTTTTTCTTTAGCAAAACAAGAAACAACAACAAGCATTTCATTAAAGCCAACTAAATAAAGAGTTTGCCGCAATCAGATTATTGGGCCGAAAGTTTCGGATATCCTTGCAGGCTAGCTGTAAACTACAACACAATGCCAACCACTTTTTTACAGAAAAATGCATTAAAAAGAAATTTTCTACTGATCTTTCTTCCCAGAATCCTACCATTTTTGTAGTACTGACACAGTGCCAGTGATCCTTCAGCATAGTTGTTCAGACCTGTAAAATAAACAGATAGACACCAAAAAAAAAAAAAAAATAATTAATTAAATTAGCTGTTCTACTGTTTTTGTTTTGTTTTGGTACATTCATTTTATAAATTTTTTGCCAGGTGTTACGGCAAAGACTTTCCTATCCCAGTGCAGTAAACGGTCCCTTGCAAAATATACTACAGAAAAACCATCAGCTTTGAGTAAAGTTACCAGGTTAGCTCGATTTCTTCCACTGCCATTTTGTCAACCATTAATATAAGTATAAATTTATTACTATCTGTTACTGTACAGTCTTCATAGCAATCAGTCATGTGTGCATGGTACTGTAAGACTAATAAGGATAACATTATACACATCGATTTAAAAAAATGTATCTTATATCAAGAACAGCTTTAAATAAACTAAGATCAGCTTATACAAAGCAACTGAAAATGTGCATGGAAAAACAAAACGGTCCACATCAATGTGGATTCAAACCCAAGATCTTTGAGCTGACAGGCAAACATCTAGCTACTACTCTGCTGTGGCTCCTACACCAATAAAGTAGATCTAATTTACTCTGTTGCTAATTAAAGAATTGAAGTATTTGAAGTGTGTAACGTTTTGGAGTGAAAGAAGAATAACTAGAAAACTCTTACCTTGTTTAAAAACACCCCCCCCCCCCCCAACAAGAAGAGAAAACAGTATTTCTAGGTCAAGTGTTGAGACGAGGGGGTACTGGAGAAAGAGGTCTCCAAACACATGACTTTCAGTGTGTAAGGCAAACAGCTTGACATGAAAATCAAATGTTTAAAAAAAACAAAAAGGTAAAGTAAAGGTAAAGTCGAGAGATGTGAACCAGCGTCACTGCACACGGTTATGAACCAAAAGTGCTCTGCCACCAGTACCGACAGCTGATAAGAAACTGTCTGCATGTGTCGCCGTTCGCGCTTAACTCCGTAGCCACAGCAACGTTCCTCCATTCACCCCAAAGTGTCAACTCTGGTACCTATTTCCTAGAGGCTGGGTGAACCCCAAGAATCATATGTACTCCCCCATATGCATACCCTTACTTAAACATATATAAACACAGGCATACAAACATACACAAAGTTAAGAGAGACAAAAGCACCCAAGCCATACAGTGAAACACACGAGTATGTCAAAAAGTGAGCTGTTTCAAAATGTGGTAATGTTTAAAAAAAAAAAGACTACAGTATTAAAAATACGCACCATCCGCATCCATTTTATCTGCAACTTTAGCATACTCTGCCAAGTACTTATTAGCTTCTGCAGTCCATTGTGATGACATATCCACAGTTCTGATGTCGGAAAATAAAAAACAACGGTTATGATAATCAAGTAGACCAAACTATTAACTCTAAATCAATGAATCAAGAACTGACACCCGCGACATTCCCACATGTGCTCTGTCCCCTTCTTCAGTAACAAACAAAGAGATGACACGGTAATAGTACCAACTGCCATCTGATTAAGAGTCCACCTGTTTCAACTTCAATGTTAAACAACTTAAAGAAACTCTAGACACCCCTGGCTGAATTAGTCTTTCAGAGTACAGATTCCCTATCTTTTCTTTTACACTGTCCATTCGATTTCATAGAGCCTTCACCACATCCGCTTTATCAAATAGTAGCTCACCACCCAATGGAGTGGCAGCAGTTGATCAGCCTGCTCGAAACCTCGCACATCTGAATATCCATAAATTGCTCTTGATCTGGGTCTTATTAACTCTTTAAAGACATATTGCCAGAAAAAATGTCTCCCTAACGGACGAATCGCCAGTATATTGGCTTATGATAGAGACACTCTAATTTTGTTCTGTTTGTAGGGAAAAAAAACTTTTATGAAAAAGTTTTTGAACAATTAGGATTAAAAACAAGAAGTCCTTTCAGTTGAGAAGTTCATCGTGGTCGGTGTAATATTTTTGTATTTTAAAAAAATTATTTAGATGCAGGTGTTTTGGAGATCCCTATGGGTCGTTGCTAGAGATATGGAGTTTGTGCACTGTGTAAAATTCCATGCAGTGTCCAGCTCCTTAGTGAGAGAGACTGAGCCATAATGAAGTTGATCCTCTCCCCTGTTTAAACATCTTTTATGCAGAATTTTCTAATTTAATTTAAACATGCAAACTCACACCTACATAATACGACCCAAAAAAAAAATAATTGAGTGAAAAAATTTTTTTACTGAAAATTAACAGGTCCTTCATATTGAAGTTAAGGCAAAACAAAAAAATTTTGTCATACTACTGATGCCTAATATGGTGCTGACCCTAAAAGTATATAAAACAATCAGCTCTTGGTGTGTGATACAGCAAAATCTCATCAGCCAGCTTTGCTTCCCCTGACATTTCCTGGAAGGCATTTTAGACAGGGCAGACTAGGAGCTCTAGGTCAGGGCTATTCAATTGTGGGCCAAATCTGGTCCGCAGAGGCTTAGCAAGTGACCTGCAGATCATTGACAACTGTACCGTATTAATGGATCTTTCTATGCGGGAGCTCGGCCTCTGACCTGTGACAAATTACATTTTCAACATTTTGGTCGCTGGGCAAACTTGGCTGAATAGACCTGCTCTAAGTTATTTATACAAATTTGCTCCAATGTAGGATTCAAACCCCAGAAATTTAGGCTGTCATGCAAGCATTTTGATACTGTGCTACCACAGCTCCACTGATTCTAAACATTACTTTTTTTTGGAACCACACAACAGTTCAATCAGTTATAGTTAGTTACCTGCATGTAATGGATTGGTTGGTACCCAAAGACTGTAAAATTTGGGTGTGCAATAAATTTAATGGTTTGGTCATGCGGTCACAATGCCAGCAGCTAGAGCATAGTACTACACAACAACAGCAGGCTGCAAGTCAAGAGGTTTACCAAGACAGACATTGTGGACAGAGTGAAAGAAGACACTACAGTAGCGGGTCTCAATCTGTGAGTCACGAAACTTGTGGGTCGAATGACCTTTAAACAGATGTCGCCTAAGACCATCTGAAAACATATATTCACTTAAGTTGATTTGATTTGATTTGATTCAAGACGATTTGATTTGATTCCAGGTTGCGACGAAATACCAGCAGAACTAATTCAGGCAGGAGGAGAGACCAGCGTCCGAATCTACCATGTACTGTGCTCGAAGATCTGGAACAGTGGCATTTGACCTAAAGCGTGGAAAAGAACAGTCTATATCCCTCTCCCAAAGAAAGGAAATCCAAAACTATGCTCCAACTACCGTACCATCTCATTAATAAGTCATGCTAGCAAAATCCTCTTACGAATAATCATGAAAAGGATTGAAAAGAAATTACAATATGAACTAGATGAAGCACAAGCGGGTTTCAGACAGGGTAGAGGAACTAGGGATCACATATTTAATATGAGAATAATTTTTGAAAAATGCAGAGAATACAATGTAGATCTTCATGCTTGTTTTATTGATTATAGCAAGGCATTTGATTGTGTCCAGCACCACCAACTGTGGACTATTAAGAAAAGTATGGGGTTTCCAGCGCATTTAGTGCATTTAATTGAAAATCTCTATCATGAACAACAAGCAGCCATCAGAGCAGCTGGTGAAACATCTGATTGGTTCGAGGTGCAAAAGAGGGTGAGGCAGGGGTGCATTCTCTCACCATACCTATTCAATATATACACAGAAAATATAATGAGAAATGTCAAAAATGACCAGACTTGTGACAGTTATGATCCGCTCAAAATTGGTGGCAACCCTATTCCGGAACTCCGCTACGCAGATGACACAGTCCTCCTTTCGAACAGCATAAAGGGAATAGAAAATTTAATATTGTCCGTCCAAAAGCACAGTGAAGATCAAAATCTGTTCTTGAATTTAAAGAAAAAATAACAATAAATGATGAAGAAATTGAAAATGTCACAAACTTTGAATATCTTGGCTCTATAATAAACAACAATGGAGACTGTTCGACAAAAATTAAAAGGAGGATGGCCATAGCAATGCAAAGATTGAACAGCCTTAAAAGTCTATGGTTAAGCACCAGCAAGGAGATAAAAATTAGAATTATGAGAGCACGCATCTTCACTGTGGCTACATACGGATGTGAGTCGTGGACTATCTCTCAGTCCTTAAGAAAGAGAATAGGGGCTTTTGAGCTGAAATGCCAAAGAAAGATTCTCAGAATATCTTGGACAAAGAAGATGAGAAATATTGACATCTTAAAAGATCTGATTATCAAGGAAGATTGGCTAATAAACAGCATCCTTTCTCGAAAGCTGAAATATTTTGTTCATATCAAGCGCCACGACGGATTGGAAAAAATTATAGCAGAAGGCATGGTACCAGGAAGGAGGGGCAGGGGCCGACCGACACAAAGATGGGTACAGTACATAAGTGACTCCTTGAGTGTGAAAGTTCATGAGACGGGAGAACTGGCAAGAGACCGTGTTTCTTACAGGCAGACTGTGATGAGAGCGACGTTCTGCAAAGGACCTGCTGCATGATGATGATTCAAGAACCGACATCACAGCACTCAGGGCAAAGAGTTCCGATACTAATGGTGCCAGTAGCTTTCTGATTAAACTTCCGTCTTGCCTTTCCTCTGAGCCTTGAGCTTCTGCCAGAACCTCTCGTCCCCCCCAACTGCATCAACCTCACCAAACTGTGGTAATCCATCTGCTCCTCCGCATTGTACTCGCTCTCCCACAAAGCACTAACCACGTCTGCCCTATCAAGTAGCAGTATTCCACCAAGTTGTGCAGAGCCAGCCAGTCTGTCCGCCTGTTCATTTCCCAACACACCGGCGTCACCCGGTGAAAAAATCCCGACAATACTCCTCATTCGTGTCCTCCGCAGCGAAGCATGCCACTCTGCACGAAGCATACCTGTACTGATCTTCCTCGGCATGCTTTCTGAATCAGTTACAATTACAATGTGTGTGTGTGTCGTGTTCTCTAGCCAGCGGAAAGCTGCAGTGACCACCTCCACCTCCATCTTAAGCTGGATGTTGTGGTATCATATGCTAGGCTCTGCTGCACCAAACGTCGACCATTAACTTTTGCGAAAAAAAAGCCCCAAGCACTTCTTTTGCCTCTTGACACTGAACCGTCTGTGTAAATGATCAAATCCTCTGAGCGAGCATTATCTTGAATTAATTGTTGAATTTCCACCTCTGTGGCACCTGCTGGCCAGTCTCTGCATTCCCGGCTCAGCGTGATTATGACTCTACACAAGTCTGACTGCTCAGGTGGCACTTTGACCTACTCCTCTCCTCACCTAATGTTCTCAAGGATGCAAACCTGTCTGACTGTGTCTTCTGCCTGAGCCATCCATGACCTCCCTCTTATCAGCCGCTGACCCTTAACTGCACCCAGAGCTTCATGCAGAAGGTGGTCTGTGTCTGCAGCTACCCTAAGATATGACTTTGCCTGCATCACCTTGTGCCTACCTGCAACCATCGGCAAACCAAGGATGTATCGCATACACACCACTGGGGTGTCTCTGGTGCAACCCAGAATGACCCGCATAGCCGCGTTCTGTATGCGCTCTAGTTTGTCACTTAAGTTATGAAGTAGCAACAAAAATAATGTTATGGTTGGGGGTCACAACAACATGAGGAACTGTATTAAAGGGTTGGGGCATTAGGCAGGTTGAGAACCACTGCACTACAAGAACACAATATGACATTAAAACAAGCTACACAACAAGCAAGAGACAGGAAACTGCATCTAACTAACTCCTTTCTCAAACACTTCTTGACATAAGCAGTAGGATAAAAGAATAAGAATCATGTTCACATTCAAATGATACACTCAGATACTGAAACTGCACAAACCTACTGCTGTGGCTGTTTCCAACCAACCAGGAAGACCTCCGCAGGTGCAAATACAGGTTTCTCAGAACATCAGCTTGGTTGGATGGATCACTGCTTCTGCCATCAGCACGCAGAAATTCCAGTTGTTGTAGATAAGTAAGAAAGTCACTGGCTTTTTCTGTCATTATTAAGTCTGTGCTCGCCATCGGTGGTGGGTGTTCAGTGAAACTTTTCAACTTAGAAAACACCCACAGAAATCCTATTATGATGATATAGATAAAAAAAAAATAATAAAAATATTTTCTGTATATACTGTAAATGTTATGTTACACAATCGATGCCACTGTACATTGGGCATTTCCATGCATGCTCAGTCCTCCAATGCAGCAACCACTTCAAAGTACTTCTACTATTCATTCCTATGAAAAGTTGGTTATAATGTTTCCAATCTTGGCCTCGAAAGTGGCACAGATGTGCTTCACCATGCTTCAATCCCATGTCACACAATCATGATAATGTCAGAGATTCATCACTATGCACTAGCCCAGTCCGTTCAGCACTGATGAAATCTACTTCCCACATGCATTGATGCACTACTCACCAGTTGGTCCGCTTGCTCATTACCCTTTACGGCAGCATGACCAGGTGTGTAGATCCAGTTGATGGAGGTTAAGTAAGATTTAAGAATGCTTTCCATCCATTCTGAGCATATACCGCCTGTTGCAACACTGTAAATATACTCTGTGTGGGTTTCTGTGCTCCACTTACGTGGGGAGGGAGTGGGAGGATAGACCCACTATCCCCCTAACAAGCATTTGTAAAGGGCAGCTAATTAGGAATTTGCTAAAATCAGATGTGGTGAGTCGATAGGCGCAGTTATTGCAGACTAGCTGAAAGCTGCAATACAATGGAGCGACTGCCCTGTTAAAAGCAAATGCTGAAGAAGAAGAAGATGAAGAAGAAGATGAAGAAGGAGGAGGAGGAGGAGAAGAACTGACACTGACAGAGAAATCAACATGATATGTCAAGTGCAGGGATAATTAAAACCCCTTCTGACACATAAAAAGATACCTTTGTACATGAAGGCAAATATCATCACAAAAACTATATTTTGGCCCCAATTGGATGCGGTCAGTGTTAAACGTGGAACCTAACTATTACTTATGAAAACAGTAGCAGAGATTATAGGTCATATGTGGTGCCGTGGTAATTAGAAGAGATACAATTTTAATGTTGAATGTTAAACTGAGAATCAATATCGCAGCACTGGCATCACTCACATAAGCACTCTCTCCCCATCTTCAATAGCAAGTGAAGAGTTTCAATTCTGATATCAACAGACCCTCTCTGATTGTATAACTGTCTTATGTTTCCCTTGAGTGTTGAGCCTGGTAACACCTCGCAGCGCCATTCTCCTAGGGCCGTAATGATCTATTTGTGCCACCACACTGTTCACTCGCTCCAAAAGGGCTCTCACAACATCTAACTTGTCATACATCAAATCACCACCAAGTGGTGCAGAACCGGTCAGTCTATCTGCCTGTTTGCTTCCCAACACACCGGCATCACCTGGAGAAAAAATCTAAAGGACGCTAACTACCCAGGACTTTTGAAGCGATGCTTGCCACTGTGCATGCAGCATGCCTGTCTGCACTTTTCTCAGCACGCTCTGTAAGTCAGTTACAAGTACGACATGTGTGTACAGCTGATTCTCAAGCCAGCAGTGACTGCCTCCACTTCTATTCTCAAACTAGACGTTGTGATAAAATATGTAAGGCTTTGTTGCGCTAATTGACATCCATTAACTTTTGCTATGAGCCACCTGATACAATTTAAAAAAATTGTTTAAACCAAATTATAAGAAGAGCAGGTCAGTAGCAGTGAAACTAGCCATACAGTTAAGTAAAGAAGCAACAGATGAGATTATCTGGCCATCTGATGAAAAGAGTAGTTAAGTTGAGTAAAGGATTGACATCACAGCACTCAGGGCATTCCCATGCATGCTCCGTCCTCATCTTCAGCAGCCAGCGCAGAGTTCCAATACTGATGGTACCTGTAACAATCTGGTTATATGTCCGTCTTGCCTTTCCTCTGAGTATGGTGAGCAGGCTCTGGTGAGAACCTTGGTATCAACTGCCACAGCTAGTTATGCTTAAAACATATAATAAACACAGATCAAGGGAAAGACACACACAAAATTGTTATGATGGCATCGAAACATATTAAAGAAATAAAGTTCATTGGAAAGAAAGGATGGAATGAAAGAGCTCATATTTGACACATCTGTCACGGGCAATCCGGACACTGGGAAGATGAATAATATTAGTTAGCCTTGATTACATCAACTAAATTAATCATCACTGGCACCTTTCCGTCTTTCTAGACGATAGTGTTATATTGTGCTATGAGGAGGAATAAGACTCACAGCCCATGGGGATGGCGAGTGTGACTAGCAAGACCCGCCCGTGTCAAGAAAAGTCTTCCACAATGATAGTATGGGATTTCAGGACCAGTGTTAACAACATTTGTGTTTAATCCGTTTCTTTTCAGATGCTCAGCTCTCATCCTTTCTGCAGTCATTTCTTCATTCAGTTTCATTCCCTTTCTGATATGCCCTTTCTACACAACATGGTCCATGGCATTTTGTTCCCATGAGTCCGCCTCAATTCCTGTATCATTCATGTCCCGCTTGCACACAACTTTATAACGTAGTAGAGGTCGCCCTCGACATCTTCTTCCTGCCTTTAATTCACCATACAGGTTATCCTTAGGGACTCTGCCATCCTCCATTCTCCAGGTGTGACCCAGCCACCTGAGCTTTCGTAGACTGAGCATGGAAAAGATTGTTGTAGTACCTGCTCTTTCCAGTACCTTAGTGTTTGTGATTTTGTCCTGCCACTTAATGCCAAGTATTCTTCTTAGGCATCGCATGTGATTTAAAGCTATTAAGCTGTCTCTCCTGGTGCAAATAGGTTGACCAAGTTTCACTGCCATAAAGCAGAGTGCTGAGAACACAAGCCTGATAGACAAGGGTTTTTGTTTTAATTGTGAGCTTTCTGTTCTCCCTAACTCTCTTTCAAAGAGTCAACAAGGGTTTTTGTTTTAATTGTGAGCTTTCTGTTCTCCCTAACTCTCTTTCAAAGAGTCAATCTGCTCATTTCAGTTGCTGCCTTACTTATTTTGATGTTGATTTCTTGATCCAGCGATAGTTTACTATTCCCTGTGGAACTCAGACAGGTAAAATGGTCTACTGTCTCAAGCTCTTCACCGTCAATGTAGACTGTAGGTCTGTCACTGACACCTTGCACTATCTCCTTTTTGTCTTCTTTTTGAATTGAATTTGAGGCTCTCCATTGAATCAACCCCCAAAATGGCAGCATGCCACATTCTGGCCATAAAATATCCTAAAATATCCGAACGACGGTGTTCGCGTATATCTAAAATACGGACTTTCTGCCAAGGAACAAATCTCGGCAAAACTAGGATTACTTGACAATCAATATCAACATTTGCACATGGTAGTAGCAGACGATAAATACCGACCGAAGACAACAATTTCAAGCGGTTCTGCAGACGATACTAGCAGACGATATTAGCGACCGTTGACCAATTTCGAGACATTACAGACGATGAAAGTCGATTAGCAATACTGTGTTCTTCTGATTGAAGGATTTAGCAGCGGTAAATGTCAGACTTGTCGGCATACGGCAAACGCGATTAAACTCATCGCCAAGCGTATCCCCCGCGCCACTACACACGACACGGATGGGGGCTATCTAGGTGCCTGGGACTCACGAGTACAGTAATTAGAGGAAGTTGCAGGAGATGCGGCAGCTTGCCGCTCGTGAGTCCCAGCCATCTAGTTTAGTCCCCATCCGCGCCGCGCGTAGCGGCGCGTGGGATACTCTCGGCGGTGAGGCATACTCGCAGAAGCAGGTCGGCAAGTAACGTATCGCCGAGACCCTGTCAGAGCATTTGTTTCGTTATCCGGAGCCGGCACATATATTTTTAATAGAACTGACCCGCATTCAGATATTTTTGGATATTTTATGGCAAGAAATTGGCTAATTTAGCTATCATATTAAAGCCGCCATTTTGGGGGTTGATTCAAAGGAGAGCCGAATTTGAAATTCACATCACGCATCAGCAAACTGGGACTAAATTTAGTAAATTAATAACTGTGGATTTATTGCTCATTTATTATTGCAAACAATACAGTGACACATCAATGATAAATATTTACGTTGTAAACTCCAAGGCCAGACTTAAGATATCCAGGTTTGAAGTTTGTTTGGCAGCTGAAGAACAGACACAATTCAAGCAGACGATTGAAACCATTTCTGTCGCGGGAGTTCCAACAGGAAACTTCGTCATCTGCGTGATAAAACCACTTCGCAATTATAATAAGCTGAAGTGGTGATTTTTGCTTAGGGGACTACATACCTTGAATGGGCAGAGGTCAACGCTCTCATCGGTGAAAATTCAGACGAAGCAGATGCAATAATCTATACAGACGGATCCGTTATACGCCAAAGAAGAAGCGCATGGGCATTTACAGCACGCTCAGCGGGCAGAACAGTCAAAGAAGCCAACGGCGCCTTCTCCATGACAACCAGCAGCATGACGATGGAGGTGATGGCAGTGACACAAGCGCTTGCCTGGCGTGAAACACAAAAATACACCCGCGTGTGTATACTCAGTGATTCAATGAGTATGATCCGGAGGGTTCAGGCAGGTTCAGTGCGAAGACAATGGCTTGAATCATTACAGAAGTCCACTGTTCGTGGGGTCACCTTTATTTTTGTTCCGGGACACGCAGGCGTCGATGGAAATGAAAGAGCTGACAGGTTGGCTGGATCCGCTATCACTACCGACGGCCAGCCTATGGATCATGCTGATATTATCAATGCCCTCAGATAAATGGGAAGAATAGAGGACTTTGGTGGCAGTGAATCCACATCACTCGCCAGAATGGCAGACTTGGGAATTAAGATCGGCACAGCAAAAAACGAGACGCACACCAGCTACGCCAGAAGACTTGTTAATCAACATAGAACTGGTACTATTAGCCATCGGACGTTGGGGTTCATACTGAGGGGAGGATCTGAGCACCTATGGACATGTCCGGAGTGCAATGAGGATAACCCAACTAACTAACTAACTAACTAAATACCTTGAATGGTCGTAGACCACGAGGTAGACCAATAAGAACATGGAGAGATAATGTCTAGACAGACCTGAAAACACTTGGTGTCACCAACTGGAAAGAGAAGTCCAACTAGAGAGATAAATGGAGGCGGGTGATATCTGCAGCAATGAACCTCAAAAGCTCGGAATGCTGAAGAGGAAGAAGAAGGACTAAATACCACAAGAGCATCATCCCCTTCAAAAGATATCACACGCTGATAGTGCTAACATAATTCGATGCTAGCAGGGAAATGGACAATCGTAATCGTAAACGCCAGTTGACAGAGCATCCGATGAAGCCACTAGTTTATTACAATATAACTTCGTTAACCTGAATTCCAAGGGAACGAAAATCGAGTTCATGATTACAAAATGAGCGCTAAACGGGAGAAATAGAGTTATGTAATCACAACAGACGTCACTGTACATTTCCATGCATGCTCAGTCCTTCGAGGCAGCAGCCACTCCAAGCACTTCTACTACTTGCTCCCATAAGAGCTTGGTTATAATGTCTTTTATCTCGGCCTCGAAGGCGGTGTAGACGTGCTTCGCCATGCTTTACTCCCATGTAACGCAATCGTGTTAGTGTCAGAGATTCGTAATTATCCACTAGCCCAGTCCGTACAGCGTTGATGATATATTTCTACTTGAACTAAAATTCTGTTCATGTTAACCTCATGTTCTTCTTACGCGAGTTGGTGTTGAAGATGTTTTACTGTATTATTAGCTCGGTGTTTTAATCACATTTTACACCTTACACTGGACAGTGGGGAAAAGAAAGTTAGTAAAAGACACTACTTACGTTGTTAACACCGCTGGTAGTTGGCACTAGACTCGAATGTTGAATTAAGAATCGACATCACAGCACTGGGGACATTCCCACAAGCGCCCCGTTCCCATTTTCAGCAGCAAACGAAGATTTGAAATTCCGATGGCACCAATAACTGTCTGATTGTGTATCCGTCTCGATTTTCCCCTGAGTGTTGAGCGTCTGCCAGATCCCCTAGTACCGCCTTGCAGCGTCATGGTCCTCAGACCGTAATGATCTAAATGTGCCTCCGCACTGTTCAGCTGTTCACCTCATATGTACTTCTCGATTGGAGTGGTATTTGTTTCAAAAAAAAAAGGTGGGGGGTAAACAGATTTCGCAATACTGTTTCGGTCTCTCTCTCTCTCTCTCTCTCTCTCTCTCTCTCTCTCTCTCTCTCTCTCTCTCTCTCTCTCTCTCTCTGTAAATATATATATATATATATATATATATTATATATATATATATATATATATGTGTGTGTGTGTGTGTGTGTGTGTATCACATCGGCGACCGGTTTGCCCACTAACTCGCCCGGTGGACGACTTCGTCTCCAGTTCGGACACTATTTGGGTATGTATCAATACTGCAGGAGTCCTTTTCATGACTTTTAGTGGCGTGCAATTCTAAGAGATTCTATGTGTTACACATAACCTAGTCACATTTATATACACATATATAAATACCTACACACACTTTCTTTAAATAAATGTAATTTATTCTTGTTTGCAACTGCATCGTTGTCCGTTTGTGTTTAAAATGGTCAGTGCTATCTACCCGCAACCTTCATTTTGTCATTCGAGAGTATGGTATTGGAAAACTGGCTAGCTAGTTTTACGCACTTCTTGTTTGGGTTGATAATTTTTTTTTCTATAAATTTGTATCTTCCAATCGATATACTGTATTTGGTCGTCTTTAGGTCTGTATTTGGTTTATCTGGTCCATGGTACTAATAAGGTGTGTTGTTTAGGGCTATCGCTTCTTGGCAGAATTCCAACACACCTTCCGTTTCGTTTTTTAAGTGTGTGAGTCATCGGGCGGGATACAATTTACACACTTAACGCTAGAATCAGGGAGTCGGAAAATAGTACTGTGGCCTCACTTCTCTTTTAAGTTTTCTCGCAGCGGTGTCACTCCAATAGTAATCGACGCAAGTCTTCTTCGAGGTTTAAATGATACGAATACCAATGTATCAGATTTTAAGGACATCTAGATAACCTCTGAGTGCTGAATTAAAGAATCCTCATCTTAGAGTAATAGACACAATAATAGGTGTTCCGTCTACTGCTGTAGATGCTGACTGTTTCAGATGTGCGCTAGTTGTACACACGAAGTACACTTCATCTAGGTAAACGCAACGTTAATCTCCCCATTTACGCTCTAGGTCACTTTTCATTAACAAGTTAGACTGGTCGACTTGCGGAAGATTACGGGTGTGTCCCGCTCTTTTATTTGCTTTCTGTGTTGTCTTCCAATTAGGTTTTCATCTTCAGAAAGAGAATGCCTGTGACATAGATTGCAGCACTCTCGTAGGAGAGTTGTGTTAGGGCCAGTGCTCCATGTTTTTGGAGCGTTAAAAAGCTAGTGTGCTGAAATATACAACACGCGATTTCAAGCGTATCGCAGAATACCCCCGTAACCTTGTGCGAAGGTGACGAGGGTCAGGAACTACCAATCAAAAGTGACCTATTGTGTGTATAAGATGTGTTAACTCTACTTGGGGATATTACCACGCCTAATTCCAAACTCGCACCATCTTGAGCATGTTTAATCTAGCAGCGTATCTTCCGTCAGCATTTGTTTATAAATGGTCTTCAGCATGTCTATCTAGTACAATTTAAGTGTTCCTACCGCTGTCTCTTTTGTAGCTCAAAAGCAATCTGCATTTTTATTATCTTTCACTCTATCACATCCCTACTAACCTATGGATGCGAGAGCTGGAAATCAACGAAAACTCTAGACACAAAATTAGACAGTTTTGAAAATAAATGCCTTAGAAGAATACTAAATTTCAAATGGTCAGATTTTCGAACCAATACACAAATAAGGCAAGAATCCAGGCAAGAGTATGTGTCTAATTTTATACGAAAACGCCGCTGGAACTATGTCGGCCACGCCCTTAGAATGGATAAATCAAGACTTCCTTACCAAGCCCTCATTTGGACACCACAGGGGAAAAGATCTCGTGGAAGACCAAGGGAAACCCTACGAAGAACTATCATCAGGGAAGGCTCACTCATGGGCCACTCAAACATCCAAGACCTACAACAGATTGCAACGAACCGCCATGCATGGAGAGTCATGACCTCTGCCCTATGTGCCGCACTCGACACAAGAGGAAAGACTAACTAACTAACTAAATCACATCCTTGTCAGTACATTGATGAGAGTCCCTGTAATGTCGGTACACTTACGCTTAGTATCAAGAGAATTATCAACCAAAAATCAACCTTTAGCTGTTCGTTCTAGAAATAATGTAAACTGCATCAATAGTTCACGTTTAACATCTTGAGACATTAAAGGCATAAAGTGAGTTTCTTATTCTTATGGGCCAGTCAATACTCAAAGGGTGATGAGGACAATATCTTGCAGACCATCTTTGCATCGCATGACAGTTCCTGGTGCCCTAATTAAACTGGGTTCACCAGGAGGTAAAGGTAAATTATTATAAAAGAAAAGGTTGCAGATTTCATGTATATCCCAGGCCCACAAATTTATTTATGTCCTAGTTTTCTTTGGTAAGAAGAACCATATTTGTGTGGGTTAAAGAAAAATATATATATATTATATCATCATGTAGCAGGCCCTTTGCAGAACGTCGCTCTAATCACAGTCTGCCTGAAAGAAACCCGGTCTCTCGCCAGTTCTTCCGCCTCATGTACTTTCATACTCAAGGAGTCACTTATATCCTGTGCCCATCTTCGTGTCGGTTGGCCCCTGTCCCTCCTTCCTGGTACCATTCCTTCTGCTACAAGTTTTTCCAATCCGTCGTGGCTCTTGAAATGACCAAAATATTTCAGCTTCCGAGACAGGATGCTGTTAATTAGCCAATCTCCCTCGATGTTCAGATCTTTCAAGGTGTCAGTATCTCCTCTTCTGTGGCCCATACATATATGGGGAAATGTCACACAATATTTTTTTTTCCTTCGCCCTTGGTTGGGGGAGGTGTTGTTGGTAACATTCTGTTGTAGTCTACAGCTACAGTGGGATATCTGCACCTTTAAGTGTGTATTTTATTCTATATCATATCCCATCCCATACTGATAGTTTATAATCGTTTACAGTATCCTTAAAAGAAAAGGGTCTGCTCGAATGGATATATGACATGTCCTTGGAAGAAAAGGGCCTACTTGAATGGATATATGACATATCCTTGGAAGACAACTGACATTCTTTGACTCCATTAAAAGACATAACCTTTTAAAAATCACACTGGAGGGAAAGGTCGAGGGCAATACAAGTGAAAGGACAACATCAAGAGATGGACTAGCAGCAGTCTAAGAGAGTGTACAACCAGGACCAGAGACAGGGCATGTTGGAGATCTATTGCAGCCAACCTTCACTGTAGAGACGGCACCTGATTGGTTGAAGGGTGAAAATGGGTTCTTAAGTTTTTTCTTTTAGATTGATCGACGAATCAGTGAAAAGAAGAAAAAAAGCGAAGAAAACATGTTGGTGTTGGATAAGACACAAGCTGAGAAAACATGAGAACAATATAATTAGAAAGTCTTTGCACAGGAACCCACAGGGGCCTCTTTTCCCCTGATGTCTTTATTAGTTTTTCTTACCATCCTGAGATATAAAAAATCTCAATTTAGACGATAGACCAACAGGGCAGATCCTAGATACCCTACTCAACACCCCCCCCCCCACCCCCCATACACTCATTTTTAAAAAAACTAGGGCACCAGTAACGACCACAATAGCCAGGTGTAACTCGCAGTCCTAATGCGGGCCAGGTGTCTTCCTTTTTCATTTCTTGTCTTGTCTTGTCTTGTCTTGTCCACAATTGCCTCACAGCGTAGTGGGGAGTCGCAGTTTTCTATCCTGGGCCAGGTATGTTAACTCGTGTTGTTGTTAGTCCGTGTTGCCTTCAGGATCTCTGATATATTGTCTATCCATCGTACTCTCGGTCTGACTATTGCTCTAGGACAGTAGTGCTGTCATTGTATGCTCGTATAGGGCAGTTTGTCGGTTTGCAATCGCATCAAGTGGCCAACCACTCTATTTGTTGCTTCTTTATGTATATGCAGGCATGGAGTGGTTCCTACAATTGCTCTTCTCCGTACGCTCGTTTCAGATTGATCATCATATCGGTTGAAACCCCAATGAATAAGAATTTCACAACAAACAGTTGTAGTATATAATTTTATCGACTATATTCTGTTGAACACTTTTGGGTCATAATCGCTTTTTTTTCCAAGATTGAACTATGGAGCGAGTAAAACTACGTCACTTTTGGCTTCGACTTTTGCCCTGCCACCTTTTGTTTAGATTTAGGAAATAATTGTACAAGAAAATCAATCGCGCAGCGCCGCACGCACGCGCGCGCAGACACACTTTTACACACAACCCACACACAACCACACACACACAACACACACACACAAACAAACAGACACACCCACACACACACAACCAGTAGATAAACACCACACACACAACATTTTGGTCACACACACACACACACAACACACAACCACACACACAAACTACACTTTTGGCCCACACAATACACCACACACACACTTTACCAAACCCACAGACAAACACAAGACAACACACACGCACACACACACACTAGAAAAAAATATTCATAGATAAACAAAAATTGATGTGGAAAAAAGGTGAGCATATAACATGTGTATGATCATCGTCATTATCAGGTGCTTCAACAAACGGCAGAGACCTACATCAATTTCCACATATCTCAGGTTCTTAATCTTCGTTAGCTCCACGAGGTTAGGAAAGTGAAGGACCATTTTCACATTAATGGTGTCTTCTGCATTTGCTGCTAAATTCAGAGATGTATAGGTCGGTCGGCAGTTTTCGGGGGATCTGTTATTCTGGTAATTTTTCCTTTATACGATTTTCCTCTCTCTTCTTCTTGTGCCTTGTTATCCCCCGGTGGAGCAGAGGCTTTCAGCCAACCCACGCCAGCTCGTTCTATCCTTCGCTATTACATCCAGCTCTCCCCACATCTTCATCATCACTCTCTAGCTCCTTCTTCCTTTTGTCTGAAGATTTCTTGTTGGCTAGCGAGTTAATAGCCTTCCATATATCTGCACTATTTGTTTAATGAAGTCTGCCTTTCTTTCTATGCCCCTGTAGGTTCCTGTGCAAAGACTTTCTAATTATATTGTTCTCGTGTTTTCTCAGCTTGTGTCTTATCCAACACCAACATGTTTTCTTCGCCTTTTGAACCACTGGCATTTTTGTCTCCCCCAAAGCTCAGCATTAGTGATCCTATCATACTATTTAATTCTCTCTGTTCTGCGCAGGTTCCAGTTAAAGAATGTTTTGAATGATCTGGCCCATGACGATGCCTATTTTCAAAATGTTAGCCCCCTAAGAAAACGTAGTGTAATAGTCCCATTTTAGACCGTCATTTCTCTCGGTCTGCGGCTGTTTCTTTTACTGCTGATTTTTCCCCGTCGTTACAAGGTTCTCCAACACTTCTAACTCTCACATTACAAAAGAGTAGTCGTTTCATTTCACTTTGAACTACATTTATAGTTGCATGCTGCTGGGGTTGAAACTCGCGGCTGCCTTAGACATTATAATCGTGTGCATGTTGCCGGTTTTGTCTGAACTACTATCTGTTTAACTTTTAACATGGTATAGTTATGCGAATTGTTTGCTGTTTTCAATGGCATAGGACCCGAGCGATTATGAGATGATCCCTGTGTCACTAAGCTGAAATCTCGACTAACGACTGTCAGAGACTTTGTGTTGGCAACGATTATCAAGAGTTTACCAACAATGTGTCTGTTTATCTTTTTTTTTTCTTCAAATCCGACCAAATTTAAGAAATTTTTAGGAAAGAAAGGAGCATCGATTCATCCAGTAATGTTTTAAAATAGCTCACATCGTAGAAGAGGTACAGACACTTGATTGGAATTAAAGGGCAGAACTTACAGAATTTGGCGGAAAAAAAAATTATTGGAACTGGTCGACAGCAAAATTTCAGGGATGAAAACTATAAGAAAACACGAAGAAGATCTATTCATTCCACGGTATTAAGCATTCACACATAAATAAACAAAGTAAACCCCAAAATAGTGGTACGATTGCACTGGTTGTTGAAGTCAGTCTCATCCCACTTGATGGTGTGTTGTCACGGCATTTTTTATGCTGTCCTGTTGATCTGTTTGCATGCAGTGCAGAAGTGGCGATGTCTAATCTTGTAGCTACAGGAAACTGTACACATTGCAAAAACATTCTTCCCAGTGTGTCAACAAACATTTGGGCCTGGAACTCAGTAGATTCACAGCATAAAGTATCAATATAATCACCGCAGGGTAGGATCGAAACTTTGAGGCTCTTAGCTTTCCCAACTCCACAGACAGAACATCTAAAACACTCTCCTAAAGCAGGTTCTGGTGGGTAATCCAAGCGGTAATGGGATTTTGTACATAGAATTCTCGTGTTTCTGGTGCGTGTACACTTTTCTGCCTCGTATTCGAACTGCATAGAAAGAAAACAGTTATGTAAACAAATTAATAAATAATTATAATGAAGAACAGCCAGTTCGTTTCGAGAGTATTTCAGACTAATTAAAATGGACACCATATACGCTATGGGTGTACACTCAGAACTCAGGCCCTTGCACAAAGTCAAGGTCTGAATGGACGAACAACCAGGACTTTCATCCCGAGATTACTGACAAATGTTAAATGTTGAATTAGGAATCGACATCGCAGCACTCGGGACACTTCCCATCTTCAGCAGCAAGCGAAGAGGTAAAATGCAGATGGTGCCAGTAACTGTCTGATTGCATATCCGTCTCGCCTTTCCCCTGAATGTCGAGCGTCGGCCAGATGAGAATACAGCCGGTGAACAGAAGAAGAGGAAGAAAATGAAGAAGAACAAGAAAACAAGAAGAAGAACAAGAAGAACAAGAAAAACATGAACAAGAACAAGCTTCTGAATGTTATGGGAATTATCTGGTATCAGATACAAAGAACATACTGTAGTACCAGTACATTCTTGTTAAGTGTCAGAACCACTTCATTTGTTCTTTAATGACCTGTAAGACTGGCTTTATTCCTAGCATTCGTCTGATTTCGTATTCTTTTCTTGAAACTCACGCAGCTCTTCTAAGGCATTTCATCTCTGTTGTCACAATTTTACTTTCATTAGAGGATTTAAGTGTCCACGTTTGGCACTAATAACATAGTGTTGTCCAAAAAGTAGTTCTGACAAGATTCACTTTAGTACTCCAGGGTATCTGCTTGTGTGTCAACAGGGAAGTTAGTTGCCCCATTACTTGATTCGCTTTACGTTCTTTTATAAGAGCTTAAAATCTCGGTTATCGTTCTTCGTGACCTTGCAATCTAAGTCAAAACATATGAGGTGGGGTAGGCAATTCTCTTCCTAGTTTTATTTTCTTCACAGGGGATTTGCGAAATTTATGGAAATAGGTACTGGTTTACAGCCTAAAACGTCTATGGTTAAGCACCAGCAAGGAGATCAAAATTAAAATTTTGAGAGCATGCATCTTCCCTGTGGTTACATGCGGATGTGAGTCGTGGACTAACTCTCAGTCCTTAAGAAAGAGAATAGGGGCTTTTAAACTGAAATGCTATAGAAATATTCTCAGAATATCTTGGACAAAGAAGAGGAGAAATACTGACATCTTGAAAGATCTGAACATCGAGGAAGATTGGCTAATGAACAGCATCCTGTCTCGGAAGCTGAAATATTTTGGTCATATCAAGCGCCACGACGGATTGGAAAAAAAATTATAGCAGAAGGCATAGTACCAGGAAGGAGGGGCAGGGACCGACCGTCACGAAGATGGGCACAGGATATAAGTGACTCCTTGAGTATGAAAGTACATGAGGCGGGAGAGCTGGCGAGAGACCGAGTTTCTTTCAGGCAGACTGTGATGAGAGAGACGTTCTGCAAAGGACCTGCTACATGATGACGTTGAGGTGCTGATTTATTAGTTCTTTTTAGGCAATTCTTGGTCAGTCCAGTGATAATACAGTAAAATGTTTTTTTTTTCATATGCATTCACTGAACTGTGTTATATTTACTCTTTGTATGTGAATTATTAGTTTACCTACTTCTCTTCCAAAGTATCTATGTTAAACACATTGAGGCCTAAGTATTCACTGATTTTAAGCTAAAATAATTGGGATATGTGGAGTTCAAATAATACCTGTTTAGAACTAAAAGAGTTAAACAGGGCCGACCAGACGTAATAGTCGGGGGGGGGGGGGGGAATTCTATCACATCTGACAATAGGACCGGCACCACTGTCCCAGCAGGGAAGTGCGTTAATCTAGTCTTGCGATTGTTTGTTAGGGAGCATATGTTTATATTCTGACTGGAAAGCCAAGAATATGTAACCACAATCAATCAAGTATCGTCTCCACAAAAAAGGTTTAAGCGATGATATTGATTTAACGTTCTCTCTCGAGATTAGTGATCACTTGGATGAGGGGGAGGCGAAGGAGGATGAGGAGAGGAAGAATAAAAGAGGAAAAGAGGAAAGAAGAAGAAAAATAAGAAGAAGAAGGAGAAGTAGAAGAACCAGCAGCAGCAGAAGAAGAAGAATAAGGGAAGAAGAAGAAGAAGAAGAAGAAGAAGAAGAAGAAGAAGAAGAAGAAGAAGAAGAAGAAGAAGAAGAAGAAGAAGAAGAAGAAGAAGATGAAGAAGAAGGAGAGAAGAAGCAGCAGCAGAAGAAGAAGAATAAGGGAAGAAGAAGAAGAAGAAGAAGAAGAAGAAGAAGAAGAAGAAGAAGAAGAAGAAGAAGAAGAAGAAGAGGATGATGAAGAAGAAGAAGAGAAGAAGCAGCAGCAGAAGAGAAGAAGAAGAAGAAGATGATGAAGAAGAAGAAGAAGAAGAGAAGAAGCAGCAGCAGAAGAAAAGAAGAAGAAGAAGAAGATGATGATGATGAAGAAGAAGAAGAGAAGAAGCAGCAGCAGCAGCAGAAGAAAGAAGAAGAAGAAGAAGAAGAAAGTAGGAGGAGGGAAAGAAGAAGGGGGTTGGGGGGGGGGGGGCTAGGAGGATAAGAAGAACGCCTTACATTATATTTGCTAAAAAGAACAATATACAATGCTTACGTTTCCAAGCGGCGCCTTTAAACCAGCGTTTCTCAACCTGTTGACCACATCGCACACATAGTGCAAGCTACTCTATAAAATATAAATGCAGCAACGTATGCCCGCTGCCACCGACGTGAAAAGAATCCTTTAAAAAAAAATCATTACTTTAAAATAAAAATAAAATATGTTACCAGGGTCGGATTTAGACTTAATGAGGCCATATGCTGTATAAAGTCCTGAGGCTCCTACTGTTTTATAATACCCCAGCTAATCATAGACACTTTGAAATATATAGGTTAGTTGCGTATTCTTTACAGGACGTTGCAGAACCAACCTCAGCCACCCCTGGCTGTTGTGTGGTTTCTCTAGGCTAATTTATGTCCAGTAGTTTGCCATTGCTTTTTGGAACACAGAAATAGAAATTTGCATTTAAGACCCCACAGACTGTGAGACTCTAACTGCGTCTTAACTTATACCCTAAATCCAGCACTGCTTTTTACAGTTAAGATAATTTTCTAAAGAAATTTATTTTTAAAAAGTTAAATTGCAAATCATCCATGCGTCAAGTTTAAAACAAATACCGAACATTATGAGACTTACCAGATGCTCTTGTGGAGTTTGACACTCCATGCATTTGGTGAAGTTGTGACTGAACTCATCCATGAAGGTCCCCTCGGAGCAGGAGGCACACACTCTAGCACCCTGTCTGTAAGTGCCTTGACCACAACTAAAAGAAGTGGCACTATTGACTGCCAAAACAGTATGTGCAGCGATCACAAAAATAACGAAGGGTAAGTGGTTTTTTGAAGACATGTTGAAAACTAGCTAAGTACGCTGACGAATTGTCGTTCTCTTTTCGAGAAGGTCTTGAAATAGTATAAACTATGTTGTGGAGATATCCCTTCAGGTCTGGAGTCCTTGGCCAATTCCCAGAAGGATTTGTAATAAGCCACACCTAGTTTATGTGTGTGTGTGTGTGTGTGTATATATATATATATATATATATATATATATATATATATATATATATATATATATATATATATATATATATATATATATATATACACACACAAAAATACACACACAGGTTCACTAGTTTGCACAACACAGCTACATACACACAGGTAAAAACATGGCCGAATTTACACTTGATCAGTCCCAAAGCTTTACGAACTCAGGCCCGTATCATTTTAAATTACAAACGCGAATTTTAGAAAATTATATATATATATATATATATATATATATATATATATATATATATATATATATATACGTTTTATAAATATATGGATGAAGGAAATGTATTTTCATGTCTGTTATTTATGGATGCGTCTGCAAAATCACAAACAATATTACATATGCCGCTCAAAAGCTTTACTAGAAGAAAACTGCATTTGTGAAAAGGGGTCAATTTTTTAGGCCTCTGCAGATTGTGATGCCCTCAGCAGCTAAATCCACACTAAACGTGGATATGCGTATTTATTTAGTTAGTTGGGTTATCCTCATTGCACTCCGGACATGTCCATAAGTGCGCAGATCCTCTCCTCAGTATGAACCCCAACTTCCGATGGTTAATAGTACCAGTTCTGTTGATTAACAAGTCTTCTGGTGTGTGTCTCGTTTTTTGCTATGTGGATATACGTTGCTTGTGGGTACTAGAGGCGTCTATATTCTTCTTTGGCTTCGCCAGGTGTAAACTCCTAAGCAAAGTTATGTTTGTTGTTGGCACGCATCTAGACTGTGGATTTTGTTCTTTCCTATTCCCAAGTGAAATATTTTGGCCACATTAAAAGACATAACAGTATTGTAAAGATCATCCTAGAGGAAAAAGGTTCAAAGTAGGCGAGCAAAAGACAGACAGCGTTACAAGTGGGAGGATAACATCAAGAGATGGACGAACAGCAGTATGAGTGAGTGTACATCAAGGGCAAGAGACAGGGCTTGTTGGAGATCCATAGCAGCCAACCTTCATTGTGGAGACAGCACCTGATTGATTGATTCCCATTTGCGTTCACCTGATGTGAATTCCGGCGAAAAGTCCTGGTTGTTCGTCCATTTGGACTCTGGCTTTCTACGAGGACCTAAGTTTTGAGTGTACATCCTTTTTTTTTCCTAGCTTTGTGTGCAGTTTTTGTTTCCAGACTCTCGGGCAGATGTACTCCGATGGAAACTTTCAATCCTATCTCTATGATGACTGTAAACCATGTCTTGTTCCAGATACTGAGTTTGCGTGCACATCCCTTATGCATGTTTGATTTATTTGTATAACAAGACTAACAAAAACACCACCAAACAACAACATTAACACCATAAGACAACACAAAACAACTTATAAACACCATTAAAAAAAAACAAAAAACACAACACTAAAGACAACATACAACACTGTAAAAAGACACACACAATTATAGCCAGATAATACTATAAAAAAAAGCATATAAACTGCATACTACTCTACAACAAGACAACATACAACACTAAAGGCAACATACAAGACAATAATAAGACAACAAAAACACCAACAAAATAACAACACTGACAAGACAGCATACTACACTATAACAAGACAGCATACAATGCTATAAGACATCATACAAGATTATAGCAAGACAACATGCAACACTATTTTAAAAAAAAAAACAATAATGAAAAAACATAAACATTATAACAACATACAACACTAAAGACAACACACAAGACAATAACAATACCTTAAATACAATACACATCAACAATATAACAAAACATAAAATACCATAATAAGATAACATACAAAACTAACAAAATAAACACCATTTAACATTCAATCAAGACAACATTTAACTAAAACAAGCCAACAATACCACCAAGACAACATTTACCACAATAACAAGGACAACATAAATTGCAATAACAAAAACCAACAACACAACAAATTATAACAATACTATAACAAAGACAACATGCAAGACAACAACTATGCACCAATGGAATGGCATATGTTGTTTAATGATCAAATTATTTAAATGTTTATAAAAATGTTAATATAAAAAAGAACAACACCCAGGACATTGGTAAGCTAAACTGCTAACTACGTTTATTATAAATATAGTCCAAATATTCTAAAGCCCAAAATTCTAAACTTTTATGAACCATATCATACAAAAATATGTATCTCTCCCATTCCCTTCTGCTTCCGTGTAAGCTTTTACAGAACAATGTGTTTCACAACAAATTACATATAGAGGACATAATCACTCCCAACAATGAGTGAGAAAAGGGTATACCAAAGAGAAAGATAAAAGACGAACACTGATAGATAGCAGATGGTATTCTGGCAACGGTCTTAGGAAGTTTCTGAATTCCTTCGCTGTGATTTCAGGACATGTACATTAAGATGTAAAAAGTAAAGGACCTTTTCCCATGCCTTTCAGGCGTATTGGGTACATAGGGCTAGACCTATATTTTATAAACCAACGGCACAAGATGGGTGATGTGGTCAGCATCACGCCGGCCACCTTTACTTCCCATGACTGCACCTGGTACCCACTCAAGGCTGGGTCGACCTGGGAGTACATCCATTTAGTATCTAAAATGATTTAGTGAAGCTGCGCGATAACACATACAGTGGTCAGCTGCTCTTGGTGTGGCAGGGGACGTGGTGTGAGCTGGCTGAGGTACAGCTGTCCATTGGAAATCAAATCTGGCTCCCTAAACTGGCATCAGTGTTTCACAAACATTAGGGAGTAGAAACCCAACTCTTAATTGCTGTGACTTAGCTTGCTAAAATTAGACCAATAACATGTATCATGTTTTTTTTTTTCAAAGTAAACGGTAGAAGGTGAATTCTACTGAGGAGGAAGAGGAGTAAGATCTTAAAAGACCAAAAGTAACCTCCTTTTGACAGCAGCTTGGCAATGAAATCAAGAAAATGAAAATTAACACACACAAAAAAGGGAACTCTTCACACACTGCTCTTCCCCTGAATTACCCATGCTCAGTTTAAGCAAGTGAGACCTGGGAGATGAGATCACTCAAAAGCAACCCACCTTTATGCCAACTAAAACCATGATGGTCGGGGGCCGGCAGCAAACCTATCAACCACTGAGTCAACATGGCTTCCCCAGACAATATGAGAAGTGAGGATGAAGTCAGTCGCCTAGAGAGACAGCTGTGATCTATGTCAGTGTTTTTCAACCTTTTACACCCACGACCCACAAACACATCTGACAGCTAACCAAACACAGAAAGAAAAAAAAAACAATATATAGAGAACAGACTGGGCATCTGCGAAAACTGTGCAGATTAACATGACTATTTCTACCCCCTGAATGAAAAACACCCATCACCTTACTGCGGATCTGAACCCAGGTCTCCCAGATGAGAGCCCAGGGTTCTAACAACTTGACCATAGCTCTTTCTATACCAGGTTTTATTTGTAGACAGACATGACCAAATCTTCCTGAGTTGCTTCTGTCCCAGCCAGCAGTTATGTCATCTCAGTGCTTTCTTTCTCACCCTCATTACTGCTTTGTAGTAATGCTGCTGCAGATAAAGATAACTACCTACCTAGGACTAAAAACTTCATATATTTTTCAGTGTAGCTTTCCTTATTTTCATCTCAGTTTTGTTTTCTCTCCTTAAGCATTTCATATTTCAAGCCACTGCTACAGATATCACCAACCTCCACCCATCTCTGATTGGTCTTCTCTCTCCAGATGGCGATTTCAAATGTTTGTGGGTCTGCCCATACATTCCATATCCTTCTTGGTCTGCCTCACAGTCTATTCCCATTCAACTATTGTGTGTATGCAGATGCCTCTCTAGTAACTATCATTTTCTCTACATTCTCTTTACATCAGACAATTTCACCCAATATTTATTATATGAAACAACATGTGTCCAGTTACATGAATATGAAGTCAAGTGTGGATCCAGCAAGAAATTACACGTGAGAGGAAGAGTATAGTGTGCGTACAACCACTCTGCTACTGAAACAATCAGCACATACACCATAAGACAGCAGCTGCGAGAGATGGAGCATCGGTAGGTATGGCCATATGGTACAATGTTAATTGGTAAAACAGCCATTTACAATATATCTAATTTATTAGAAAACTACAAGTGAAATAGTTTGGCCATAACACGTGGATGCCACAAAACAATATACAGCAAGCAATGATGACAGATAGAAGGGAGCAAAGTAGAGGACAAACAGAATTTCCAGACGAGCACTTTCCTGTGAAATATAGTTCACGTTGATAGCAAGGATCAAGACGAGATGATGACAATGACATAGAAATGTAATTTTAACTGAAGTCAAATTTCCTGAATGGAAAACAACAAAAACAAATATAAGTTCTGGTAGAACTCAGTATTTAAAAAAAAATAAAATAATTGATGAGCTTTATTGACAACTTAAACAATCAGAACAAACAAATAAGGAGAAGAGTAAGAGATGATGAAAAATATGTAAATAGACAGTATCAAGCTGTGACCTGGACACTAAACATGTACAGCAATGGTTATAATACACACAAGCTGAAGGAGAACCCCCACCGCTGCCGCCAACATTCGCTGGGATCCAGCATATGGATGATGACGACCATGATTAATTACTAAAATAATGCCACTTCTCAAGCGTTTTTGTGGGTACAGTAAAGCACCTGTTATCCGCCATTGGCACATCAGGTATCCTTCCTGTGCTATACGCTAAGGTGGGCTGTAAAAAGAGAAGGCTTTGACAACCTGAGTGCTACATGCCTATCTAGAAGTAGTGGGTAGATGTGAATCAGTCAGACATGGAGGCTGCCCTTCCACAATGCAAAAGGCATAAAAGGCCAATCACTGTTTGCGTTAACGAATACAAGTTACTAAAACTGCTGATAGAGAGGTCTGGAGATCTCTCTGGCAAACATTTACACCCCCATGTAGAAGAGAATCCGACTAAGATTTAAGAAAGTGATTCTGCATTTCTATAAAACAACTGGCCTCTTAGGGGTAGACTGCCTTTTATCCTCAAGGCATTTTCTGGGATCCATTTTCAGGCTGGGAGCTAGCAGGTAATTTAGGAAAAAAAAAGTCTGCTCCAGTGCACATCGTAACACAAGACCACCGAGTAGGTTGGTAACAAAGCCATTCCGGCTCCCAGTATTTTCGTATACAGCTGTAAACATATTATTCAGATAATCTCTTTACTTGTTATTTTAAAGCTGCAAATATAATTTAGCAGACAGCGTAAAACACTCAACGCTTAGAAATAAACACTGACCCATCAAACACCAAGTGAAGTATGACTATACCGGTGTAATACACAGACAACAGCTGTTAAGTACATCACAAAATAAGCAGCCCTTAGGCACCACATCATTAATATAACATTGGTTTCAACATCTGTTAGCAAACATATCAATTAGTTTACTTTCACCACAGACTCATATACAACACTGTACTACATATAAAAACAAAACTAAAAACAAAAAAGCAGACTGCTTTCAATAATCAGTGGTGCATTTTTCACAAAGTCGTTACATTTTGGAGAATCAAAAAATCATAAAAACCATATTTCTGTAATAGCGCTCATTATTTTAACCCTTTCAAGCCCACGGCACAGGTGTCCAATGAAACTCCAAAAGACCTATAATTTCTCACATGTAATGATTATTCTTATGATAAACAAAGATATATATTAAGATATTTAAAATAAGATGCATAGCACCATGTGTTTAGCATTTCAGCATTGTGAAAAGTTGTAATCTTTGCCCTAAAATGTTATTTTAACTCTCTCATAATTATCTATGTAGATCTTTTTGTTTTCAATAACAATTTGGTCTTGGTGTTGGGAAAAAAAATAATTCGTGCTTCTTTCAACCGGCTCCTAGTTTTGTGGTTTTCCTAGGCGAATGTTAAGGGTAGTAGTTTGCCAGTGCTTACAGACAGTTATACTGATAACTTATTTTAACCCAACAATTTAATATTGAAAAGAAAACTGGGATAAACAAAAAAACATTTATTACAACAAGTAACATGAGTTTATTTTAATGAACACATAGTACAGAGGGAGTTAATGCCAAACAACTGTATTATTATCTTCATAAATCCTGGTCCTGAAGGGGTTGAAAAAAAAAAAGTTTTAACTAGCTAGAAAAAAAAAAGCATTCCACAATAAATGATTCAGGATGGCAATAAGGCTAACGAAACAGCAGATGCAGCCAATTAGTTCACAATAATGTGGGCTATATTGTGAAGCATTACTTTCAACAAGCACTCAAACCCTTATCACCCTAACAACCGTGCCACCACAAAAGATAGAAAAAAATTTACCCAAACTGAAAAGTGTGGTAAAACTGAATAAACTACGGCAATGACAAAGAAATTAACAGATCATTTGTAGTGGGGGAGGGGAGTAAAGAAAACAATTCTGATATGTAACATTTGTTTCACAAAATTTTTGGCACCTTTCTGTCTTTCCAGATGACATTAAATTGTGTTACGGAAGACATGGGCTTTAGGGTTAAGGATGAAGTTCCTCCTCTTGACAGACCAAAAGCCGGGACAGTACTGTAAGGATCATTATGTTGCCCATGGTGCAATATACCTCTTCTGACCTGCCTTGTTTACCCCTAAGGAAAGGCAACACTAGTATATTTAGAACAAAATATGCTGGAGCAGAAGAGCTCACTTCCAGGCCCTGGTCTGCCTTGCCACAACCTTTTTAAAGTATCATGATAAACAATAAAAGACAGGAGCCACATGAAATCCTCTTACATTAGTTTCATACAAAGGCAGATGCAGAGAACCATCATCATCAAGTGCCTTGCCAACTGGCGTGTGCGATCAGGCCTCGGCACAGCTTGCGACTGACAGTAATCCTCAGCATTTCCTCAAGCCACGTCACAATATTGTCAAGAATAATCTTGTGCTGCCTTCCTCAAACGTTTCCCAAATCTTTCCAGTGGTCACAACATGCTCAAGTTTCCCTCTTCTTATAACATGGCCCAAAATATGATAACTCCTTGGCAACAAATTAAGAATTAAAAAAAAAATATTTTTTTTTGTAAACTGAACCCAATCTTGGAAAAATGCATGCCTGTCTAGATTTTAATAACCAATTTAATGTCAAAAAGTTATAATACACCAGATCCATAATCCTTTATCAACAATGGCTTTCAAAACTGACTGCTTGCAATAACAGTCAGCTGCAATTGTGCTGGGAGACAGTTTTGGCACATGTGACAATTACTTATACATTCATTTTGCATGTGCCAGCTTCAAGATTTTGATGGGACTGATTTGTTAACCACTAGTTTCCAAATGAAACAGTGAAGGACATTTAGTGATTCCCACTGGCACAGGAACACAGCAATTATGGGATGACTATCTGCAGTGAAGTTATAACCTCAGCTAACTAACAACAACCGGGTGACAAACTCCTCGTGGTCCGGGTTCACGCCCGGGGGTAGGCAGAAAAGCCATGTTTCTCCCAGATTTACAGTATCTATCATGGAATCAAGGCCGAAGGATTGCGATACTCATAGTACCGAGCCAAAGGGGTTAACTAACAACAATGGGGATACATATGTCCCACAGAGAATATTTTATCTTTTACATTTATGGTGGAATAGGTTCTTATAATAGCAAGATAAAAAACCCAGGTAATATTATGTTCATAATAGAGTTTTTAAAAAGTCCACACAATACGGAGCAAGAAATAGAAGGTTACTGTTAACTAATAAAGGTCATCATGTCTTTAAAACTTCAAATTACCCAAGTCTTTCCGGTCCTGAATCCAGTAACAGATTTCATGGCTGTTTAATTTCAACGTAAAAATGTAATATTAAATTTAGCTTCGTTGTCAATTTCCACTTCACTGATAGATTACCCCAAAAACTTAACTTGGAACAGAAATGAACATCACAACACACACATGGATACATCTGAAAAAGAAAAAAAAAAAGATGAGGCTGCCCAACCATTTATTTTGAACTTGGCCGAGAACCTCTGCTCCACTGGGGGTTAGAAAGACAGAAGAAGAATTGTCTCGCAATATGCAAATTATAATTTTGCAAACAGTTGCCAAAACAAAAACACCTAAATAATTTTAGATATAAGAAAAATCAGTTAAAATGGCTTTGTCAATGCTGTGGTTTCTTTACATATCAACTAATGTTACAACTTGAAATTTTGATTGCTAGAATGATAAACTCTAAAAGGAATATTACACTCAAGTAGAGAAATGTGAAACTACTGCATTATCTATCAATTTAAATTCTGCCTTGTTTTTAAAGTGGGCAGCAGTTTGAATTAGCGACAGTTGACAACTATTATTTCACTACCTGTCACAAAGTCTAAAAAACGTGTGAAAATCTGAAGGAACTATCTGACTGAACAATGTGATTTATTTATACATGCATTCACTAAACCATATATCAGTCTGACTGCAAAATAAAAAAAATAAAAAATAAATGCATCTAATGCCTTGGATACCTATTTCTAACATTAGTTTCTAAAAAAAAAAACAATTTACAAAGATTTGCAGTATCCATCAATTTCTCCTCAATTTAGTATTTTATTAAGCTATAACAACTTCAGCTACCTATCTTTACTGTCTACAACACCACTTGGGGCAGTGCAAGGAGCCTTAAACCTAAGGCAGCACGACCAGTGCAGTCGCCCTGAACTGTGCAGGTTCAGATTTTTATTTTCTCTGACAGAAAAACTTTCATTACTTCACAGAAGGTAAAGTCGGGAGATGTGAACCAGCGTCATTGCACACGGTTATAAACCATAAGTGCTCTGCCACTAGTACGGACAGCTGAAACCAGTCTTTGCACCAATCAGCTAGCTGCTCTTAACTCTTAACCTTTATGTTTAATTTTGTAGCAAATGTAAGTTATGTTGGGGACAAATATTGAGACTTGGCAAATAATTCTGGCCAGGTGTAGAATCAGGTAATGAAATCTAAATCAAACCAAATAAAAAAACCACAGTTAATGAAAACAAACCAACTAAAAATATTAAACCATTTTCCCTTGGTGAAATCAACAAAATGTTAAAAAACTCTCCTGGTGAAGTCAACTAAATAATGATAAACCAATCTCCCTTGGTGAAATCAACCAAATGATAAAACGCCAACTCAAGATGTTGAATTATACATATAATTAGGTATCAATGTAGACAAAGATGGGTGTACAGAGATATTAAAAATAAAAGTGCAAAAGGCAACAGCTTTGATATTACTAGAACATCGGTGGAAGTCACAATAAAGTATACCCAGGTTTTTTTTCCCCCTGGGGGCAAGCACCTTTATAAGCATCAGCATTTCCCCCAAAACACAAACTTGATGGTGAGTACTGGTACCTTTTTGTTTTTAAATAGATACTTAGCGGTGAGCACTGGCACCATTTTTAGACACTTTGCGGTGAGTAAACCCTAAACCTTCCCCCAGGAAGAAAAAAAAAAAGCTTTGGGTAAACCTAATATCAAACTGAACATACTTCACTCAAATTCTAATGTCTTTTAGTACAGCTGTATGGATCAGGTGTAAGGAACTAAAGTAACAGTTTATGAACTATAAACATTCATTATGTGCGCCTTCACAGAACAGAAGGACTAAAGTGGTAAGACTAGAGCTTAGAAAGATAGAGAAGAGAAGAGAGAGCTAAAATAAATTCCAACAAATGAAGAAGAGGTGCAGGACTGGACATAACAAACCTGAAAACAGTATGACTATTCCTATGATTTATTAATCTCCTTTTACTGGAACCAACAGGCTAAAACAGACACAGAGAAAGAGATTTAAAAACACAGGGAGAAAAGAATCAGGAAAAAAATGTGTGGAGAACTCTGAGGGAGCTGCGACAGATGACATGGCTTGCAGAAGAGGTACACTCAACTCCATCAATGAGTGGTAAAATGCAGAAGAATCATTAACATTTCTAAACATGGTACAAAATGTAAATATTTCAAATGAGAACTAATTTTCTTTCACAGTTAGCTGAAACGTCCACAACTTGCTAAATCATAATCATCATCATGTGGCATCTCGATCAGTTCATTGGTCATGATTCGAAGAAAGTGGTTATGGTAAAGAAACACACAAAAGACAGATCCATGTTAAGTCTGCTGATGCCCTCAGACACATCACAGTCGCCCAGACTCAATCAGATCCCTTAAGACAGGAGGGTAGAAGCTCCGCTCAGCTCTGCAGTACAACTGCAACACTGTCAACATATAAACCCGAAGAAGCTGAAATCACAGAAAAATGCGTTTTGACTTGACACGCTGCAAACCAGCAGAAGAAAGAAATCCACTCTCACGTTAATTCTGCAATGTTCAGATCAATTAATCATCGCAATTCTCAGCCTGGCTATCGGATGTCCACAGGGTGATATTATCTCGAAGAAGCTGCATAATCAATGTGCTATCTTTGCAGTCAGTGTCTTGCAGTTTCTCCAGATCGCTTATAGCTAAGTCAAAGGCTTCTTTAGCTAACTGAGTTGCCTTCTCTGGTGAATTCTGAATCTCATAGTAGAACACGGAGTAGTTGAGGGCCAGTCCCAGGCGGTTGGGGTGAGTGGACGGCATGTTCTTCTTAGCATGTTCCATGGCTTTGGAATATGCTTCTTCCGCAGAGGTGATTGCTGCTGCACGCTCAGGGTCTTGTTCAGACTTGTACTCTGCGATGTACCTGTAGTAGTCACCTTTCATTTTCAGGTAAAACACCTTCTCTTCATCGGAACAATCATCTGTTATCAGGTGCTTCTCCAAGAGACTTAGGACTTCCTTACAAGTTGCATCAAGTTCCGCTTCGACCCTGACACGAAATTCTTGAACCAGCCGTTTACGTTTATCATCATTTTCCGCCTTTTGTTCGATCATACTGATAATACGCCACGCTGAACGCCGGGCTCCGACAACATTTTTGTAAGCAACGGAAAGCAAATTTCGTTTCTCTTGGGTCAGCTTCCCGTCCATTTCGGTAACTTTCCGCATTGCTGCAGCCATATCGTCGTATCTCTCAGCTTGTTCCGCCAACTTCGCGAAAACAATCAACTCCTCGACATTCTTCAAGCCATCAATAAACTTACGGACTTCTTCGCTGCTGGACGTCATGGTGGTTAGTTGATCTACCGTTTAGAAAGAACACAAACTGTTTACTTCAGGTTAACTGCTACCTTCATGCGGTGTCGTACCCAGGGAAAATGGCGGCTAATGGTTGAAAAGTAAGTTACAGCGGCGCGATTTCGCTGTTTCACAGTTGCGTTAGGGTAGCGTCCCTTGCTGGACACAAACAGGTTCTGCTTCTTCTGCGTTCGCCCTTATAAGGGCAACAGGCTCGTTGTGTTGTGGTTTACAACTAGCCTGAGATATCGGCGGCTTTTGGCCCAAAACATTCCATTTCAACAAACCCTTAATTAGTCGCATTTTACGACATCCTTGTTAGGAAGCAGTGGGTTTATCCCACCTCCCTTTCCCGCCCACCCCGAGGCCCAGAACATAAGGAGAACGGCTAGATTAAAAACTGGGATGAAATGACTAAAAATATAAGTTAAACAATTTAGACGTCCATTATCGGACCGAATTATAACAGCAACAAAAACTACAAATAAAAAAAAAAACATTATGTATCATCATCATCTTGCCGACTGGCGTAGGCGATCATTCCTCTCCACAATCTGCGAATTCCTGCAGCATGTATCAGTTTGTGTGCCGACACACCTCTATGCCATGCAACAAGACTGTAAAGAATCTCCTCTCGTTGTCTTCCTCTTCCCTCCTTTCACAGATCTTTCCAGTGGTCACAGCATGTTCCATTTTCCCTCTTCTCATAACATAGCCGAAAAATGATGACTGTCTCCTCCTGATGTCTGTGATAAGTTGTCTTCGGGCTCCTGCCTCTTTCAAAACATCTTGGTTGCTCTTTTTGGCTGTCCAAGGCATTTTAAGCATTCTTCCATAAAACCATATCTCTGAGGCCTCAAGAAATTATTTGGCCTGTCTACCGATTGTCCAGGACTCACAGCCATATGTTAAAATTGGATGTATGTAGCAAGAAGAATTCTTTTTCTAACCTTCAATAAGAAAGATATATTGCATAAGATGTTCTTCATTTTATAAAATGCAGTTTTTTGCCTGTCCTATTCTGTTTTAACCACCACAGGGCTTTGATTTTATATTAATTATATAGTTACCTGCAATATTATATATTTCTCGTCCTTTTTGGATGAAATTTTTCGTTTTTTTTAAGCCCTACGCTGGCTTTTGCCAGGGGCTGCAATATAGCATGGCCATAAATATGGCCTAAAGGCTGAACGCGGTTTCTGGGACCTCTCCACGGTGATCCTCATCCACATGGTGGCACATTGTGTCATCGGGTGTTTATCGCTTGTGTGATGTCCTAGTGGGGTAGAAAGTCAGTCAGTCAGCTACCTGCATTTAACTTTGGTCAGGTCTTAGTCAGATATGACTGAACTAGCGTAAAACAGAAGTTGGTACAACATGTTTTATAATCCAAGTCATCCACTTGTGGGATGCAATTTTTCGTTATTTTGAAGCCCCAATTTCAATGAAGCCGCAATATAGCCTAACGGTTGAACGCGGTTTCTGGGACCTCATCCGCATGATGTCACTGCGTGTCACCGGGTGTTTATGGCTTTGTGTGATGTCCTGGTGGGGTGAAATTTACTAACATGTTTTATATGAACGTCAAATGTTGGGGCGTGGCGTACACTAAACCTGCTCCCCACATTGTGCCAACGACTTCGAGGGGAGGGACGTATTGTGGATGCTCCTGGCCTTATCATAGAAAGAGGAGGAAATGCCCACTATAATACTTCACGTTATGGCAGGGTAGACCAAATCGCTAGCCTTGGAGCTGGTTTAATAATAAAGCTCCGACAAGCATATACACTACAATTCTTTTTTTTTTTTTTTTAATCTAGCAGTTTCTATAGCGTACTTTATTCCAACCGTACTGGTGTTACCTGTCCTTTGGAATAAAAAAAGGCAGCCCCAGTTGAGGGATCATGGCGCTTGGGCAACACGTGGTCTCTGCCTCAATTCCCAGGTTTTGTGCAATGTTTTCTTCTTCTTTGTTCACCGGCTGTAAGCTCCAGAGGAAAGTCCTGATTGTTCGTCCATTGGGACTTTGGCTTTGTGCCAGGGCCTGAGTTTTGCATGTATATTCATGTTTCTGGCTTATTTGTGTGCAGTTGGATGTTCGAAGGAAGTCCCCAGTTAGTCGACTCCTACGACATGCTTGTTGTGGGAGGCAGTGGGTCTATTCTTATTTTCACAGTGGGAGCCCAGAATCCCCACGGGGAGTTTGTGCTATGGAAAGCAGGGGCTTCACATACTTCACACTTTTCATAAAGGGGACGGGTCTTGCTAGTCACACTCGCCATCGCCATGGGCAACGAATCTCTCTCCCCCCCCCCCCCCCACGCATTCTGCACAATACAATAAAACACTGTCATCTGGAAAGATGGAGAGGTGACATCAATATATCATTTTATTTAAAAAAAAAAAAAAAAAAACTTTAGAAAGCGAGATAGTGTAACCGACACGCTCACCTGCCAGTCCGGATGGTCTACGGTTCAAATCCGCATGGTGTAATTACCACTTCTTAGCCAACATAATTGGCACAAAGAAACCAGACCACAATTATAACTAATACTGCTCTCAGTAGGTTGAACATGGTTGATTGTTGTTTGTTTCGTTTTCATGAATGGATGAGATTTTAGAAAAATTTCAAAACGACAATCCAGTATCGATCAATCCCAAAGTTGTCGCGGGTGGGTTCTGGGGGCCCCTTTGGGGGAGAGAAGAAGAGAGAATAGACCTATTCCCTCCTTAACTAACATGTCGTAGAACCTCCTTCGGAGTCAGAGTGCATCTGTCCGAGCGGCAAAGAACATCCAGCTGCACACAAATAAGCCAATGAAATGGATGTATACACCCTGACAAAAAAGCTAAAGTCTAAACAGACGAACAATCCGGACTTTCCGCCAGAACTGAAGCTGGTGAATATTTGAGGTTTAAACAACATCATGGTAGTAACCCATAAATGCTCCGTTCTTCTTCTAACTCGTCTGAGTCCGAAGAACCTCAGCACAATGCACAGGCTCTATAGCACCGGCGAGGATCCTGAAATATTTTGGGTAGATTTTTAACTCCAAATGTTGCCTGGGCAACTTCTTCTTCTTCTTCTTCTTCTTCTTCTTCTTCTTCTTCTTCTTCTTCTTCTTCTTCTTCTTCTTCTTCTTCTTCTTCTTCTTCTTCTTCTTCTTCTTATTCGTGTTCTCTGGCTGTAAACTCTGACAGAAAGTTTTGGTTGTTTGTCCACCTCTGGGCTTTAGTCTTGTTCCAGAACCCGAGTGTTGCGTGCACATCTATTCAATTAACAGATCTCACTTAATTGTATGCAGATAGTTGTTTCCTTGCCTCTGGGGTAGATGCACACAGACTTAGAAGGAAGCTCCCAGTTAGTCGACTCCTACGACATGCTTTTGTAGTTTACTAGAAGCAAAGCCCAAGAAAGATCTTGTATTAGAGAAAGGGAGCAGATAACTGTGAAAGATAATATAAAAATATACTTATTGAATCTATCTCTATCCCAAGCCTTCAAGAGCTCAAAAAATTAATATGTGTCGAATGTAAGCCAACCCACACTCAAGCTGCCTCAGTAACAAAACAGAAAAAGTTTGTTAGGCGGGGGTTAAGACCAGTAACGTCTTAACCCAGAGAGGACATGTTCTGTATGAAGTCTAATCAGTAGTAGTAAAACTAGGCTCACTAACTACGAGTCATAATCCAAATCAAAACAGCGAGAACTATAATTATCACATTCAACTTCTGTTTATTTTATTCAACACAAAACTAAGCGCCTCACAGAAAATATTACATTAACAACTATCATCGTATCCATACAAACCACGTGCTAAGAACTTCAACTTACAAAAGTGAAAATTCGCTCCCAACGACCTGAAATAATGTCTCCGAGCGATGATACACACTGTTATATAGCTCTACACAGAAAATTCAGACATAACTACGACGGAAATTTATATCTAACCAAAGACGTACCACCGCCATGAAATCAATCAGTCTAACGTCGCTTAATCGGGTCATGTGCTACTCACTCCTCTGACAAGGAAATAGGATAATGAACGCATTCGTTCAGAAATATATTACATCACGGATGGCAAACAATCACATGTACGTTAATTAAGCTTCATCATACCACCAGATTAGTAAATCGCCCATAGCGACCTGCAATAAAACTATCTCCGAGCGAGGATACACAATGCTACCTAGGTCTGAGTCACACAATTAAATTACTGGTGGAAATATAGGTCTAGCATCCAAATTAACCATTGAGAAGAATGGAAACCGTGAAGTAGCCACGCCATCCCTCTCCGGCTCACCAGCCTGGAAACTCTTTCAACTTCTGACTCCCTGCTTGCCAGATTTTTGTTCGGTTGCATTCTAATGAAACATAATTTATAAAGGCCTTTGGCGTCCTGCAACAGTAACGTATCATAGCACAACAGGACAATGCATGAATTAAAAAATGAATGAGTAATTTTATTTTCCATGTCTGTCTTGTCTTGTCTTGTCTTGTCTTGTCTTGTCTTGTCTTGTCTTGTCTTGTCTTGTCTTGTCTTGTCTTGTCTTGTCTTGTCTTGTCTTGTCTTGTCTTGTCTTGTCTTGTCTTGTCTTGTCTTGTCTTGTCTTGTCTTGTCTTGTCTTGTCTTGTCTTGTCTTGTCCTGTCCTGTCCTGTCCTGTCCTGTCCTGTCCTGTCCTGTCCTGTCCTGTCCTGTCCTGTCCTGTCCTGTCCTGTCCTGTCCTGTCCTGTCCTGTCCTGTCCCGTCCGTCCGTCCGTCCGTCCGTCCGTCCGTCCGTCCGTCCGTCCGTCCGTCCGTCCGTCTGTCTGTCTGTCTGTCTGTCTGTCTGTCTGTCTGTTGTGTGTATGTGTGTGTGTGTATGTGTGTGTATGTGTGTATATGTGTATGTATGTATGTATGTAAGTATGTAAGTAGTGCTGCTAATCAAGACAGTGTGTAAATAGGTGTCAGTACTCCCCACAAACTTTTTATTACATTAACGATGGAAAAAAATAATGCCTTTAAAAGGGTGCTGGTACTGTGAACCGTCAGAAAAAAATGTCCTGAGAATAAGTATATATATATGAGTAGAGGCACTTTAAAATGTGAAGACCATCGCACAATAAATCTTATGAGTCACATGACTAAGATTTTACTGAGAATAATTATAAGAAGAATAAGAAACAAAATTAAACCAGAAATCAGCGATGAATAATGTGGATTTGTAGAAGGAAAAAGTACAAACAATGCCATATACATCCTGAGGACATTGTCAGAAAGAGCTATAGAAGTAAAGACTAATTTGTACTTATGCTTCATAGACTATACAAAAGCATTTGACTGTGTGAAGCATGAAGAAGTAATCAAACTGTTAGAAAAATTAAACATTGATAGAAAAGATCTACGAATAATGAAGAATATGTATTGGCAGCAAACAGCAGTTATAAGAATTAACAACTGTTTAGGTACATTTCAAAGCATAAAGGGACACGTACGACAAGAATGTGTACTATCACCTGATTTGTTTTCAATATACAGTGAATATATAACGAGATCTTTAATTGATATGCCCGGAATTGGGGTTGGTGGGCACAATATAAACAATTTACACAGTCTTGATAGCAACAAATCAAAAAGGAAATGATAGGCATTGTGGTGTTAGAAAGTGGAAGAATGGGCCTCAGCTTGAATAATGGGAAGACAGCAGTAATGGTGGTATCAAAGAAACAAATTATTCCTAAGCGTGTAATAAAAGCTGATGGTGTTATTTTAGGACAAGTACAGAATTGTAAGTATCTGGGCACATGGATAACATCAGATAGAAGATGCATATCTGAGATAAGAAACAGAATAGGACAAGCAAAAACTGCATTTTATAAAATGAAGAATATCGTGTGCAATATATCCTTGCCATTGAGAGTTGGAAAAAGAATTCTTTGCTTGCTACATACATCCAGTTTTAACATATGGATGTGAATCCTGGACAATCGGTAGGCAGGCCAAACAATTTCTTGAGGCCTCAGAGATGTGGTTTTACAGAAGAATGCTTAGAATACATTGGACAGCCAAAAAGAGCAACCAAGAGGTTTTGAAAGAGGCGGGAGCCCGAAGACAACTTATCACAGACATCAGAAGGAGACAGTCATCATTTTTCGGCCATGTTATGAGAAGAGGGAGAATAGAACATGTTGTGACCACTGGAAAGATCTGTGGAAGGAGGGATAGAGGAAGACAATGAGAGAAGATTCTTGACAGTCTTGTTGCCTGGCATAGAGGTGTGTCGGTACACGAACTGATACATGCTACAGGAGATCGTGGATTATGGAGAGGCGTGATCGCCCACGCCAGTCGGCAAGGCCCCTGATGATGATGATGATGATATATATGATTTGATCAACTAGTCCTAAAGCTATACTGTCGATCGATCGATCAATCGGTTGATCAATTTGTCCACTGGAGACTGCTAAAGGATTGAGTTGAGCTGAGTCAAGACTTGACGTTACAGCACTCGGGGCATTCCCATGCATGCTCCGTCCTCATCTTCAGCAGCCAGCGCAGAGTTCTAGTACTGATGGTACCGGCCACAATCTGGTTAAAAGTCCGTCTTGCCATTCCTGTGAGTGTAGTGAGCTATCCAGACCCTCTGGTTACACCCAGATGCCTAATTATTTCCAGGCCATAATAATCTTGTTTCTCTAGTGATTACGTTGCTTGTTCCCAAAGGGCTATCGTAAAGGGTTTACCATATTATCTTTACGTTAAAACAAATTTGAACGTGGACGGTACACCAACAAGGTAGATAACAGATACCCTGTTCAACCTCCCTAAGGGTTACAAGGTACCTGTAACAGCTGCTCGACCCAGGTGTACCCTGTAGTCCTAATAACGGTAGAGGAAAAGCACCTGATTTGGACTTTTTTTCTACCCCGCCAGGACGTCACACAGAACGACAAACACCCGGTGACACAAAGTGCTACCATTCAGATAAGGATCATCCGTGGAGAGGTCACAGAAACCCCATTTAACCGTTAGGTTATATTAGGGCCCCCGGCAACTTTAAAATTGCGAAAAATCCTCCCCCGCGGACGAAGATTAATGACTGTCTAGAAGGTAGTTAGTTGTACCCCATCAAGACACCACACAAGGGATAAACACTCGTTGACACAAAGTGCCACTATGCGGATGAGGATCACCTGTAGAGAGGTCACAGAAACCCTTTTCAGTCGTTATGTCCACATCTATGCTCTGGCTATATTCAGGGCCCCCGGCAGAAGCCAGGGTGGGGCTTCGAAAAAAAAATCGCACAGGCGGACGACATTTATATATTTAATGACTGATTTTACCATTGCATTTATGTTATTCTCAGTAATTCCTTTCAGATCTGCATATTTCCTGAATATTTCTTCCCCTCTCTCCATATTACTGTTTCACACTACTTCTGACAAACACACACGTACGCACATGCACACAAACACCCACACACAATAGCATACAAATAATATTATTCCATCCACCTCCCCCCCCCCAATAAATCTCTATTTTTAGCCACTAGTTACTTTCTGGGTTAATTCCCTTGGATAGACAAAAATTTGCGCCGCTTAATTTTCATGGACTATCCTTTTTTCCAGCGTAGGCCAAATTGAATGGAGTCTTTGATAGCGACCGTCTATCTTTAGTTTAGATGATTCATAAGATCTATTTGATAAAACTGTCTAAATACAATAAATAAAAACGTTGAAATCACATTAAGGCGACTAAAGATTTATTTAAACGTCACTATTTAGTCACCTTATAACAAATTTTAATGTAAAATTTTATGAAATTTTAAATTGGCAATATTAATCATTATAAATAACGAAACGTGGGATGCAAGGAGTATTATGTTTATAAGGCGAGGTAGATATGGTTGGTTGGTTTTGAAAGGGAAAGCTAAATTTGAACTTGTAATGTCGATGCTCTAGTTTTCAGGTTGCCTGGGCACTGTATACATAAAAAAAAAAAAAAAAACGATTTAATCTTAGGGGGTAATGACGATGTAGTGATTAACGAGGTACCCGAGCACAGTAATCCGGAACGTGTGAACTTAGATCCCTACAGCAAGCTATTTAACTGTCAGCCCACATCTGGCCTAGCAAGCGGCTCTCGGATCATTACCAGTTGTATTATATTTATTGGTGTGGTTAGGTTTGAATAGCGGATCAACATCATGGCACAAGGGTAGTGAACTATAAGTGCTTGGTTCTACTTCTAACTCAAGCCTGAGTCCAAATAATCTCAGTGCGGGGTACGAACTCCGTAGCACTGGCGAGGATCCTGAACTACTTTGGGTAAATTTTAAACTCGAGATTTTTGCTCGGGCATCACCGTTAGTCTACTCTTTTCGATTTCCAACTGCCAAGGGATTTGTTTTACGTGCGCAAGAATACACACGGGCGTCATGTCTTACTACCCAGCACGACCGGACTAAAGAAATAAATAGCTTCAGGAGGTCGAGCTACCCAGAGACCAGGGGAACTTACCAGAAGTCCGCATGAAAAAAATCCTAGCCTTCACCTGGGCCTGAACCCGGGATCTCCAGCACTCGAGGCGGACGCCATGCCCCGAGACCACTCAGCCCCCTCCCCATGTATATTGACGATCTTCCTACGCTAGAGCTCGGTTTTCTGACCCGTGTCGATCCTTATTTTCAAAATGTCGGCCTCTTGATAAACTTAGTTAAATAGACCTACCCTTGAACCAACACCCTCTTCGGAAAATTAAAATTTAGGTCCACAATCCCCAATATGATAATTAATAGGATCCTTCTCCCGCCCACTGAAGTTCACTTTTGAAGCATTTGTTGAGGCTTTGACATGACCAGCTACAGGTGACGGGGTTGCTGCTGACGTCACCAAACCGGGCTAACGATACGCTAACGTAGTGTTTCTCAAACTGAATTTTTGGCCTTGAAAAAAAAAAAAAAAAATTTCGATTTTTAAATTAAAAAAAGCGGTTTGATTACTTAAGAAGAAAAAGAAGAAGAAGAAAACAAAATGCAAATTTAATGTCAAACAGATTTGGACACATTCTTGATTATTGCCGCAGCACCCCTGACCACGGCCAGCTCCAGATTTATAAATCTGGAGGTGGCCGTGCCCTGACATACGCTTACGTCACCCCTGGATGCCGCGGTACTTAGTTTAAGAGTACAGTGAAGGTCATACTAGAGACAACATTGCAGATATAGATACTCTATTTCAAGCGAACAAAAGAAAAATAAGTTTGGAGAATCGCTGCGTTAACGTATCGTTAGCCCGGTTTTGTGACGTCAGTAGCATGACCTGTCAGAGCCGGTATTGGCTTGAGCGTTGTGAATGTGTTTCATACTTACTAGGTGCCGGGTTCGATTCCCAGATGCCTGTCTGCAGACTGCCTGGAGTTCGTTTCAACAGTGGTATCAAGACCAATCCTCGCCGGTGCAACTGAGTTCATGCACTAAGCTTGAGCCTTCGGACTCAGGTTTGAGTTATATGGTGAACAGAGAACTTAGGATTACTACCCTTGTGCCATGATGTTGATCCGTTGGTTAAACCTAAACCTAATTAAGACCCAGCCGTTTAGAGGCAATGATAAACTAAAGTTAGTTGCGTATCCTTTACAGGACGTTGCAGAACCAACCTCAGCATTTTTGGGAGCTCTTGTGAGTTTTTAGGCCAAATTTTAAATTCAGTAGTTTGCCACTGGTTCTCAACAGTCGGCTGTCGGCACCCCTGTCTATACTAACGCAAGACAAGCAGTGATAAACTACAGAACATAAAATTGTCTAGAGACGTCACAAACAGCCAAATAATGTTGATTTTGGTTCTGTAACGTCCTGAAAAGTATTCTTCATATATTTTTTTTTTTTTTTACATCCACTGCCTACTAAAACTAGGGACTTTGCGGCCCAGCTGACAGTTAATAAAACACAGGGACAGTATTGAAACGTACGACCCCACACTTGCTTTTGCAGTAATCATATGTTATTTGGAGTTATCGTCCCTGTCTGCACTACAGGTTCGTAACTATCAGGTGCCATAATTTAACTGTTTTATGAGGACGATGGAATTTCCGGATTTCGTACCTGTTTGATTCACAACCTTGAAGTGTTAAATCCTACACACTGCAATCGGGGAAGAGTAAAACCACCTACCCTTCACTGTTAAATAATTTGTTAGTATTTCCTCTTGAGCCCAGGCCGGCGCATAGGGCAAATAAGTGAAGCCATTATAACTGCATTGTGGTAGCCTGGTTAAACAGGTAGTCACTTCTGAGCGTGGTTGCATTTGTACCTAAGTTAGGGATTCATTTATTTGCTTCATTGTAATTAATTGTGACTGTAGTATGCACCTGACGAGAAACAGCGAAATATGCCAGGCAATAAATTGTACAAATTATAAATACAATCTTTATACCGACATTAGGTTATCAATGTCAGACTTGGACATTAACAAAAGAACATGAGAGAAGACTAACCACCTGTGAAATGAGATGTTTGAGAATGGCTGCGAATAAAACCAGAAGAGATCGAGTGAGAAACGATGTGATTACAAGAACTATTGGAACCATACCCATCGTTAAATTTATTGAGAAGCAAAGAATGAAATGGTTTGGTCACCTAATGAGAATGGAACCAACGATGCCAGCATCAAGAGCATACAACATGAAAATCGAAACAACAAGAGGCAAGGAAAGACCAAGAAGAAGATGGATTGAAGGAGTCACGGACAACTTGAGACTTCATAACATCACGGCATATGAAGCGACTGAGCGCGCCCTGGCTCGGTTGCCGATCATTTGATAGACTGCGACGCCTAGCGGCACAAGCAGATTTTGACAAAAGAAGAAGAAGAATAAATTGTGCAATCTATCGTTTCTGTCTTCTTTGTTAGAATGGGAGTTGTTATCCTAAAATCCCTTGGAGACGTACTCAAAAATAGGAGAACTTACAGTCATGTCGGATGTGTGATGAAGATGATCTGTGAAGGAACAGTTGTTTTGTGTCTGATCTGTCAGCCGGTATCCAACGTATTTCTCATATTTTCTTGATTGTTGGGATGCCTACATTTTACAACGCTGTGGAATCTGCGGAACCTGGGTCGTCGTTGCCTGTGTCTCGGGTAGCGAAGACTTCATCAACAGCATCTTGTCTTGGTCGCCGTTTGTTGTACTTTCTGTGCACACACTACGAGATCGGAGGTGGCTCTACTACATCAAGGATGCCAGCATTGTTGTCCCATTCTGTGAAATCGTAGTCCTAACAAACATGACTGCCTTCATCCCTGGCTTTTGAATATCACTGGATCGGCCTGGAGAAGATTTGCAAGTGTGAAAAAGTTGAAAAGCACTGCCATAGATGATATGAATCTAACTGTAACAAGTCTTTTATGGGTGAACTCTAGGTGCCTGTAAGAGAATTATTTTACATGTGTTACAGTGTGAAAAAAATCTTGACAGTCTTTTGTCATGTCATGAAGGAGTGTCAACGCATGAACTGATTTACGCAGTTGCAAATCGCAGATTGTGGAAAGGCATGATCACCCACACCAGTCGGCAAGGCAATTGATGATGATGTTACTTCTCCACATGGAGTCTGGATACACAATGGGAGGGGTACTACCTATTTATCTACCCACTAACAAGGGGTGTGTGTGTTGAAACTGGATGTCTTAGGCTAAAAGGTGCAGATAATTGTAATCATTTTCTCCTGTATTTCTATTCACTTCCTGAATCCCGCCCCCTCTCTTTTTTTCTCACTCAAGTTACTTCATTGAGGTGTTGGGAAGAGATGTAAGGATCTTCCCTGCGCTCTTTCTGACATATTGCATAAATTGATAAACTTTTCTTTAAGGCTGCTGTTTTATCTGTGTGCACGATCTTCCCCTTGCACTGCGTTCATTATATTTTTCCCACATGACTTTCTGTCACACCTGGGCATTCTGGTCAGATGGCCAAATCATCTCATGTTCATACCCCCCCCCCCCCCCCCCACCCCAATGAATTGAATGACTGGTTTTATCCCTAGTCTTCTAATATCTTTTGTTTTTAATTGTATCTCTTCTTGTAACTCTAGCACCTCTTCTAAGACATCTTCCTCATTACACTTGTTCCTGTGGTGAGGCTTTGTCATCATTTGGAGGTGACAGGTTCAATTCCTGGCAAGTTAATCATAGCTTTTTATTTCTTTTTTAATGTTTTCTAGTCTGATCTTCTATCTTTCTACTACTTTCTATAAGTGCTAATCACGACATATTTGTTTATTATATATTCAAAGAAATCTTTTGTATGAATCTTCTTCCCATGTGGGTTCTAGGGCTCCATGTTAGAGAACAAAGAACAGCCCCACTGCCATCTAACAAGTGTGTCACCCCACTGCCATCTAACAAGTGTGTCACCCCACTGCCATCTAACAAGTGTGTCACCCCACTGCCATCTAACAAGTGTGTCACCCCACTGCCATCTAACAAGTGTGTCACCCCACTGCCATCTAACAAGTGTGTCACCCCACTGCCATCTAACAAGTGTGTCACCCCACTGCCATCTAACAAGTGTCACCCCACTGCCATCTAACAAGTGTGTCACCCCACTGCATCTAGCAAGTGTGTCACCCCACTGCCATCTAACAAGTGTGTCACCCCACTGCCATCTAACAAGTGTGTCACCCCACTGCCATCTAACAAGTGTGTCACCCCACTGCCATATAGCAAGTGTGTCACCCCACTGCCATATAGCAAGTGTGTCACCCCACTGCCATCTAACAAGTGTCACCCCACTGCCATCTAACAAGTGTGTCACCCCACTGCATCTAACAAGTGTGTCACCCCACTGCCATATAGCAAGTGTGTCACCCCACTGCCATCTAACAAGTGTCACCCCACTGCCATCTAACAAGTGTGTCACCCCACTGCATCTAACAAGTGTGTCACCCCACTGCCATATAGCAAGTGTGTCACCCCACTGCCATCTAACAAGTGTCACCCCACTGCCATCTAACAAGTGTGTCACCCCACTGCATCTAACAAGTGTGTCACCCCACTGCCATATAGCAAGTGTGTCACCCCACTGCCATCTAACAAGTGTGTCACCCCACTGCCATCTAACAAGTGTGTCACCCCACTGCCATCTAGCAAGTGTGTCACCCCACTGCCATCTAACAAGTGTGTCACCCCACTGCCATATAGCAAGTGTGTCACCCCACTACCATCTAACAATTGTGTCACCCCACTGCCATATAGCAAGTGTGTCACCCCACTACCATCTAACAAGTGTGTCACCCCACTGCCTTCTAACAAGTGTGTCACCCCACTGCCATCTAACAAGTGTGTCACCCCACTGCCATCTAACAAGTGTGTCACCCCACTGCCATCTAACAAGTGTGTCACCCCACTACCATCTAACAAGTGTGTCACCCCACTGCCATATAGCAAGTGTGTCACCCCACTGCCATCTAGCAAGTGTGTCACCCCACTACCATCTAACAAGTGTGTCACCCCACTACCATCTAACAAGTGTGTCACCCCACTGCCATATAGCAAGTGTGTCACCCCACTGCCATCTAACAAGTGTGTCACCCCACTGCCATCTAACAAGTGTGTCACCCCACTGCCATCTAGCAAGTGTGTCACCCCACTGCCATCTAACAAGTGTGTCACAAGAGGCAACTCATTAGGGGCGTTTCTTTCAAAGTTGGAGTACATCTACCTGGGAGGCAAGGAACCCAAAGCCTGAATATAAAAAAGCCAGATCTGTAAAACTGATATGCATGCAAAACTGAAGTTCTGGATCAAGACCAAAGTTCAGAAGTGGACAAACAACCAGAACTTTCTGCCGGAGTTTACAGCTGGTGAAGCCTAAGAATAAAAAGAATCATTTTTTCAAACCCAGAGAACAGCCTCAAAAGCAACAAACAACATTCTAAATCTTTAGCAATTACTGGAATTTTATCAACTCAGTACAATAACTATACTGACCCTCTATAAGAATCAAACAAACACTCTGCTAAAAATATGTCAACATAGTGTCAACAAACAACCAAAATACATGACAACGTAAACATGTGTGTGAACATTTCTATGGATAAGCAAACATGACCTTGTCTAAGAACTTTCATGCTATATAAGCATACAGTTTTAACCCTTTTGCCTGCGAATGCTAACAAAACCGGCTATAAACCTGTGGAAATTTGTGGAAAAATTATGTTAAAAAAATTAAAAATAAAAACTACGCACGATAATAAATAAAAAAAAAATATATCTATATATATGGTGACATTTGCTTCAAAATAAAAAAAAAAGATACATAAAAGGGGCAATCAATAACTATGAACAGAGTGAAGCAATTTATAGAATACATTTCTGGAGGGCCTAGAAAACAAGATATCAGGTGACTTATGCAGGGGACCCCTGTCAGCTAGGCTTATAGGAAAATGTATTATCACTGAGGCTTATAGGAAAATGTATTATCACTGAGGCTTATAGGAAAATGTATTATCACTGAGGTTTACAGGACAATTTATTATCATTGAGGCTTAGAGAAAAAATGTATCATCACTGAGGTTTACAGGAAAATGTTTTATCAACTTGGCTTTAAAAAAAGCCACTGGGATCATAAGGACTCCCACACCTGTCTTTGCCCCCTTATACACTTAGTTACAACATTCGTATTCTGGCCTATTAAACACTGCACAGGTGCAAACAGAACCAACAGAATTTTACTACACTTTTTCAGAACAAGTCACTGCAGACAGGTCTATACATCAGCATTCACAGGACTCTTTGTAGCAACTGGAAGCGACCAGATTTAGTCCTTTTTTGGGCCGAAAGGGTTTTAAGGTGCTAAAAACAATATGAAAATTTGGCCTCACAACAGTTGCCAAGAAAATAGTAGAAATTGAACTCGAGTATTTTTGGATCATGAGATTGTTAAACACATTCATTAACCTCTGAGCCACAGAACTGCTTGTTGCATCTATAAAGGGCCCTTTACCATACCTACTGGGCAAATAGGGCTGGACATGTTTAGACCAACCGGCACTCAGTGGGTGATGTGGTCAGCATCATGCCGGCCACCTTTACCTCCCAGGACTTTTACCTGGTACCCATTTAAGGCTGGATCACCCTGGAAGCCAAGTTCTTACAGTCCAGCGCCGTTCTAATTTGAACCCACCACCTTCAGACCTGCAGGGGAGCGTCTAGCTGCCACAAATGGCAGTTCCCTGTGGCATCTACTGCTGTTATAAAACAAAAAAATTTAATAATTACACAGCAATCCATCAACATATGACATCACAATGAAAAGCAACAGCACAAGGGTTGCCTTACAAAGAGATTACCAGTGGTATTCGAGCAGCATAACATGCGATTTAAAAAAAATTATCATGAAAGACATGGTTAATTATTCAAGTTAAACACAACAATGGTTATTAAAAAAAAAAAAAACACACAGAAAGACAAAACTCAGAATACTGGCAAGCATACAACATTCACAATGTATGAATATGGGGCGATATAGTTTCTTTTCTTTCTTTACAAGCCCTATCATACCATACTCATTGTGTGGGTTCTGAGCGCCATTGTGGGGTCAAGGGGAGGGGGGGGGGAGAAAAAAACTACTGCTTTCCTAACATGCATGTCATAAAAGACACAGTGCATCTAAGAGGTGTGGAACCAACAGTCTGCATACAAATAAGCTAAATCTGTAAAATGGAATGTGCTCACAAAACTCAATTTCTGGAGCAGGCCTGAAGTCCAGAAGTGGACAAACATGGGAAAACCTTGTGCCAGAGTTTAGAGACGGTGAAAACGAAGAGAGATAAAGAAGAAATTAAGCACCACTGACACATCAGGCTTATGATGCTAGACTACAGATACAGCAATCCCCCGTGTGGGTTCCGGGGCCCCATTGTGGGGAAAACAAGGAAGAGACCCACTGCCCTCCCAAAAATGTCGTAAGAGAATTGGGGATTGAAGTCGGAGTGCATCTGCAGGAGAGGCTAACACTGTATTCATGAGCTGATGCACACGCAACAATCAGGTTTCTGCAGGAGCTGCAGTTCAGTAGTGGACGAGCAACCAGAACTTTCCGCCAGAGTGTACAGCTGGTGAACGCGAAGAAGAAGAAGATACAGCAATAAAAGAGCCAGAGGTCGACCAAGCAGAAGATGGACCACAGAAATATCAGAGACACCAAAAAGTATTATATATGAAGTAAACAGAAGGGCACGTTCCAGAGATTTCTTCCTGCCCTGACACTGCAAGGCATTCCAGAACCAGAGAAAAGATGAAGAAGAAGAAGAAATGGACTCATTATTTCATAGACAAATCTGCCCTCGATGGATGATGGAATCAACATCCTTCTGGCCTCCTTTACTTCCCAGAACTTTATTTTGTACCCATTTAGGCTGGCTTGACCTGGGAGGGTCACTAGAGGATTCACACTGAACGCAGTCGTGACTACATCAAAAAGTAATAAAAGAGTTCTTTACTTTTTTTCAGAATACATCCCCCCCCACTTCCAAACACACCAACCCAACATTAGGGTACTGACCGAACAGCAATGTGATTTCTGTATGAAGTATATCAGTTCACGGAGTTTTGTGTACTCTTGTTCATTTTAGTGGCACTGTCTCTCCTGTGGGGGTTCCAGGACCCCAAAAAGCAGGTCATTTCCCCAAAGCAGGTCATTCCCACAAAGCAGGTCATTCCCACAAAGCAGGTCATTCCCACAAAGCAGGTCATTCCCACAAAGCAGGTCATTCCCACAAAGCAGGTCATTCCCACAAAGCAGGTCATTCCCACAAAGCAGGTCACATGAGTTGATTAACTGAGTGCTTCTACGAAGTTGCAGTGTATCTGCCTGAAAGGCACAAAACCAACAGTCTGCATACAAATAGACCAGATATGTAAAATGGATTTGCGCGCAACACTCAGGCTCTACAGCACAATTAAAGTCAGAGAGAAGAGTGGCCTTTTAGATTTACGTACACGCCGTTGAAGGCCCTATAGCTACAACATGGCAACTGTCAACTGTGTTTGTGATATTGCGGACTGCTCTTACTTTTAGTATGCTTGAAGTCGTGTCATGACAGAGGTGGCGGGAACTGCTCAGACAGTCAACATAATCTTCAAACAATACCATGTACAATCAAAATTTGTCAACAAAGCTCGCCATAAAATTATACAGCACATTGGCAACTATGAACCTCTTTTAACTACATTGAAAAGTTGAAAAAATGCAATGGTGTGGACATGTAATAAGATCTAACGGCCTCTTAGTAGAGGGAAAGAGGAGAAGAGGCAGACCAAGAAAGACCTGGTTACAGAACCTGACTGACTGGACAGGCCTCAGGTATGCATCCATGAAGTCCATAGCAACTGACCGCTCAAGGTGGAGATAGCTGATCAGACAGTCAACAGAAACTGGTGACCCAACGACAAGTAGTTTTACAGGATGATGATGATGATGACAATCAACATAACCCTCACATAATATTATGTAAACAATGGCAAAGCGTGATGTAATAAACTGTAATATCATAGGCACTAACAAATAACAAACTGAGGGGTTTGATAACATGACAGGAAAAGGTACACAGCTTGGAACTCAAAAGCAACAACATTATTGCAGTTTGTAAACAAAGCCTCTACTCTACAGATTTAAAGGCAACAGGACTAACTGCACAGATAATGTATTATCCCATATGGCTGTCTTTTTTCTCTGCACAGAGGCTGGATGCTCGCTGAGTGTCACACAAAGCATGGACTCCGTAGCTCCAGCAATGACCTCAAGAGACCTCTTAAATGTCCACCTTCACAAACCAAATAACCGAGTCCAGGATTGACCCCTTCAGACCTTCAGAATGCCGGACAAATGGTCTAATCACTTCGTCATGTAGATCCTCAAAAGTCTAAGCCCTGTGGTCAGGGTTGCCATATGTCCTCATTTTTGCGGACACATCCTCATTTCACGAGTAAATCTGAGTGTCCACAATAAGTTTGGACATTCACAGATTTGTCGGCTATTTTTACAAGCCACGACAACTTTTAACACCATGTGACTTTACGGAAAACTGTAGAAGCCGTGAAATGTACTCCAAAACCATGAACATGGCACAGTTCTTCTTTTTTCACTCCAGCACACAAGGCTTCGGTAGAAAGACTATTTTCTTTCATTCATACCCCATGAGAGACACTGTGTTAGTTTGGATTCAGTCAAGTCAGTTTCACGTATAAAATTTAATTTAAAAGATTTCACATACAGGCAATTTTATGGACAACTGATGCAAAAGAGAGACTACAAAAAAAAAGGCGGATTAGGTCATCATAAAAATATACATGGAACAATTTAAATGGAATTTAACGTTAGCAGAAGTACTCATCTGAGATGACCAAAATATATCAACCCTCCACGAGGGGTAAAAACCATGTGCATTGAATTGGATTCCATATTCTTTCAAATTTACGAACAAATAATGGCTTCACTGTTTTAGTAACAAACTCTCCCTGTGAGCTGCATTAAGGGGAAATTGACCTACTGACCTCTTTAATAAGCTGTTCGTAAAAACTTACTTTGATGTGTTGGGTCGAAAGACTCAGGCATTACAGCCTAGCTGTAATATCATGAATGTTAAATGGGATGAATTCAAAAAGAGGGAGGAGATTATAGACGTGTCTGGAAAAATACCTGTATCGATCTCAGTAAGACAAAAAAGGTGGAGATGTACTGGTCACACTCTAAGACAAAATCAGCAAAGAATTACAAATCAAGCACTGAAATGGGAAACAATCGGTCTGAGAAAAAAAAAGGACGTCCAAGGAAAACATTAAGAAGGATATTATTACGAGACTAAAAAATTATGGGCTCAACTCCGTCTCAGAAACGGAGAGTTGCATGCAATGTGAATATTTTTAGGGGCAGGCTGAGCTAAACTGTTCAGAAATGTGAAACTAGGTTTAGAAACAAAATACATATCACAGTATTTCACATATGTTATATTTATATGTCACTGAGGACATAATAATAGTAATTAGGGCTGTACCGAATAGTGATTTTAACTATTCGGCCGAATATGAATAGCTGGACCAACTATTAGGCCGAATACGAATAGTGAATCATCGTCATCAAGTGCTTTGCCGACTGCATGGGCGATTATGCCTCGTCATAATCTGCGATCTCCTGCAGCATCTATCAGTTTGTGTGCTGACACACCTCCATTACATGCAACAAGACTGTCAAGAATCTTCTCTCGTTGTCTTCCTCTGTCCCTCCTTATCAGATTTTTCCTGTGGTCACAACATGTTCCATTTTCCCTCTTCCCATAACATGGCGGAAAAATGATGACTGTCTCCTTCTGATGTCTGTGATAAGTTGTCTTCGGGCTCCCGCCTCTTTAAAAACCTCTTGGCTGCTTTTCTTTGGCTGTCCAAGGTATTTTAAGCATTGTTCTGTAAAACCACATCTCTGAGGCCTCAAGAAATTGTTTGGCCTGCCTACCGATTGTCCAGGACTCACAGCCATATGTTAAAACTGGATGTATGTAGCAGGCAAGAATTCTTTTTCTAACCTTCAATGACAAAGATATATTGCATAAGATGTTCTTCATTTTATAAAATGCAGTTTTTGCCTGTCCTATTGTGTTTCTTATTTCAGTAATGCATCTTCCATCTGATGTTATCCATGTACCCAGATACTTAAATTTCTGTACTTGTCCCAAAATAAAATCATTTACTTTTATTACAAATTTAGGAATAATTATTTTCTTTGATACCACCATTACTTCTGTCTTCCCACTATTCAAACTGAGGCCCATTCTTCCACTTTCGAATAGTGTATAAAATAGATCTAAAAAAAAAAAAACAAAAAAACATCCATAATGTCAAATGTACGCTGACATTTTACTTCACAAAATGTAGTACAGAATAGTAAACATTTAAAAACATTTCATGTTTTGCATCCTTCAGTCAGTCAGTCTGTGGTAACTAATACCTAGGAATGAAAGTATTCTTAGTTTTATAACAAGTAACTAAACTTGTCACTGACAGCTTAGTTAATCCATGAAAGCGGTATAAGCTTTAAAAAAAAAAATCTTAGGAAATCTTGATATGTTCATTTTCCACCAGTCTAGAAACGGGTGTAAGGTAACCACTACTCGTATTCGGCTTGACCGCAACTATTCGGCTGAATACCGAATAGTTATTAGGTCTACTAATTGGCCCGTAGCAAATATTCGGTACAGCCATAATAGTAATAAAGGTAATTATTACTTAAGAAAATGCCGAGGCCACTTGAGCATCCCCCCCCCCCCCCCCCCCCCCCATAAAAAATTAATAAGGAGACTGAGCTGCTTCAATATTTTATTTGTGTCATCATCCGTGACATGATGTCTGTTCAGGGGGGGGGGGGGCGGCGAAATACTGAGAAATATGTGGTCCTAACTATGAGATGAGACGATCAGTTCCTTTCCTCCTTGTATATTATAACTCAGGGAATCAGCTATACACACAGGCCATCATTGTAACTGACTCACAGAGTATGTTGAGAAAAGTGGAGACAGGCGTGCTCCGTGCAGAGTGGCAAGCATCACTTCAAAGGTCCCGGGTAGTTAGCATCCTTTGGATATTTTCTGCAGTATGCCGGTGTGTTGGGAAATAAGCAGGCAGATAGACTGGCCGGTTCTGACCACTTGGTGGTGAACTGATGAATGAGAAGCTGAATGTTGTGAGGGCCCTTTGGGAGATAGTGAACAGTGCTGAGGCACAGACAGACAGATCATTACAGTCTGAGGAAATTGGCACTGAGAGGAGCACCAAGGGGATCTGGCCGACGCTCTACACTCAGGGAAAAGGCAAGACAGATATACAATCAGTTACCATCAGAATTTTAACTCTTTATTTGCTGCTGAAGATGGTGACTGAGCGCTTATGGGGGTGTACCGAGTGCTGTGATGTCGATTCTTAATTCAACATTGTACTTCAGTCTTGTTCCAGAACGTGAGTTGTGCGGGCACATTCCGTTAACACAGTGGCTCTCAACCACCCTATGTTGCGGTGACCCCGAAACAGTTATTTTCCTTCATAACATCAATGAATATGTGTTTTCCAATGGTCTTAGATGACCCCTGTAAAAAGATCCTTCAACTGAAAAAAAGGTCGCGACCGGCAGTTTGAGAACCGCTAGGTTAACAGATCTGGCTGATGTTTATGCAGACTGCTGGTTCTTTGACTCTCAGGCAGATGCACTCCGGCTTCAAATGAAAAATCTATAATTAGTTGCCTTTTGTGAGTGTGTGTGTGTGTGGGGGGAGGGGGGATGGCGGTGACTTATTCCTTTTACAACATGCTTGTGTGTGTGTGTGTGTGTGTGTGTGGGGGGGGGGGGGGGGGATGGCAGTGGTTTTCCCCCCCCCCCCCCCCCCCCCCCCACAATGGCAGCCCTAAAAGCCACGTGGGTAAAAACCAGAAACAATCCCACAATGGTCAAACCAACTAGTGATTTACCTGTTTTGAGCACATATAGTGTAAAATATAGAAAATATAGAAAATCTATAAAAAATTCCCCACAAATGTGATTTATGTTTGGATATGCAGATATCTGTGAAATGAAAACACAATGAATCCCGTGTGTATTTTAGCAAATGTGCAACAATGAGATGGGGGACTGACTGACTGACTTTCTACCCCACCAGAACATCACACAAGCGATAAACACCCGATGACACAATGTGCAACCAAGTGGGTGAGGATCACCGTGGAGAGGTCCCAGAAACCGCGTTCAGCCTTTAGGCCATATTTATGGCCAGGCTATATTGCAGCCCCTGGCAAAAGCCAGAGTAGGGCTTCAAATAACGAATTATTTCGTCCTCAAAAGGACAAGAAGTATGATGGTTAACCTAGATGGGGGAAGACTAAATCACAAGAGAGAAAAAAAAAGGAAAGAAAAACTGGAATAATGGACAGAAATGAAAAATAAAGAAAAAAAACAAAAAACAAACCAAAGACAGAAACAGTGGCAGAAGGTCACAGAAACATGAACAGGTAGACAGACAATACTATAGTGAGACAGACAGAAGGAGAACAATATTGTATTTCTCCTCATAAAAGACAATACCATGTATAAGACGCACCTTGATTTTTGGACTGGAAATTTCGGGGAACAAATTATATAATTACACCTTCCGTGGCATCTTCAGTAAGGTTTCTTCTTCCTGTAGCCAGTTTCCAGTTTCAGGAGGACACCACATGGATATTCAGCAGCCCAATTTCCATTCACTTGTGCAAACTGGACTACTTTTAACTTAAATTCAGCGTTGTATGAACATCCGTTCTGAGACATTTATGGGCAAAACGTGACCTTATATGACAAGTGCGAAATTGCACTGTTTTTAAGACTATATTTTTGGAAAATAAGTGGGTCTTATACTTGTGGACACACAGTTAGTCAGTCAGTCAGTGTGTGTGTGTGTGTGTGTGTGTGTGTGCGCATCAGAGAGAAAGAAAGAAAGAGAGAGAGAGAGAGAGAGAGAGAGAGAGAGAGAGAGAGAGAGAGAGAGAGAGAGAGAGAGAGAGAGAGAGAGAGAGAGACAAAGAGAGGTAAGTAACTGAACATCACATTTAGCCTATCCCCCATTAAATCAATGTCATACAGTAAATTAGGTGAATGCTGACAAGCGATAGATGTATGGACAGGAAAAAGTAGAGTGATAGACAAAGGGAGCAAGTGTTAAGCATACACTGTTAATAATCAGGTGTATTATATAAAAACACAAGTCTACAATAAAACAGAATACACAGGCATAAAAATCCCTAATATTGCACAGAATAAATATTAATGTCCCCAGCAAACTAAGCCTGCTGGGTTAACCTGGAACATTCCAAAAGGAGACAAAGACATGGTTTTGATCAGATTTCATAGAAACAAATTCCTGATGATGCTTTTATGTCAACAAATGAATGATAATAACCGAAAACTGTGGACAAATAATCTGGCCACAAATAATGCTCGTGCAACCACGACCGGCTCCAGCTGACGGGCCGTGCTGCTGACGTCATCGGGTCGGGCTAACAACGCATTAACGCAGCGGTTCTAAAACAAGAAATAAACTTTTCTCGACAGTGGAGGGGCAAGACAACTTAAATTTTAACTTTTAAGTATCTACAGGCCCTCTTTAATAATTTCACAATATTTAGCCGACTTTTCTTGATTATTGCCGCGGCACCCCTCTCATACGCTCACTGCACCCCAGGGTGCCTCGGCCCCCCAGTTTGAGAACTGCTGCGTTAACGCATTATTAGCCCGACCCGGTGACGTCAGCAGCACGGCCCGTCAGCTGGAGCTGGTCGTGGTGCAACCTGCATGCGTGATCATGTTGCCAGATTGTTCACAGGCAGGATTTACAAATGTTGGTCATGGAGTTCTTTGCTGGCGTCTGCTGGTAAAGAATCACTTTAGAGTTAGTTGTTGTCTCAGCTGGTCTGCAAACACAGAGCAATGGCGACGTAGAGCAACACTGTTTATTGGTGAGACAGGAAGTTCAATCTGAAAGAAAAGAACAGAAACTCAAATTAATGTCAGTTTAAAAAAACAACCAACTATCATTAATGTAGACAAAATGAAGACAAGGATGGAGGAACGGAGAGACCTCCCCAGAAAAAATTAATACAAAAGGAAAGAGGAGTTGTAACAGCAATAGTAAAAGAATTAGAGGATGAAGTTAAAAATGAAGACAAGGATGGAGTAACGGAGAGACCTCCCCAGAAAAAATTAATACAAAAGGAAAGAGGAGAACAGAAACTCAAATTAATGTCAGTTTAAAAAAACAACCAACTATCATTAATGTAGACAAAATGAAGACAAGGATGGAGGAACGGAGAGACCTCCCCAGAAAAAATTAATACAAAAGGAAAGAGGAGTTGTAACAGCAATAGTAAAAGAATTAGAGGATGAAGTTAAAAATGAAGACAAGGATGGAGTAACGGAGAGACCTCCCCAGAAAAAATTAATACAAAAGGAAAGAGGAGTTGTAACAGCAATAGTAAAAGAATTAGAGGATGAAGTTGAAAAGAGGGGGAGGAAATAAGGAAGGTTGCACACACTGACACAAATTTTTACATAAGTTGGATGAGTGTTTTTGCTCTACTGGGGAGAAAAAAAGCAGCAGCAGCAGCAGGAGAAGAAGAAGAAAAGAAAGAATAACAAACAACCAAGTCCTACCTGATAAATGTCCCTCCAAGCTGAACCTACAGCTGTCTTGTATCGTTTTAAATCTTCAGCAGAGGAGAAATAAAGCACCCACTGGTTACTGGTTACTCCTGCCTCCTGGGACTCAAACTCCTAAACCAGAAACATAAAGTCAATTAAAGCAAACTTTCCTTGTTGTGAATCTTACTAAAGAAGACACAATTACACTGTAAACCAGGGGAATGCTTTTCAAATTATGCATAACTAAGAAACCCACAGAATGCTCCACTATATAGAAGACATGATAATAAACCAGTTCAGCTCAGAAAAATGCAAACAAAAGGACATGGTAGTGAACTTGCATTTGCCCTGGTGACAAAGGCTGTTACTTTTGAATGTAGTCAATTTTTTTGTTTCAGTTAGAAGGATTCAATTTTAATATGCCAGGCAATTAATTGTGCAGTCTATTGTTATTTCCACGAGGTCAACATAATTATGCCAGGTCAACCTATTTATGCGAGGTCAACATAAAGCGAATTAAAATAAAAGGCCAGGCAAACACAGCATTCTCTTTCACTGTTTCTGTTGTCAAGGGAGATACACTGGTCACATAACAGCCTACCGAAAAAAAACTTCTTCACAAGCAAGATGTCCCACTTCCGATACACCCATCTGGAGATCATTCGCCACATCCTGCACCCATAGGTGTAAAGATGTAGGTGTATGTATTGATGTGTGTTTGTATATGTGTGTTGTTGATGTTTACCTGTGAGTGTAAATGTGTGGTTGTGGGTGTCTGTACATGTGATTGTATGTGTGTGTATGCATGCATGCATGTGTAGGTGTGTATATGTCCATTTATGTATGTGTGTGTCTTTTCTGTTTGTGTATATATGTAGATGTATATATGTATGTATGTATGTATGTATGTATGTATGTGTTAGGTATGTCTGTATATGAGTGTGCATGTATGAGAATGTGAGAGCATATATATATATGTGTGTAAGTGTGTAAGATTGTGTACACATGATGTATGTATTATATTCTATAATGTATATTTTTATTCTATATCTATAACATGCATTTTAGATAACAGGCATTGGTACTCTGAAAAACGAGTGCTTAGAAGAGCCGAATGTCAGACGGGCCTGCGTGCCCAATTTGTAACCCTTTGAAAATAAAGTTTGTTCATTCGTTCGTTCGTTCATCTTCTCTTTGGCCTCCCTCTCTGTATCACACTCTTCCCCAGTGTTATCTGATCTACCTGGCCTGGGGGTCTCGCCACCAGATCTCTTTCATGGCTGTTATAGTTTCTTGGCAAGTTTTGCAGAAGGCAGTTTGCCATTGCTTTCCTTTTGGGCAGTGACTGTACTAGTCGGTGGCCATAGCCAATGTGTCTACTGATGAGATCATCTGCCTCAGAGGGCCGTCCCAGTAATGGGACAGTTCAGTATGATGATGTTGAATCGCCATAACCAACAACAATCTGTCGGTTGCTCTCACACTCCATCAACCACCTGGGGTGGGGGGGGGGGGGGGGGGGGGGGGGGGGGGGGGTTTGAAACAGGTATCTATCACAGACTTATAAAAAACTTAAACCTGTAAGTTTTGACTTTCATCTCAGACCGACCCTTTGCCCATTTCTGAAATTATTTATCAATTACCAGTTAAAAAAAAAAATTTGTAAATAATTTTAGTAAGTAAACCTACATTTTAAACTAACTCTTTCAGTCTCAAGGAACGCATCCTATGTTCATAAGTTCATACCTATAAACCCAATGAACCGGGGTGCTCTGATTTTACATCTCTTTGCCATCCATTGGGCCTCTGATTAACCCCCTGGGGTTGAAAGAGTTAATATGTTGTTCAATTTAAATGTGTGTGTATTCATACTGTACAATACACACAATTTTATTTTCCCTGCAGTTTCAGTGAAACATGATAAATTTTATCTAAAAATGTGAAGAGATATTTTAATTTTTGGACCTCCTTTTTCGGTAACAAATGTTAAAAATGTACAGTACAATACATACAAAATATTTATAAAGCACTGGCCCATACTAAGAGGTCAGAAAACATGAATTACAGAGGGTTTTGGTATTAAAAAAAAAAAAGGTGTTTTTAATGATATGGGTGAGTTAGAAACTGAGTATTGACAGAACTCAAGCATATCTGGTTTTTTGTTATCTGGCCTACCCTACCCTTCTGCCATATTAGGTCAGATACTGCAGCATCTACTGTAGTTAAAGAAAGTATCTCAGACTTCACAGAAATAAGAAACTGTTCATTTGATCTATAATGTAAAATGATGTTTTGTAAGGCTCTTGTCTTGTCTTGGCATTCACCCGCTGTAAACTTTTGGTTGTTCCTCTACTTCTGGACTTCAGTTTTGTTCCAGAACTTGAGTTTCGCATGCAAATCTGTTTTACAGATGTCTTACTTGTATGCAGACTGTTTACTCCTCACTTCTCAAGCAGATGTACTCTTGACTTGAATGAAACACCCCTAATTGGACGACTTTTACAACATGCTGGTTGTGGTCGGGGTGGTGGGTGGGGGTGGTTTCTATTCTTGTCCCTCCCTCCCCCCTACAATGGAGTCCCAGAACCCACACGGAGGGTAATTTCAGTTGTCTGTCTGTGTTCACCGGGTGTAAACCCAGGCGGAAAGTCCTGGTTATTTATCCATTTCTAGACACGTGGGCACCTGTTTAACACATCTGGCATAACTGTATGCAGACTGCTGGCTCCTTGCCTCTTGGGCAGATGCGCTCCAACTTTGAAGGAATCCTCTTATTAGTCGACTCAAACGACACGCTTGCTAGGGAAGCGGTGGGTCTTTTCTTGCCCCCCCCCCCATAAGGGGACCCAGAACCCACATGGGGGGAATAGTGTAAGTAAAGGACCCATTTTACCCCAGGCATATGATGCTAAGCTCGCATGTTTCCTTCAATAATGTAACGGGTGTGTTAATTATTACTCACAATAATACAGTAGGATGGGTCCACATAATCAACTTCAATGCCTGTCACATCCTCCAGCTGGGCCCTGCCCAGAGTGCGATAAAACTTGGTGTGCAGGTCTTCATGGCACAGAAACAGTTGGTTACAGGACAACACAGAACAGCAGGGCACACAAGACATCAGTGTGTTGTTGTCCTGGCCAGCAAAAAAAAAAAAATTTGAAACCAGTTAGTTTGACATTAGTCCCCCCAGAGCCCACCCATATACACACTAGCTCACTTCTGATAGGTAGTTCATGAGCACACCGCTACGAAGGTGTTCCGCAATGCCGTTGATATTGCGGGCTGCAACCTAGGCATTCTCTTTCTCGGAAGAAAAACGTAAATGCAAAACAAGCCAGTAAGCAAACAACAGAGCCGCACACCCATAACCCCCAAAAAAGCAGACCAGTCTAACAAACTTATCAATGGAATGTGACCTACTTTGTTTGGGAAAATTAACGTCGAACTAAATCCTGAAACCATTATTCTGAGTTTTAAATGCAATTATCTGGGCCCATTTAGGAGATGAGAGAGATTGCAGGGAAGGGGGTGTTTACACCAACTGGTCCTTAACTCTTTCAGTCCCAGGGGATTCTTGCACCAAATGCGCAGCAGAAAGAAATTACCACTTTGAAAAGCCACAAATACATAACTTTAAAACGAAGCCAACAGGGAAGCCATATGTCTTTAGTGTGCTGTGGTAAAAGTAAAATGGGAGTGAACACATTAAGCAATGGCTGGGATTCATGTTAAAAAATCTGTTACGCATCACACGTTGCATAGGACTGGAAGAGTTAACAAGTTTGTCACACACACAAAAAAGGGACAAGTGAAGTTAAATGACGATAAGAAGTAATAAGGATGTCTTGGAAGAAATTGACCCACTAAGAGAACTGGCTGCCCACATAAGAAAGAGACAATCTACATTCTTTGATCATGTGATGGGAAAGAGAAAACTGGGGTACATCATGACAGTAGCATTGTGACAGTAGGAAAGTTGGAAGGGAGGAGAAGCAGAGGGATACCGTCAGAGGTCATCCCAGTTATGGGACAGTTCAGTATAATGATGATGAATCCTACCAATAGACCCTGGGACCCTTAGCTAAACTCAGTATGTGTATACACATTTATAACTGAACAAGGCTGGGTGAAACTCAAGGCCGGCGGATTTCACGTAGGCTGACCGCCACGTGGACACTATAACTGGAACCAAAACTGCTTTGCAAAGCACAGTTCTGGAATCTCTTGGCTGAGGACTTGTGGTGTTGACTTGATGTGTGACCGGACCATTTGATAGTTTCATTGACAGATCGTATTGACTTATAGAAATGTACTGTCCTAGTTGTTAGCTGTAATGCGTACTGTTCGTGGTGTGATTAAATGTATTAATATGTTACAGGGTAGATAATATGTGTTCCATTTAGATCTTAGTTGGCCTTAGATTTAGGAGAGTAGCTAGACTTTGTCAGTGGTTATAACTCTTTACGATAAGCCGGACCATGCATTGTTTGTGGCGTTAGCACCTGTCGACGCATCTCTGGCCGACATGTGGCAGGTGCCATAGCGTCTTTGGCATCGGGAGACAGCGGGTTGAGTTAGCACTTTACTGGAGTGTGGTAAAGGCTCAGAGTTTATTTCATCAACGTGAAAAGGAGTGTCTAAGCGATTTTAAAGTTAGAAGCGGCCTGGTTTCAGAATAAGGAGCACTACCCCCCTCCTGAGGTGATAACCTTCTAGTCAGTTTCTTCTGATAATAAAGATTGTGTGTGTGTTGCAACCAGTGTTTGGCAGCAGTTTTTTTCTGTCATTAGCCAACAGCGTAGCCAATGGAATCAAACCCTAGACATTAAGGCTCTTGACAGAGACCAGGAGAAAAAATGCTGGACAGTCTGACATCATGGCATGGAGAATCATCTGTGTCAGACTTGAATGAAAGTACATGAGACAAAAGGATGTGGACAGACATGACTACCAATGCCATACAGCATAGACTTTAAGTAGAAAAAAAACCCACTGCCAGTTACTGTTTTTGTTTTACCAGGAGGGTTATTTGAGCCAGAGGTTTAAAGGCCGCATGGCTAGTGCTGTCGCCACGGACTGCAGGTGAGAATTTTATTTTGCCCCCAACGGACAAAAAGCCTCAACCTTACTGAGGATTGAAACCCAGGTCTCCTGAATGACAGACCAGTGTTCTAACTGTTTGGCCAGCCGTTCCTCTTAAGAGAAGAAGTTAAATGGATTGGGTTTCATCATCATTCCGCAACACTGCGTGTTGTCAGGTCACGAGCTACAGCAATATAATTCATGGCTGCATGTCTAAGGCCTGTCCTGCCAGTCAAGTTCTTTATCCAGGTCTTTCTTGGTCTGCCTCTTTTCCCTCTACTGTGCCCTTCAGTATTGTTGGGTTTAAAAGTGCAGATATCGCAGCTTAGCTGTAAACCATAAATCAACATGCCAATAATTTTCCAGGGCGGTGGCAAAGGAGAAGGATAAAAAGAAGAAGAAGAAAAGATTAACTTGACAACATATTACAACAGTAGTGTATATTTTCTATAGCTAGCTTGCACTTGATTGTGTCAACATCTTAGTACATCAATCTTCGTTTAACACCCATTTCCAACATTCTCCTTTGTCTCAGCATTTCTGGAAGCAGCACATTCGATATGTCTGCCCTGTCCATACTCTTTTTTCCCAGCACTAACTTCTGCAGATACAGCCAGTCTATCAGCTCTTTCACTTCCTTTCACCCGAGCATTTGCTGCTGGTGTGTTTAGCCAAGAGAGTATTGAGGTGGGACGTCTGGATGCTGTCAACCAATTCTAGTCAAAGTTTGCCAGTTGGGATCTTCTCAAGTACTGCAAGACCTGCTCAAGTCAAAACAGCTTGGAAATCCCTGCATTTGGTACAATATTTCAGATTTAAGGACACCCTTTTCCATTACCTCTAAATCAGCCCAACTAAAAAAATAAATTCACATGAAGACTAACAAGTTAAAATTAAAGCTCGGTCTCACTCTGCAGAATGGCTAGCTGTCTGCTGAAAGTGTCACACAAAGCATAAACTCTGTAGCTCCAGTGATGATCCCCACAGATATCCATAAAAATTGCACTTGTGAACTGAAAGACACAGGCATGAAACAAACCCACAACCTTCAGACCACGAGGCTTCCCCATGTAGACACCCCACAGACTCTTAACGATGACTTACCACTGTTCCCTGAGACACTGCCAGGCAGAGCGCATGCCTCCATTCAGAGATCTCTGCTTGAGAAGCCGCTGCCAGTAACCAGCTTCCTCCGTGTGCAATGATGAGCTCAATACAATGCTCACGGTCGGCAGTGGAGGTTGCCCGACAGCCGACACACTGATCACCTCCCAGACCCAGGTAGGAATGGGGTCGAGGGTCAGACTTGTTATTAGAAACGCAAAGCATGGAATTCCTGGGAGAAAACAACATAAAACAGAGTATTATTAGAAGTTCATCATCATCATCACCAATAGCCTTGCTAGGTGACGTAGGAGTTCATGCATCTCCACTGATCTCAGACCTATATTTTATAGACCAATCGACACCTGGTGGGTGATGTGGTCAGCATCACAGTAGGCCGCCTTTATGTCACAGGACTGCACCTGGTACCTACTCAAGGTAGGGTTGACCTGGGAACCAAGGTCATTTTGAAAGAGATTCCGGCTCTATCAGGACCCAAAACCATGACTGTCCGATCCGCAGGTGAGCGTCTAGAAGTTACACGTCTAGAAGTTACAACTTCCTGTGTAGACATGGTGGGTGTAACTAAATTTACAATAACATTTGTTCTCAGATATTATTTTGAGTGAAAAAGTTGGATTTTTTCTTGTTCTTGTGACATCATAATATACTTAGGATGACTACACTTTCCTTTCTATTGCTGTCAACAAAAACCTGTTTCTTGGTCAAAGGGAAGAAAAGCAGTTATTTCTTTGTGATTACCTCCCTTCAAATAAAAAAAAAATTCTGTTCACAAAATAATGACTATAAATATAAAAAATTCATCATTTTAGTGACTTGATGGCTGTGATGATGCAACAACTAGGAGATGTGCCCGTCTGCTTGATGATCACAGGTTTCGACCTGCTGGAGTTAAAAAAAAAAAAAAAACTAACTTGGACTAAAAATTGCTTCTGCTTCTTCTCTTCCAATAGTTTCTTAGGGTAGATTTTCAGAAAAATGACACCTACTTAAGAACAACATATACAGGTTTCCATGTGGGAACAGAAAAATGACACCTACTTTAGAACAACATATACAGGTTTCCATGTGGGAACAGAAAAATGACACCTACTTTAGAACAACATATACAAGTTTCCATGTGGGAACAGAAAAATGACACCTACTTTAGAACAACATTTACAGGTTTCCATGTGGGAACAGAAAAATGACACCCACTTTAGAACAACATATGCAAGTTTCCATGTGGGAACAGAAAAATGACACCTACTTTAGAACAACATATACAAGTTTCCATGTGGGAACAGAAAAATGACACCTACTTTAGAACAACATATACAAGTTTCCATGTGGGAACAGAAAAATGACACCGCCTTTAGAACAACATATTTAAGTTTCCATGTGGGAACAGAAAAAATGACACCTACTTTAGAACAACATATACAGGTTTCCACGTAGGAGGCTTAAGAGGATCCTGGCTTCTGATGAGAAGGGTGCCCTCTTTGTAAGCCGTGTCTGCATCATGGGAGTGACTGGTGGCCGCAGATGGATCCTCCCAGAAGACCAGAGAATAATCAGATATTGTCACATCTTGAACCTGAAAAATTGACACAAGTCAACAGAATATTTCCTGCCTTGAGGTCAAGAGTGCATCTGCCAGCAAGGCAGGGAACGGCAAACATATAAACCAGTAAAACGGATCTGCAGGCAAAACTCAGGTCCAGGTAAAAGCCAAAAGTCTAAATGGATGATCAACTGGGACCTTTCGCCAGAATTCACAGCCAGTGATCGATTGCTAGATAGCAAGCAACGGCTACTATCATTCTGTGTCCATATGGAAGCTCTTTAATTTCATCAATCCATCTTCTCCTATGACGCCCTTTTGCTTTCACTTAGAACTTTTCATATGTAGTACCTGCGTCTAAAGTTCTGGCTGCATTCTTAATAGATGACCAAACCATTTAATAATCTGTTTCTCAGTGAATGTGCTGCATGGTGTTGTTCCAACAATCTGATAATATAATTTATAACTGTGTCTCAGATGGTTAAGTCGGCGGCTTTTCTCAGACATCTTAGTTCACAGGTGTCAATAAATAAATTTGTATTTTATAGAAAATATACTCAGCATTGCAGTATTGTCTGTGGCTTAGGCGTTGCCAATATGCTTTTTAATGCCGGGTTCGATGCCAGCTTGCGTTGGTTTCCACAGTGATACTGAGAGCTGACCGTTCAGAGAACAATGGCAAACTACTGAACGTAACATTTGCCTAAAAAAATCCACAACAGCCAAACAAATTGCTCAGGTTGGTTCACAACTAACTAACTCAACATCAACGGAATCACCGCAATTACACTAGCAAAACAAATAATTTCATACATTCAAAAACCACTGATCCACCTTCAGTGCGTGTGAGCCATTTATCTCCACCCAAGCTGCTTCTTGAAAAGCTGTGGTGAGGTGTGATCAAATCACACGTGTAAGCGTTAGTAGGTAATGGTTGCATTGGATAGGGTTTCACATGGTTTTCCTCCTCGTTACTTTGCTATTTAGCTAGCATTGTAAGCATTAGTAACTGGCAGCTTTCACAGGTTACAGTTTCTGTATCTGTGTTGTAAGCATGCTGCAAGCGATATTTTCGCTATGCCTGGGGCGTAAACTGTGTGGCAACAGAAATTGTAAGTGCCGATTACTGCCGTTACCTGCATGCCTCACCACTGCTGGAATGTTTGACACCGCGAGATCAGAAAATCTCAATCGGGATGACAGGCCAACAGGACCTGAAGCAGTGTAAACTGCAGTCCTGTGCGTGTGTAAGGATGTTTGAGGATCAGTGACAACTGCAGTCAACGACACACTTACCTCACACTGGAGTTCTCTGGAAATGTATTTTCTCAGGGCAATTGTCTGTAAAGGGACTTCACTCTCAACACTGAATCTGGATTTTGCTGGGAGTATATGATCACTGGCCGCTCGAACTGCTTCAGTCAAACATGCCACAATTGATCTATAGAACAATTAATACAATGAAAACAACTGATCTACAGAACAATACAATAAAAAACTGATCTATAGAACAATTAATACAATAAAAAACTGATCTATAGAACAATTAATACAATGAAAAACTGATCTATAGAACAATTATAAACCAAATGATCTAAAGAACAAATAATACAATGAGAAAACTCCATTTTCAACACTTTGGGCATATGCAAACACAGGCTAATAAAGCTATTAGTTAAGTGTGTCAGTTGATCTGTAGAGTAATTAATACAATGAGAAAGACTCCATTCTTAGCACTATATCTTGATTTTTATTGCAGTATGTGTAGTTAAGCATGTCATGACGGATCTATAGAACAATAAACACCATGAAAAAACTCCATTCTCAGCAAGTAATCCTGATTTTTTTGCAGCATGTATTTACTGGCTATGTCATGACTGATCTACAGAACAATGAATACTAAGAAAAAAAGACTCCATTCTCAACATCTTTTCTTCTTCTTCTTTAATCCTTCTGTCAGAAAACATACCTGGAGGCCAGTAGCCTTTATGAAAGCTATTGTGCAGTCCATATCTTCCTGTGTACTATAAAGTTTTGTCTCCATTGTGACTGGAATAGCCCAGATTGTGTCTCTGTTGGCAGAATACAGTTGACAGTGTTGGAGCACATGCTCAGTATTTTCTGGTGCCACACTACAAGGACACATTTCCATGGTTTCCTACACCAAAAATGTGTAACATTTGTTGGCAAAGTCTGTTGTGACCTGTCCTTAGTCTGAATATAAAAAAAAAAAACTGTCCCTCTCTAGAGAGGCGATGAAGTGAGTCTTGGGGAGAAAATCTGGTGTGCATCCAGCTTGGATACTAGACTGTGTTAATTAATGTCTTAGTCTAATGGTGGGTTAATTCACTATTTGATTGTACCATGCTACTGCCACATATGGCCAGTCTGTCCCTTATTTCACTGCCTTCCAAGCCACAGTGACCTGCAATCCACTGCACTACAGACTGTTCTACTGAACAGCCTAAGTGAATCAGCTGTTGCGTCAAGTCTACACACTGCGTGTCTTTTGGGTTAACAACTGCTTGTAGAATTGACATGGTATCAGCCAGAAAGATCACTCTGATATTTTTGCTGTGCTCTTGTCAATTCACGAAAGAACATGCCACCAGAAGTGCTTTTGCCTCTGCTCTGTAACTAGAGGAACATGAGCCATTTGGTATAGCTTGTTCAACTTTGAAACCATCTGGGTATTCTATGTATTTTCCTCCTCCTCCATCTCTTTCTGCTTTCTTGGCTGAACCATCTGTACACATTCTAATGCAACCCTGGTGTGGATAAAGTTGGTTGATCTCTCCTTCTGTAACTGACTTCATATCGATGCTGGTCACTGATGATTTGAAGGACATCCCTGTTGCAGTGGTTAGATTGTTGGCAGGTTATCCCTTGCCCCGGGGGGAGGGGCAGTGGTTGTACAGTTTGGTACTAAGGGAGGGAGTTTGAGGTCAGCAAGTTTGGCATTAGCATTCTTAATAAAACATGTTCTCTTTAGTCTAGCCCTCTGGTGTTTCTGCAGTCAGCTGTGCATGGGTTGTTCTTTGAAGTGGTAGTACTTGAGAGAGCTGGTTGAGGAGCTTTGTGTCGCTCCTGTCCTCCAGAGAATGGAGACCAGTAATGTTTCCATGTCTGATATGGGCGTGGAGCACATGGCCTCTGTCATAATGTGGAGGGCATGATTTTGAATCTATGAAACTTTCAGAAAATTTGAATTCGCTGCTGTTCAAGTCTCTGCTGAAAGTTGAAGTCATGGGGACCAACTTCACCTCACCGGGTTTTATCCCGGTTGGCCTGGTAACTCTCTGCAGAATGGCTAGCTGCCAGCTGAGAGAGTCGCACAAAGCATGAAAACCATAGCTCTAGTGAAGATCCCCTAGGGATCTCTGTAAAAATTGCATCGGTGAACTGAATGGCCTGTCTGCGAGACAAACAGATGACCCTCAGAGTACGAAGCAAACAACCTGACCACTTTTCTCATCTGAACTTTCCCTAAAACAACTGACACATTTAAGGATCAGATTATACTTACAGTGTGAGCGACTGATGGCCGGTGGTTAACCAGAACCTCTGCTTCTGATTGTTTCTCCCTTTGCTCTCAATGTTCAGTGTCTGTTCATTGATTCCTGTCTGCAAGAGTAATTGTTGATAAGCAATGAAAAATCACACATGAAGCTGAAAGATGGCAAGGACACAAAGAGAATACACTCAACCCACCAAGCCACTAGGTTAAACATGACTGTGGAGATAACCCCTGCTTCCAGAGCAAAGAACTAGCATGGGTAGCAGAATAAGAGGACACACATGTGGCAATCGTTTCAGACTCCATCAACATAATTTAGAGAAGCGTAACAGACAGTTTACGCTATGAATGGGCAGAAAGCATTCAGAAATTGCAGTTAATCTCCATCATCTGGACCTAAGGAGCGGTGTCCGTGTCTTGGGCGTTGCAAGTCCGACTTGTAATTCCAACGTACCGCGATCGAAACCCACTGCTGGCTGTATGGATTTTTATCATGGCACGGGGCATCGCAGGTCGACCCAGCCTAAAGTGGTTACCAGGATGTATGTCCTGGGGCAGTAAAGACAGCTGGCTTAATGCTGACCACATTACCCACCTGGTGCTGATTGGTCTGTAAAAGTATGGGTGCTATTTCCATATGACCAATGCACGTAAAAACGGATCTTTACTTTTACTTTATCTGGACCTCAACACCTGGGCATGCAAGAGTAGAAGATAATAAAGGAGTCGACCAGCTGGCAAGTAATGCACCAATGCACATGGACAGAGCTGCTTTCATTAACACTGTGCGGATGATGATGATGAATCACTGAGGCTAACACAATTGCATGATACAGAAGTAAAGCATGGGGAAGCACGTCTATTAGCCTCTGAGGCCATATTAAATTAGTTGGGCATCCTTTACAGGAAGTTGCAGAACCAGCCCAGCACTTACTGGCTGTTGTGGTTTTTCTAAGGCAAATTTACGTCCAGTAGTTCGCCATTGCTTACTGGACGGTCGGCTTTCAGTACCACGGTCGAAACTATCGCAAGACAAACCGTTTGCAGCAGGGATCGAACCCGGCACCCTGGTATTAAGAAGTGCGTTCGCAACGCCTAAGACCATATATATATATATATATATACCATATTTGTATTAGGCCCCGGGGAATGTATTTCATTTAATGATTTACACTATTCCATTCTATTGATTACTTGATTTATGTATCTCTATATACCCCCCCCCACCCCCTCAACAATGTAAAAACTATATAAATCAAATCAATTTTTAAGCAAATTATTAGTTACATGTTTAAATTTTTTGGGGGTTTAAAGAATTCTTTTGAAAATTTCCACATTTTCATGACCTATTTTTTTTTTAAAAAGCATTCATGGGGTGAAATGGTTAAAGATGGCAAGCAAGATGTATGGTCAGACAGTGGACATGTTACAGACAATCACATGGTCAGACAGTGGACATGTTCCAGACAATCACATTGTCAGACAGTGGACATGTTACAGACAACCACATGGTCAGACAGTAGACATGTTACAGACAACCACATGGTCAGACAGTGGACAGGTTACAGACAATCACATGGTCAGACAGTGGACATGTTACAGACAACCACATGGTCAGACAGTGGACATGTTACAGACAACCACATGGTCAGACAGTGGACATGTTACAGACAACCACACGGTCAGACAGTGGACATGTTACAGACAATCACATGGTCAGACAGTGGACATGTTACAGACAACCACATGGTCAGACAGTGGACATGTTACAGACAATCACATAGTCAGACAGTGGACATGTTACAGACAATCACATGGTCAGACAGTGGACATGTTACAGACAACCACATGGTCAGACAGTGGACATGTTACAGACAACCACATGGTCAGACAGTGGACATGTTACAGACAACCACATGGTCAGACAGTGGACATGTTACAGACAACCACATGGTCAGACAGTGGATATGTTACAGACAACCACATGGTCAGACAGTGGACATGTTACAGACAATCACATGGAAAGACAGTGGACATGTTACAATCACATGGAAAGACAGTGGACATGTTACAGACAACCACATGGTCAGACAGGGACATGTCACAAGCAACCTCACAAACACTCACCCCTAAGAAGAGAAGATCCTGAAGCTTGGCGCTGGACTCCAGGGCAAACTTCTTGCTAGCCTGGCGGTAGTGAAGCAGGTACAGGCACAGGTCAGAGATGAGAACAAACACTACACCAGACCCTCCTTCAGTATGGTTCTCCCGAGTCACAAACATCTGGCCGTGGAACATACATTTACATCATACAGTGGGGAAAAAAGTAAAGTAAAGGTTTCTTTTCCACGCCTTTAGGCGTATAGGGCATATAGGGCTAGACAAATCGGCACAAGGTGGGTGATGTAGTCAGCATCATGCTGGCCACCTTTACTTCCAGGGACTGCACCCAGTACCCACTCAAGCCTGGATCAACCTAGGAGTCAAAGTCACTTCTGAAAAAAGTCCGGCTTCGCCTGGGAGCGAACCCATGATCTTCCAATCTGCACGCAAGTGTCCAGCCACTACACCACGGTGACTTCCCAAACAGTAGGACTACACAAGAAATAGTAAAGGACCTTTTTCATGCCAGTGACATTAGACATGAAGGTAACTGCTATCAAGTCGAGCCACTCCAATGAAAAGTAAGTCTCTCAAGAACTACCTTATCTATCTCATGGGTACCAGTTTACCTAGGGGACTTAACACCCAACACAATTTTATCTAATTTTTTATTTAGTTAAGGTCCTTGTTGGTTGCAGCTTTTTCTAGTCGGTATTTATTTCCGGTGGCCACACACATGTCAGATTTTCTACTGGCCAGACATAAATATGATTTCTATCAGAGAAACATCAGTTAAATCAGTGGTTCTCAACCTTCCTAATGCTGTGACCCTTTAATATAGTTCCTCAAGTTGCTGTGGAACTCTCTGCTGGCTGCTGAAGATGGGGATGAGCGCTTATGGGAATATCTAGAGTGCTCTGATGTCAGTTCATAACTCACAATACATAGCACTTGAGTGACTGAATGTGAAAAAAACACACAACAACATTGGGGACTGTTCCTCGGCGTTTCCGCTCCTGTACATTATCAAACTGAACCCATGACCTAGTTTCCACACAGAATGACTTTGCAATAGAAAATGTGCCTTAGATCGCAATCCAGGTCATAAATCAGGTCAAAGTATTGCAATGAATGCACTATCACATGCTCTAAATCAGAGACAGGCAAAGCAACATTTACAGTGCGAACTACTGAAAGATTCTCAGAATACCATGGTGTCAGGATCAGAATGTTGAAACTTCATTTCCAAAGTAAGCTAGGATCATGGTGAATTTGAAATAGTCAAAAAGAAAGGCAAGACACTGCTACCATGGGAATTGAAACTCTTTGCTGGCTGCTGAAGATGAGGATGAGCGCTTATGGAAATATATAGAGTGCTCTGATGTCAGTTCTTAACTCAACAATACACAGCACTTGTGACTGAATTAAAAAAAAAACCAAAAAACAAACAAAACAAACAATATAACTAGAATGAAGATGGAATAGGCGATTATATAAGATAGACCCAAAAACATTGGGGAGCTGGAGAATGAAGTTAGAAAGATGGGTAGGATATAAGGAGAGCTGCATGCGACAGCAACGGACAGAACGACGGCGTGAGTTGGTTGAGGGCCTATGCTCCTTTGGGGGCTAGAAAGACAGAAGAAGAAAGAGACATTATCAAACTGAACCCATGACCTAGTTTCCACACAGAATGACTTTGCAATAGAAAATGTGCCTTAGATCGCAATCCAGGTCATAAATCAGGTCAAAGTATTGCAATGAATGCACTATCACATGCTCTAAATCAGAGACAGGCAAGGTAAAATTTACAGGGCTTATTACAAAAAGATTCTCAGAATACCATGGACATAGAAGAGAAGAAATACCAACATCCTAAAATATATTTGATCTGTCTCTAAAATTGAAACAATCTGGCCAAAGCAAGTGCCAAGGTGGATTAAAAAAATTTATAATAGCATAAGGCATCATACAAGGAAAGAAAGACAGGAGCTGACTAGCATGATGGGTAGGTAATATACAACATCTAGCATGAGAATGGAGGTGGAGGCTGTAAGTGCAGCTCTCCAGTGGCTAGAGAACAAGATGCATACACATGGTGTACTTGTAACAGACTGAAGGCATGGTGAGAAAAGTGAAGACAGGGATGCTTCGAACAGAGTGGTTAGCTTCACTGGGAAAGTCATGGATAGTGAGCATACTTTGGATCTTTTTTCCAGGCCATGCCGTCGTAGTGGGTAATGAACAGGCAGACAGACTGGCTGGATCTGCACCACTGGGTGGTGAACTGATACATGACAAGGCAGATGTGGTCAAGGCCCTTTGGGAACAAGCAATGGAATCAGTAGAGAAACAAGATTATTATGGCCGGAAGAGAATGAGGCACCTGGGTGTAACGAGGGTCTGGCTGGCTCACTACACTCAGAGGTAAGGCAAGACCAACATATAACCAGATTGTGACCGGTACCATCAGTACTGGAACTGCGCTGGCTGATGAATATGAGGAGGGAGCACACATGGGAATGCCCCGAGTGCTGTGATGTCAATTCTTGACTCAACTCTGGATAGGTAATATAAATAACACCGTGGGTAGGAAAGTGTACAACATGGGAGAGCTGGTGAGAAACCAAGTGCAGGAAGACTGTGATGAGAGCGACATTCTGCCAAGGACCTGCTATATGACAACCACTAGGTTTTATCTTGCATGGCTTGGTCTGTGCACAAAAGGTGGATGGAACCCTGCTTGAGTTTTGAACAAAGCATGAACTCTGTAGCTACGGCAACACTCAGGGGTCTTCAAAAAACACTTGCAACCCTTTGCAAAATGCAAATACTGGAAAACGACCACAGTCCAGAAGTGCACAAACAACATGAAATTTTCACAGGAGTTTACAGCTGTCAAACGCTAAGAAGAAGAGAACTAAGTGCACACACACACATATATTTATATATACACACACACATACACACACACAAGCATGCACATACTTACGCACATAGAGAGAGAGAGAGAGAGATTTGTTCCTAGCAGAAAGGTGCTATTACTGCATGTTGTTGTGTATATATATATATATATATATATATATATATATATATATATATTCTAACATTGTTAGCTTGTGAATGCATGATAAATAAATTGATATATATTGATTCACAATCACAGACGCCGAAGAAAAGAAGTATAGATGGGGAGTTTAGCAAGTAAACAAGTTTACCTTACTTAAACAAACAAACAGGACAATCATAAAGAGTTTTTCTTCGTCGCAGCTGTAAACTCTGACGGAAATTTCTTGTTGGTCGTCCACTTCTGGACTGCAATCCTGTTCCAGAACTTGAGTGTTGTGTGTGCATCCGTTTGACAGATCTGACTAACTTGTATACAGACTGTTGGTTCCTTGCCTCTCAAGCAGATGCACTCTGACTATGAAGAAAGCTCACAATTAGTTGACTCTTACAACATGCTTTTGGGTAGTGGGTCTATTCTTGTTTTCCCTATAACAGGAACCCACACCAAGAAACCATAAAGTGTTACACATTGTTACGGGAACAGAAAATGTACCTTCAATAACTTCTCATCTTCATGGGTGAATATATCCAACATTAGCTGTAGTTTGGTGTTGTTGTCTAAACTGTAACAACATAAAAAAAGTGACATGAGTATTATGCAAACATAAACAGTATGGTAGGCTCTCTAGGTTAGGGAAGCCATCAAGGTGTAGTGCACGGCTATTCAACTAAGTTTACTCAGGGGCCACAATTTAAAAAAATGGAGAACTCATAGGCCAGATGTTTGACCCCCAGCATAGACAGATCATTAATATGGTACAAATGGTGGTTGTACCGCAGGCCACTTGCCTCGGTGGGCCAGATTTGGCCCATGGGCCACCAGTTGAATAGCCCTGGTGTAGTGGCTTGATTCTTGCCTGCAGAACCAAAAGTCATAGGTTCATGTCCTGACGGAGCCAGTTGAAGAAGAAAAACTCTTTCGGTACAATGTTACTGTATATTCACTGGGTAATCCAAAGACAGTACACATTTCTGGCTCTCTTCTATTACAGACTAGTTTTTCTCGCCTTCAGTTGCACTGGGCATATAGGGCTAGACTTATACTTTATAGACCAATCAGCACTCAGTGGGTGATGTGGTTAGCACAAAAACAAAAAAAGTCGGGTTATTTTTAGGACTTGAACCTACAACCTTCTGATCCGCAGGTGAGCGACTAGCTACTACACCACAGCAGCTCCTAGACTAATTATATTAACTCATTAAATCACAACTGTGAGTTTTACTCATTCTGCTCATAGTGTTTTTTATTTAGGACTCAAACACTGGCTACTGTAAGCTAAAACTTGTGGGACAGATGAAGTTAAATAATCACTGGCTGGTATTGAAAGGGTTAAGGCATTATTAAATATATATGTAAAGCTTCCAAGTAATTTCTCCTGATTCTCCATCATTCATTAGCACATGGCAGTTCTTCTTCTTCACTTCCTCTTTTACCGCTGTGGGTGTCGAGGGAGATATAAGGTTCTGTTTCTAGCTCTTCTGGCTGCCTCGACCATAGGCACATCGTGCTGTTGTAGAGTTTCTCTGATGTTATCCTTCCATCTTGTTCTTGGTCTACCCCGTGCTCTACGTCCTTCTTCTCTTTCCATGGCACATGGCAGTAAAGTCTGTAAAGTCTGTTTATTAAGGCAGTGACTGACAAGCTGCGGAGCCCGAGGAGCCGCAACCTCTTTACAGGGGCCCTGCAAAATATTAGAAGATACATGATTTAACAAAAAAACTCTCTTATATACGAATAGTCATACTTTTACTTAGGTTAGTGCGCTGTGGAAAAATTTTTAATGAAAAAAGGCACCGCGACTAAGAAATGTTTGGGGAACACTGTATAAGGGATTAAAGTGTATCATCAGATTAAAATAAATGTAACAAGTCATGTGCCAGTTTAAGAGATGGGGAGGACATGTGGGTGAGCTGCATGCAACAGCAAAGAATGGAATGACCTGGTGTTAGGGTCTATTCTCCACTGGGAGAGGGGAAACGGGAAGAAGATGAGGAATGTTTTGTTGAATGTTGAATTAGGAATCAACATCACAGCACTCTGGACACCCCCAAAAGCGCTCTGTCACCACCTTCAGTAGCAAGCAAAGAGTTTAAGTTCCGATGGTACTAGTAACTGTCTGATTGTATATCCGTATGGCCTTTTCCCTGAGTGTTTAGCGTCGGCCAGATCCCCTTGTAACTTCTCACAGTTCCATTCTCCGAAGGGCCCTCACAACATCCAGCTTGTCATACATCAGTTCACCAAGTGGTGCAGAACTGGCCAGTCTATCTGCAAGAAGAAGAAGAGGAAGAAACAGACTAAAACAAAAACCCCAAACACCCAACTTACTTTATTGAAAGACCAGTGCCTGTGTCTATAACCTCTTGTTTATCTTTGCTTTCCACCGCTGCTGACTCGCTCGTCAGGATGTAATCCATGTAGTCCTTAACAATTAAAACATATTTATAAGCAATGGTTAAGGGGGAATTCAGACATATTTATAAGCAATGGTTAAGGGGGAATTCAGACATATTTATAAGCAATGGTTAAGGGGGAATTCAGACATATTTATAAGCAATGGTTAAGGGGGAATTCAGACATATTTATAAGCAATGGTTAAGGGGGAATTCAGACATATTTATAAGCAATGGTTAAGGGGGAATTCAGACATATTTATAAGCAATGGTTAAGGGGGAATTCAGACATATTTATAAGCAATGGTTAAGGGGGAATTCAGACATATTTATAAGCAATGGTTAAGGGGGAATTCAGACACATTTATAAGCAATGGTTAAGGGGGAATTCAGACATATTTATAAGCAATGGTTAAGGGGGAATTCAGACATATTTATAAGCAATGGTTAAGGGGGAATTCAGACATATTTATAAGCAATGGTTAAGGGGGAATTCAGACATATTTATAAGCAATGGTTAAGGGGGAATTCAGACATATTTATAAGCAATGGTTAAGGGGGAATTCAGACATATTTATAAGCAATGGTTAAGGGGGAATTCAGACATATTTATAAGCAATGGTTAAGGGGGAATTCAGACATATTTATAAGCAATGGTTAAGGGGGAATTCAGACATATTTATAAGCAATGGTTAAGGGGGAATTCATATTTATAAGCAATGGTTAAGGGGGAATTCAGACATATTTATAAGCAATGGTTTAGGGGGAATTCAGACATATTTATAAGCAATGGTTAAGGGGGAATTCAGACATATTTATAAGCAATGGTTAAGGGGGAATTCAGACACATTTATAAGCAATGGTTAAGGGGAATTCAGACATATTTATAAGCAATGGTTAAGGGGGAATTCAGACACATTTATAAGCAATTATAAGCATAATGGTTAAGGGGGGATTTAAGACATATTTATAAGCAATGGTTAAGGGGGAATTCAGACATTTATAAGACATGGTTAAGTGGGAATTAAGACATATTTAAGCAATGGTTAAGGGGGAATTCATACATATTTATAAGCAATGGTTAAGGGGGAATTCAGACATATTATAAGCAATGGTTAAGGGGAATTCATACATATTTTTAAGCAATGGGGGAATTCAGACATATTTATAAGCAATGGTTAAGGGGGAATTCAGACATATTTATAAGCAATGGTTAAGGGGGAATTCAGACATATTTATAAGCAATGGTTAAGGGGGAATTCAGACATATTTATAAGCAATGGTTAAGGGGGAATTCAGACATATTTATAAGCAATGGTTAAGGGGGAATTCAGACATATTTATAAGCAATGGTTAAGGGGGAATTCAGACATATTTATAAGCAATGATGAAGGGGAATTCAGATAAATTTATCAGTAACAATTTAGGGGGGAATCAGACATATTTATAAGCAAGGATTAAGGAAGATTTCAAACTTATTTTAAAACACAGATCAAGGAATATTCAAACATATATAAAGCAATGATCAATGGAGAATTAAGACTATTTATAAGCAATGATCAATGAAGAATTCAGATAATTCATAAGCAACCACCAAGATGTACACAGAAGCAATCTCCAGTGAAAACATTTACAAGTCTTCTTCTTCGCCTTCATCTGCTGTTAATTCAGGAGGAAAGTTCTGGGTGTTCGTCCACCTCCAGACTTTGGTCTTGCTCCAGAAGCCAAGTTTTGCATGCACATCTACAAAGAAAGAGGGTGCTAAAATGTTACATAGAACCTGTTCTGCTGTATGGCAGCGAATCTTGGAGTGTCCATGAACAAATTAGGAAGAATTAGGAAACAACAGAGATGTTGTTTCTGAGATGAATGTTATGAAAACCTTGGACAGCCAGAGTAACTAAAAACGATTGCTTGAAAGAAGCTGATGAAAGTAGATCTCTATATACAACAAAAAGAAAGATACAAACACTGTTCTTTGGCCACATAATGAGAAGAGAGACACCAGAGAGCATCATGACAACTGGAAAGATCAATGGAAAAAGGGGTAGAGGCGAACCAAGAGAGATGATGCAGGATGGGCTGAAACGATGGCATGGATGGATATCATCAAGAGAGCTGTTCCAGGCAACCAGGGATCGCGATCTGTGGAGATGCATGAGCGCCTGCGCCAATTGGCAGGGCACATGATGATGATGATGATGATCTATTTCACAGATCTGACCTTTTTGTGTCCAGACTGTTGGTTCCTTGCTTCTCAAGTAGATATACTCTGACCTCAAAGGATGCCCCCAGTTAGTCAACTCCTTGCTCCTAGTCAACATGCTTGCTGGGGAAGCAGTGGGTCTATTCTTGTTTTCCCTCACAATGGTGCCCCAGAATCCACACAGGGAGTTTAACAGTCAATGTAGAACAACGGTTAGTGCACTGACTTACTCACACATTGGTAGAGCAACCCAGCCTCAGCACAGGGCAAGGCTGGAAATGTTACAAGCCTTACTATCATGTACCCCTGTGTGGGTTCTGGAGCCCCATTGTGAGGAAAACAAGGATAGACCCACTGCCTCCCCAAGAGGCACGTCGTAATAGTCGACTAATTGGGGGCTTCCTTTGAAGTTAAGAGTGCATCTGCCTGAGAGGCAAGGAACCAGCAATCTGCCTACAAATAAGTCAGATCTGTAAAACAGATGCACACGCAAAACTCAGGTCCTGGAACAAAGCCTAAGTCCAGAGATGGCCAAACAACCAGGTCTTTCCACTGGAGTTTATAGCCGGTGAACACAAACAACAACAAAAAACTATCATGTACTGTGGGCAATTTACAGTCTACAGTACACAATTTTCGCTCAGTGCCTCCCCTTTTTCATGGCAAGATACAAAGAATGTGATATTTAGTCCAAACCTCAAACAGATATGATGTTTGCTTCCCATTATTTTGCCCCTTTTAGGACTGGATAAAGAAAGAAGTGGGAGGCCAACTAAAGATTTATGGCCACATGTTTAGTGCATTTGCCACAAACTATGCAGGTTACTCGAGTCTGACTCTACAAGAGCATTATTTTGCCAGTTCTTCTTTATGGAGCAGAATGCTGGAGAATGACCAAAAAGGATGTACACAAGCTGACCACCTTCCACCACACATGTCTACGTAGAATTATCAAAATTTTCTGGCCAGATACAATCTGAAACACTAAAATACTTCAAGTCACAAACCAAGAAACTTTAGACAGTATGATATCCAAGAGAAGATGGAAATGGCTTGGCCACGTTATGAGAATGAATCCTGATATACCTGCCAAAACAGCTCTCACATGGATACCAGAGGGAAAGAGAAAACAGGGGTGCCCAAAAACAACATAGAGACGAACGATGGAAAGTGACCTGGGTGTGGCATCTTTGACATGGAAAACTGCACTGAAGATTGCACAGGACAGGAAAGCATGGAAAGTCCTCTCTGAAGCCTCATGTGCCACTAGGCATAATGAGAACTGATGATGCAGGTTAAGAATTTATGAGAAAGTATTACAGGAAAACATTAAAAGTGTGATAGAAATTACAATAACCAGGTCACTGTTGTGTAACCTCTCAATTTTGTAAAGGATATCAAGAGTGTTAAGCACATACGAACACAGTGCAAATGAACATGGTGACATTATAAGTTGAGCAGTGCCCATTTTTCGATCAGTGAAGGGGTGAAACCTACAGAAACTCATGGGTGAATGAATGTTCAGTTTCGTGATGCATGCCTGTCAGTTCAGTAAGTGTATGAGTGCAGTTGGAAGTTTCAAAATGGCGTAACTTCTCTAACAGAAACAAATCTCGTCAACTTACTAAAGATATAAACCTGGGTCTCCTGAATGAAAGCCTAGCACTCTAACAGGTCGGTCAGACACTCCTCAGTCACAATAACAGATGATGAAAGGAATGGTGAAGGAAAAAATCACCAGCCTACTGCCGAATGGACACTAGACTTTCTTATCGCTTCTAGTGCAGGTTTTGAGGCAAGCACACTAACTGGTCGATCGCTCCTCGATCACAAAAACTAATAGATTGTAACACTAATCTGACAGTGGTGAAGTGTTGCAAGCTAGCTTGGTTCGGGCACATTGTAAGACATGATGCGACTGCAAAAACGATACTTCAAGGAACACTGGGGGGCTATCGAAGAAGAGGAGGAGCAAAGAAGAACCTGGAATGATAACATTAAGAAATGGACAGGACTAAATTCCTAAACGCTTGTTCAACAAGCGGAAGATAGAGAATGATGGCGGGTTTTGGGTGCTAGTGCTTCCATTGATACACATCTAAGATCCTAAGAGGAAGAGGGTTAATGGTATTTAATGTAACACTAAACACTTGGTGAAGGAAACATTTACCAACGTTTAGCTGCACTGCTGACTGGACACTGAACATTCTTATCGCTTCTAGAGCAGGTTTTGAGTCCAGCACTCTAACTTGTTGGTCAGCTACACCTCTATCACAACAACTAACAGATTATCACACAAAACAAATAGTGGAGGAAAAACATCCCCAACCTTTAGCTGCACTGCTGACTGGACACTGGACTTTCTTATCGCTTCTAGAGCAGGTTTTGAGGTCACGTCTCTGCTGCTGGAGTACACATCAAATGAATCATCAGCTTCTCGACTAGAATCTTTGTCTTCTTGCTTGTTCATTTGTTCTTCCATCTCAACTATCACTCCAGGGTTATACACCTGCATGTTGTGACTAGAATGTGTCAGTGTGGTAGTTTCAGTTATTCCTTGGGAGCTTTGCTCATGAGCTGAATATTTCACAGCCAAAGGAGAATGCTGTATTGTGTTGTTTACGTTGTCTGTTTTTGAGTCTAGTGAGTCATCTGGGAAATCTGGTTCCGTTTGGACATAATTTCTACTGCCTGCAGTATTAGCTTTATGACTAGACATATCCCCGGTGTAAAGTGCAGCTATTTTACTTTCAATCTGTTCCTGAACTGATTTTTCAATGCTTACTGAATGATGTGGAGATAGCGAAGGCAGTTTTGGGTTAGAGGCCAGAGACTCGGATGACATCTGAGCACCGATATCTGCTTTACGAATGCCTGAGGCTGAAGATGTATCCCCAGATGTAGCCAAATCACAAATATCAATTCCTGAGTCTAGCTTTGGAATTGAAACTGTATTGGATTCTAAAGATTCATAATAGTGTCCTTGACCTGAAGTATGATTCACAGTTTTGTCACGATTACTGTGGCTGTGAGATAAGCCATTATCTTCAACTTTGACTCTGGCAGTCTCATGCCCAACAAAGCTATTGGTTTTCTTTCCATCTGCCGAAGCTAGCTTCATCTGAAGCCCATTGGTGAAGTGAGAAATAGAATTCCTGTTACTTTGTGTTAAATCATTTAACAAAGATTTACTACTCCTGTCCTGATCATTCTTTTGAGTCGGCAACTGTTTCTTCTTTTTAGGTTTCTGGCTGTTGTTCTTTTTGCTTCTGACACGGATAACTTCCAACGAATCGCTTCCACACTCTTCCTCTTCTCCAGGGACAATGTCTGCAAGTCTCTTGTGTCTGTCTAGATCTCCTGAGGAACCGACAGATGAGAGAGAGACACTATCAGCAGAGAATCCAGCTCTTTCTCTGATGCTTATGACATTTTCTGCAGAAGTGAGGCTGAGTTGCTTGGCATCTTCTGGGGAAGCACCATCCCCAGGACAGCCTGAGTCAGAGGAGATTGTGCTGGCTTTCATGTGACTGACTATCTCTGACTGAGAATGAGCATCTAGACTGGTCACGCTGGCTGAGTCTGAATCACTTGCTGGGTGACTGGAAGACTCTGTAGGGCTGGCACAGATCTGTGAAATAGTTCAAGTTATCTTTCAGACAAATATCTGTTTATTATACTTAAGTGTACTAAACTATAAAGTAAAAGTAAAGATCCATTTTCACGCCTTTAGGCGCATTCGGCATATAAGAAGAGCACCCATATTTTTACAGTCCAGCCTGCACTAGGTGGGTAATGTGGTCAGCATTATGCTGGCCATCTTTACTTCCCCAGGATATACATCCTGGTACCCATTTTAGGCTTGGTAGACCTGCGATGCCATATACTATGATAAAAAAATCCATGCAGCCAGCAGTGGGTTTCGAACACGGTACATTGGAATTACGAGGTCAGACTCGCAACCCCTAAGCCAGGGACTCTGCACACTTAAGTATACTAAATAAAGTTAACCAGTGACTGTGAATTACTTTTCAAATGTAAAGAAATAATTCTGTACTTACTAGAGGCATTATAAAGAAGTCAGTAACTGTTAAGTACCTTTAAAAATAACTGAAACAATCCTGTATTCATCATTTGAGACATTATAAAGAAGTCAGCAACTTTAAAGTACATTCAAATATAACTGAAAGAATCCTGTTATCATCAATAGAGACATTATAAAGAAGCCACAATATTAAATAACAGTAAAATATAACTGAAATAACCTTAAGAGGGAAGATAAGTGCCTGGGGTTTGACAGTGAAGGCCAATGGAAAATCTTGAGTGCAGTACAGCTTGGCATATGATACCACAACATCTAGCATGAGAATGGAGGTGGAGGCGGTCATTGCAGCTTGCCAATGGCAGAGAACAAGATACACACTCATGTCGTAATTGTAACGGACTCTGAAAGCATGCTGAAAAAGGTGAAGATAGGATTGCTTTCGAGCAGATCGAGCATAGTGGTAAGCTTCCCTTGCAAGGTCACGATGCCTGCATGTTGGGGAATGAACAGGCAGACAGACTGGCTAGATCTGCACTGCTGGGTGGTGAATTGATACATGACAAGGCAGATGTGGTCACAGCCCTTTGGGAACAAGTAACGAAGTCAGAAGAAAAACTAGATTATTATGGGCTGGAGAGAATGATGCACCAGGGTGTGACCAGAGGGTTTTGGCCGGCACGCTACGCTCAGAGAAAAGGCAAGTCGGACATACAACCAGACTACTACTGGCACCATTAGTACTGGAACTCTGCGATGGCTGCTCAGGATGGTGACAGAGCGCGTATAGGAATGCCCAGAGTGCTGTGATGTCAATCTTGACTTAACTTAACTGAAATAATTGTGTATTAATCCGAAACACTTTAAAGAAGCCAATGACTTTTACATTCGCATACAACTGAAACAACCCTGTACTTGTTAGAAACATTTTAAAGAAAGAAATGATTAAAATTACATTCAAATATAACTAAAACAACTCTGTATATGTTAAAAACATTCCAGAGAAATTAATCACTTTACATTCAAATATAAATGAAACAACCCTGTACTCGTTATAAACTCTAAGAAACCAGTGATGTAATTATATGTAAATATAACTGTACTTCCTATTAACTCTTTCAGATCCAAAAGGTTGAGCATCAGAGGCCCAAAGGGTACCAAAAAAAAAGAAGTATAAGTGACGCATACAGTGTTCACTGGGCTTCTAAGTAGGAAGCTATAAAGAGATGATGCGTTCCTTTGGACTGAAAGAGTTAAAAACATTCTAATAAAGCCAACTATTTTAAATCACATTCAAATCTAATAAAAAGCTAAAGCCAAAAACTTTGACATTTAAAAATGAAACATTGGAAAAAAAGAACTAAAGACATTCAAAAATAACAGAAACAACTATGCATTTATTAGAAACATTCTAAAGAAGGCCATAACTTTAAATTACGTTCAAATATTACAGAAACAATCCTGCATTTTTTTTGTATTGTTAAGAAACTAATATACCTTTGGTCTTGAATGAAAACTGCTTGAGTGATTCTGGTAAGACTGGGGTGTAGTTGATTGTACTTGATCTTCTGTTTCCGAATTGCTACGGATGCGTGGTGGGTAAGCATTCAGATCAAGATATGGTACATCCTGTATGTGTTGATAAGGCAAACATGTGTGAGGTCTACTTAAAAAAAAAAATGATGGCAATGAAAAAAAATACCACTCCTCATCTGGAGATGTGAAACCCTATCTGCTTCAAATTAGCTTCCTTGAGGCTGCAAACACTTGTTCAAGCGGTCTTTTCTTTGCTAGAAGCATTTCAGGAAGACTTCTTTAGGCATGGAGTACAGCTTGGCCACTGCCTCTACATTTGTCCTCAAACTGGGTACTTTTAAGTGGCGTATTCAGCTTGGGGACCAGCTAGAAATGGCTAGAGGCCATATTAGGAAAATCACCAAGGTTACAACAGACACAATCTGAGACCTATTATTTGCCCCACCTGTGCCAACTCAGGTTTATGTAATCTGTGCCAACTCAATCTTGAGCCACCTGTACCAACTCAGTCTTGCACCATCTGTACCAACTCAGTCTTGCACCATCTGTACCAACTCAGTCTTGCACTATCTTTGCCAACTCAGTCTTGCACCATCTGTGCCAACTCAGTCTTGCACCATCTGTACCAACTCAGTCTTGCACCATCTGTACCAACTCAGTCTTACACCATCTGTACCAACTCAGTCTTGCACCATCTGTACCTACTCAATCTTGCACCATCTGTACCAACTCAATCTTACACCATCTGTGTCAACTCAATCTTGCACCATCTGTGTCAACTCAATCTTGCACCATCTGTACCAACTCAGTCTTACACCATCTGTACCAACTCAGTCTTGCACTATCTGTGTCAACTCAGTCTTGCCCAATTTGTACCAACTCAGTCCTGCACCACTTGTGCCAACTCAGTCTTGTCCCACTTGTACCAACTCAGTCTTGCACCATCTGTACCAACTCAGTCTTGCACCATCTGTACCAGATCAGTCTGGCTTCCAGAGTAGAATCAAGCAATTGTCTAAACCTGTTAACATTTTGGAGTAGACTATTATATGCTGATTAAGAGTGGGTGACACAGTATATGATAATTTAAATTTCCAGGAAGTATATTTTTGCAGGATGGGAGAATAGATCCTGAAAAAGAAACAAGACACCAACAAGCCAGTGTACTTATATACCAACTGACATCATTATTAAGATATTCAAACATAAATAAGACTGTGAAGAAACATATGATAAACAGCATACACACACCAACACTGTGCTACCAGTGCTAAACTTGGATGTTATCAAAGGCTAACCTATGTACAATTAGCACCTGTAAAATGAGATGCCAGAAGCAAGTCCCTAACTTAAACATCCGAGACAGAGTGAGAAATTAATGATACAATCAGACAGACTGTGGGAACAACACAACCCATGAAATTATTTCAGCAACAAAAATCAAATGATTTGGTCATATTATCGGAATTCAGCCTCAACAACTACCAACACAGGTGCCACACATGAAAAAGATCAGATGTTAAAACAAGAGGTCGCCCTAGGATAACATAGACTGATGACATTAAAGCTCTTCTACATCGACAGGGGATGACACATCAAGCAATGGATTACAAACTGTTCCTCTCAAAATCGCTTAACAGCAAGCAGAAACTGATGATGTTGACAAAGTAAAGCAGTCTCATACTACAATGTACCCAAGAATTCACACAGGTGTGCAGAGTGAGTGAACAATGGATATGCTCAAGAAACTCCAAGCAAGCTTCATTAGACAAAAATAAATTCTCATTAAAAGCACTGCAGATAGCTCACCTAACATTTATTTTTATGCCAGGCCATGGAGGTGTCTGAGGCAAACAGCACCTAGATACCTGGCGAACAGTGTGGTTACCATGACTGGCCAGGCACCAGATCGGACTGATGTCATTAAATGCCATACAAGATACATATTGCAAAGACAACTATGATCATTAATGCCATACAAGATACATATTGCAAAGACAACTATGATCATTAATGCCACGAAAGATGCATATTGCAAAGACAACTATAATCACTGATGCCATAAAATGAAGAACATCTTATGCAATATATCGCTGTCATTGAAGGTTAGAAAAGAATTCTTGCTTCCAGTTTTAACATATGGCTGTGAGTCCTTGACAATTTCCTAAGGCCTCAGAGATGTGGTTTTACAGAAGAATGCTTAAAATACCTTGGACAGACAAAAAGAGCAATCAAGAGGTTTTGTAAGAGGCGGGAGCCCGAAGACAAACAAATACGATCATTAATGACATGCATGATACACATTGCAAAGACAAATATGATCATTAATGCCACTAATTAATTAATGCACATTGCAAAGACAACCATGATCATTAACGCAATGCAAGATAAATATTGCAAAGACAAATATGAAAATTAATGCAACGCAAGATAAATATGGTAAAGACAACTATGAACATTAACGCCATGCATGATATACATTGCAAAGACAAGTATGATCATTAGTGCCATAGATGTTGCATATTGCAAAGACAACTATGATCATTGATGCCATGCAAGATAAATTTTGCAAAGACAAGTATGATCATTGATGCCATGCAAGATAAATTTTGCAAAGACAAGTATGATCATTGATGCCATGCAAGATAAATTTTGCAAAAATAAATATGAACATCAATGTCAAACAAGATAAATATTCGCAAAGACAAATATAAACATTAATGCCATGCAAGATAAATATTGCAAAGATAAATATGATCATTAATGTCATTCAAGATGCATTTTGCAAAGACAATTAAGACAACAAGCAGGAATCAGCATCCCCGTCCAGACTGGTGGATATGGGAGTGTAATCTGCAGTGTAATGAGCACATCAACAAAGGCACAAGATGTCCGATTAATCAACACAGAACGGGTGTGACCAGTCATTTTACACTTGAGGAGTTCATGAGAAGGAGATGGCAGCACCTACAGATCTATCTGTGATAGCCCTTAACTAATCACTAATATCACAATAATTATTCCTGCAGTGAAGCTCAGACTATCACAATCAGAATGGTATTAACGCAGTGAACTTACATATTCCAACTGAAACTGTACAATCTCTAAGCCTGAGGTGTGCGTCAGTAGAATATTCATCCTCTGTACAAAAGACAAGTTTCATAAAAATAAATAAACAAACAAATTAACCTTCTTCTTCTTCTTCTGTGTTCACCCTTAAAAGGGCGATTAGCACAATGTGTTGTGGTTTACAGCTAGGCTGTGATATCTGTGTCATATGACCCAATACATTTGATTTTTAGAAAACTCTTGATTAGTCACCTTTTAAAACAAGGTTGTTAGGGGGGGTCAGTCCGTCTATTCTTTTGTTCACCTACTATAGTGCCCTGGAACCCACACAGGAAAGGAACAAATACAATGAACTTACATGTATGGCTTACCCAGTTAAGTATGCATTTTCTAATTATAGAGGAGCAGCTGACCGAGTGGTTACAACATTGGTTTCTCATGCAGGAGACCTGGGTTCGACCCCTGGTAAGGTGATAGGAGTTTTTCTGTCGGAGGTTAAACATACTAATCTGCACAGCATTAGCCATGCGGCTCTAAATATTTAGGCTCATCATCCCTCCTGTCTAACCACCCTAGCAAGTGGTGAAAACAGAGAGCAATGATTTAAAAAACAAATATATTACAAGATATGAAGTATGGCTAAACACACAAAATTTCAAAGGTATCAAAATAATAGATTTTCCTGTGGGTTCTGGTCTACCCCCCCCCCCCCCCCACCCCCCCCCCCCCCCCCCCCCCCCAACTCTTTAAAAAAAAGCCAAATCTGTGAAGGTCAACTAATTTGATATTTGCTAAAATTGGATGTGCTGGGTCGAAAGGCACAGATATGACACCCTTACTGCAACCACAATACAATGCGCCAGCTGCCCTTAGGGCAAATGGAGGAGGAGGAGAAGAAGAAGAAGAAAATAAAAGATCTGGACAGTCCCTTGGTATATACTGTTGTTTTGGTGTGTCGTGTTAGACCTTCCTATATTTGAGGCCATGACATGTGTGAGATGGCCAGAAACTGTCCTTGCTACTTTTTCTTAAAGCAAATTTCACAACATTATTGTCACACATTATGAGCCTGTGTTGCCACACATTATGAACCTCAGTGTTGCCACACATTATGAACCTAGAGTTGCCATTCATTATGAGTCTCAGTGTTGTCACAAATTATGAGCCTCAGTATTGACACAAATTATGAGTCTCAGTGTTGTCACAAATTATGAGCCTCAGTGTTGACACAAATTATGAGCCTCAGTGTTGACACAAATTCTGAGTCTCAGTGTTGTCACTCATTATGAGTGGTAGTGTTGACACATATTATGAGCTTCAGTGTCGTCACATATTATGAACCTCAATGTCGCTACACATTATGAACCTAAATGTTGTCACACATTATCAGTCTCAATGTTGCCACACATTATGAACCTCAATGTTGTCACTCATTATGAGTCTCAATGTTGCTACACATTATAAGCCTCAATGTTGTCACACATTATGAACCCCATAGTTGCCACAGAAATAAAACACTTTATGAACCTTTCGTCACGCTGTTATCCTCATCTAGTGCCTTCCCAAAAGATGGAGGAACTGACAAAGATATTAAAATAAGAATACAAAAGGCAAGAGGAGCTTTCATAGCACAAGGGAATTTGTGGGGTCAAAAGAAATTAAAAGAAATACTAAACTAAACAATTTCAATTCTAATGTCAAATCAGTACTTTTGTATGGGGCGGAAACATGGAGAACAACTAAGGCAATTACTAATAAATTACAGATATTTATTAACTGGTATGATAGAATAACTAATGTAGAGCTTTGGGAGAGAACTAAACAGGCTCCAGTGGACCAAGAGGTGAGGAAAAGACGCTAGCATTGGGTAGGACACACACTGAGAAAACAGGAGAACAGCATAACTAGAATGTCTTTGCATTGGAACCCACAGGGGCATAGGAAAAAAGGAAGGCCAAAAAACACATGGAGAAGAGAGCTGGAGAATGAAATTAGAAAGATGGGGAGGATATGGGAAGAGCTCCATGTAATGGCGAAGGATAGAAAGACTTGGCGTGGATTGGTTGAGGGCCTATGCTCCATTGGGGGATAGAAAGGCAGAAGAGAGAGAGTGCCTTCCAACCGGCGTAGGCGATCTGGTACAATTGACCAGCAAATTAATTCAGCACACAACAGTTACCACACGAACAAATCCAAATTTGCCATGTGTTATCTATGAACCTCAATGTGGCAATATATTATGAACTCCAATGTTGACACACAGTAGAAACCTCAATATTGCCACAAATCAGGGACCAAAAAATGTTGCCACACATTATAAACACTAATGTTGCCATACAATATAAACCCCAATGTTGCCACACATCATGAACCCTAATGTTGCCTTCTTGGGATGAGAGGGTTAATATTGCCACAAATTAAAAACCATTGTTTAAAAAAGATCGTCCCCCACACACCCCAAGATTGTACTGGCATCCAGTGAACTCAAAGAGCCTTTTTTAGGATGTGAATGAAACAGGACAAAATCTTAGACACCCAGTTCAAACATAAACAACAGTAGTGAGGCGAACACCAGGGGGTAACCGGCTGACATCAGGTTCGGATAGATGTAGCCGCACTTACATCTTCATCAAGTAGCAATGCCTCCTTGGCATAAAACTTCCTCAGCAGCTTATCATGATTACACAGCAGTCTTATGTAGCTCTCCAGAAGTCCTTCATTCAAAGATGCATACAGCCATGCTCGCCCTGACAAGAAATAAAGAAGACAAACATTCATTAGTATCAGCAGCTATTACAGAGATGCTTTTATTATGGATAAAAGTTAAAACTTATCGAACATTGCTGTGTATAGGTTTTCAAGCCTTGAAAAATGAGTTCCAAAATCTTTTGTTAACTTTTTTGGTGGGTATAAACTGCAAACTTTTACCAGCTAGCTGAGGTTGTACAGCACTTCTAACACTCACTGTACACCATCCACCATACCTCCAGCAGGCGCCACAAATATACCCCCCCCCCCCCAACACTAACATTTGGTGAACAAATACATACAAAATAAAAAAATCATCTCAATGTGATCCTCTTATACCTTGCAGTGTCGCAATGAAGTATAATTTACGCAGAAAGTGCCCGTCTGTGTGCTTCGTAAATAGGGATTCCCAGATACACTGTTATTTCCTTTGTCCATCATCTCTATGGTCGGAGTCTGCTTTGCTTCCCGCCTGGTCTATACATCCTTGCTTGTTGTGGTATACTGTTTATTGGCATCCGCGTTAAATGACGAAACCATTTCATCAACAACAACAAAAAAATTGTTTTTTAAATAAATAAAATCCAGAGCTTCCGCTACCTCTATTTTAATCAGAATTTCATCGTTTCTTATCTGATCTCTTCTTGTTCTATTAAAAGATCTTCCCAGGAATTTCAATTCACTTGTAGTTGAAATAATAAAATAACAATGCAAATTAATATTATATTAATGCTACAGCACACACCATGTTCAAGACACGGCAGACTAAGCATAAACAAATGACATTTCATCTTTAACAACACTGTTCATCAGCTGAGATAATGAAGCCTGAGTATTGATCTGAATTATGTTTTATGTAGACATAGGCCTAACTCCAAATTCTGAGCTAGATCTTAGGTCGACTTGTATACCAGATTGATTTGTCTAATGCAATGTTAATGACAAATGAAATGTATAGTGTTCCCACAAAATTTAACCCCCCCCCCCCCCCACCTTTAAAAAAAAGACCCAGCACAATTTTCAGGAGGATTTTAATATAAGTCCTACGCCAATAATAAGCCCTTATCGGCTAGAATGAGAGACTTGCTGAATGGCCAGTCGCAGTACAGATGCAGCAACTGGTGAGCATTTGATAATGACCCGATGTGATGCATTAATCACTGACAAATGTGGTGCATAAATCACTGACAGATGTGGTGCATAAATCACTGACAGATGTGGTGCGTAAATCAGACAGATGTGGTGCATAAATCACTGACAAATGTGGTGTGTAAATCACTGACAGATCTATTGCACTAATTAATCACTGACAAAAGTGGTGCATAAATCCCTGACTGATGTGGTGCATAAATCACTGACAGATGTGGTGCATAAATCACTGACAGATGTGGTGTGCAAATCACTGACAGATCTGGTGCATAAATCACTGACAGATGTGGTGCATAAATCACTGACAGATTTGGTGCATAAATCACTGACAGATTTGGTGCATAAATCACTGACAGATGTGTTGCCAATGCACTAAAAGCAGGCTACAACAAACCTTTAAATTGTCACTTTCTAAAGAAATTCTTGTTAAAAAGCAGTGAGTCTATTTTCCTCCCTCCCCAAAATGAAACCTCAGAAAAAAATGCAGGTTTTTTGGGATTTTGCAGCTACAGTTTTCAATGTTTTAAGTTAACAAATCTCAGGTCAAACATTTTTAGTTGACTTTATTATGGTGGTACTGTTCCTGGCATCCATTACAGCCTTGTAAAGAACACACAGACAATTAGGAACCACTAGCTTGAAGTAACTGCCAATCCTTATCAGCACAGTGAGTTTGTGCACAGAGCTGAGATTCTCCACGTGGAATGCGTGGGTGGAGACTGGAGAAGATATAGGTATTCACTTCATCCTTTCTCAAAACAAAAACATAAGTGTTCTCTAAAGAATGAAAGAGTATCAAGTAGCTTTATTCTCAGCATTTTATAATTAATACTTCTAGATTATTTAAAAAAAAAAAAATACTACAGTCGAGTCTGGATAAAGTAGAAGTCGCAGGGACCTAAGAAAATGCTTCCACTTATCAGGACTTCTACTTATCCAGACAGCACACACAATATAGAAAATTGCCGGGACCAAGCTGGTCATGTCGACTTAACCGAAATTCAACTTATCCGAGTTCGACGTAAGTGGACTCGACTGTACTACTAAAAAGTCTTTTCTTAGGGCAGTGTGGGGTATTCGTAGGCTCCATGATTTAGATCTCATGAACTGTCAAGATGAGTATTTTTTTTTTTAAACCTCTGCCAGGAATTGTTTTTTCCTTCTCTCACTGATTATTCAAACCAGTGTCTCCTGGTGTTCTTCAGTGTTCTAAACATTTGTCCACCCTCTACAAGTCTGTCTTCACACAAACATACAAAGTAAAATGCTTCATTTTTACTTTGGTTTCTTTCTTTCTATAACAAATACACCACTTATCACACCCAAATGCATCCTGTCTTTCATTTTTCACTCTTCATTTCAAGATCATCCTCATTCCACATCAGGCATACCCAAAAGTCCTCAGATCTTCTCCTAAGTATGTTTCTTAGTGTGTTTATACTGATGACTCCTGTTCTGTGTTGGCTGATGTAGCAACTGTGAGGTTTTGCATGGTTTTCATATCGCACTGCTCCAAATGGTATAGCTAGACCTCACAAACGAGTTAGAGAAAAATGATTATCTTCACTTTTGCTGCCTCTTGAAGAGCATAGATTTATGTCAATTTTGTCCATAGAAGCTCAATTTCCTAGAGTGGCTTTGCCTGCAAGATCATCCGCCCTCTCGCTGTCTCTCACACCAGCATAGCCTAGGACAAATATGAATTTAATGAAGTGGAGTGGTGCTTTCAGTGATGAATATACCATTCTCTTCGTATGGATCCGGCTTTGATCTTTTTTTTAATCGTATTCATAGAATCACTTAGAAAACACGTGTGTGTGAATTCCCGTGTCTGTAGCCATTCTAGGGTCTTCGTCACAGCCCTAGTTTCCAATGTCAAGCTGCTGGTGGAGGCAGCAAAGGTTCCGATGGCTTCTTTATTGTTTTTTCCCTTTGTTCTTGCAGTGAATGCCCAAGCACTTCGTTTGTGACAAATTACAGAACCATCTGTGTATATAACAGCATCATCTTAGGACGTGTTTTCATATATCAGTGCTTTGACCTCTTAATCAACCAATTGCAGGAGGAAAGTCACAATATTTTCTGTCTAAAGTAATGATCACCTTAACGAATTTCCGATATTTAAAAGGTATATGCATCTATTCCTCTCCTGATTAAATGTCCTTGATATTACATACTGTTTTATTACTATCTCTGCTTGGCCCAGCTTTGACTGGTCTCGTTTAAGTCTATTTCCTTTTCGTTTTTTCAGTTCCGTGTGTAAAGGATGTGTACGATCTTCTGTAATTTTTAGAAATGCTTGTGCTCTTCATAAATTAAGCCTCCTGGTAACGTCTGGTAAATCCGGTAAGAATCTCGTGGATGTGCATGCTGTGCCTTTGGTACAGCCTAGTATAATGCACATTGCTTCATTTTTAATTTTTAAAACTTTTTTTGTTTGTGTGTTACTAAGTGTGAGGATTGCCACTGCATACTCCATAAAAGAGAGGATTAATCATTGATAGAGGATGATGAGGACGTGTTGCCGACCGTACGTGACGGCCACGACCCTGTAATGCCGCTAAGCCCTTTCTAGCTTTGATGATTACTTTATCAACATGGGACTTGTAACTCAAACACTAATCAAACTGTATTCCCGAGTATTTTAAAAGATTGGTCTTAGGAATCTTATTATATATATATAAAGCGGGACTTTGTGAATGTTTTGTGTGACTATTTAATGAGAACCAACCAAGTTGCAGTCACCTTTGTTGGATTAATCTGTGTTCCAGCAACTTCACACCAATTTATATATCGTAATTCTTTTTGGAGATCATTATTTTTTTTGCTTCTGTTGGTACACTGACGATATACCAGTTTGTTATCAGCATATGTTAGAGTTCTTCCTATTCCTGTCTTTGCATTGCGATTAGAAATGTTCTGCACTTGAAGCATGTAACAGCGTTGTTTTTCTTGGCAGATGTTTAAGGATAATGACATTAAATATCCCATCTTTTATATACTGGTCTTCCCGTGTGGGTTCCGGGGTCCTGTTACAGGGAAAACAAGAATAGACCCACTGCCTACCCAAAAGCATGTCGTAAGAGTGGACTAAATGGGAGCTTCCTTCAAAGTCAGAGTGCACCAGCCTGAGAGGCAAGGAACCAACAGTCTGCATACAAATGAGCCAGATCTGTAAAACAGATGCACACGCATCACTCGGGTTCTGGAACAGGAATGCAGTCCAGAAGTGGACGAACAACCAGAACTTTCCGCCAGAGTTTACAGCTGGTGAACGCGAACAAGGAGGTACTGGTCATACAGTTATCACCTGTGTTCATCACTTAGTTTTATTCTCAACTTAAAAGAGTAAAGGCCACTTTTACATGCTAGACCCTTTTTTCTTTACTAATTGGCACACAGTGGGTGACGTAATCAACATCACACAAACCGCCTTTACTTCCCACGTCTTTTCTTGGTACCTTTTCAGACTGGTCAACTAAAAGCCAAGGTCATTTAAAAAAAGCTGAAAAAAAAGAGCAAAAGAGCGGATTTGATGTGGTTTTAAACCCACGAATATCAGGCGATTCTATGAATGCCTATCAATACTTCTAAACTGATTTACCAAACTCATGGGCTTCAATGGTAAATGTTCCCTTCCCCCTTGTCAACCGGCATCCATTTGGTCAAACTATCCAGGTATTTATGTCTTTGCCTTTCCCTTGTTATTTTTCCACTAATCCTACCGGTTGTCCCCAAATTCCTGAGTCCATTCAATCTCACAAAATGCCCAAATAAATTACTACTGTCTACGTGTAACTTCTCTAACCAGCTCACACATTAAATCTGTCTCACAGAGGACTACATCATTTGTATTTCTTTTAATCCATGACACTCTTCACATCCTTCTCAAAATCTGCAACAATCCTCATCCCCTTTTTTTTATTATAGTTATAAAAACAAATACACAGCAGGAATGCATGTAAACACGTGCCTACAACACTCACATACACACACAAGCCTACACGTGTGTCTCAATAACGAGTGGGCTGTCCTGTTAGAAACCTGGCCTAGTTATTTCAGTGTGATAAACGTGTTTTTCAACATCACGGCTTGACAGTGATAACAATATGAAGATCTTGTTTTCTCCATCATGGGGCTCAGAACCCACTCAGGAAATATTAGGATATAAATAGGTACAGTCGCAAACCACAAAACAACGTACCAACAACCCTTTAGTGACAAATGCAAAGAATAAGGATAGGCCACACCGATTCACTTTGGGATTTACTGTGGAACATATAATAAGAATGTCTTTACACTGTAACCCTCAGTGTCACAGAAATAAAGGCAAACCAAAAATACACATGGAGAAGGGAACTTTGTTCACCGGCTGTTAGCTCAGGCAGAAAGTCCTGGTTGTTCGTAACATTTTTTGCCTTTGTGCCAGGGCCTGAGTTTTGCAAGTACATCTGTTTTACTGGCTCATTTTTGTGTAGTTGGTTGTTCCCTGTGGCTCGGGCAGATGCATTCCGACTTCAAAGGAAGCTCCCAATTACATGCTTGTTAGGGAGGCAGTAGGTCTGTTCTTGTTCCTCCCCCCCTCAATGAGACCGCGGAGCCCACAAGGTAAAAAAGGAACTAGAGAGTGGAGGACAGTGGTGAGGTGCATGCAAAAGAGAAGGATACTTGGCTTGAGCTGGTTGTGGGCCTATGCTTCAGTGGAGGATAAAAGGCAAACAGAAGAAGAAGAAGGAGGAGGAGGAGGAGAAGGACCTACCTCTGCCCAGATCTGTGGTAACATTAGTCAGTACATCAATTTCCTTGACCATCTCTTTGTGTGACAGCTCCTTGACCACTCGCCAGTATCCATGAGCCACTTGCTTCAGCCTAAGGTAATTTTTTTTAAACACATGACTGAGATTTCACAACTGACAATATTAACATTTTTATTAGAGTAAGTAAGCAAGTAAAAGACAATTTAATGCTATATACACTATACACTGAGTCTATTGTCAAGGCCACCAGAACAGCAAGAACCAGAACCTCATATCTCCCTCAACACCCAAAGAGGTAAAAGAGGAAATGAATAAAAAAGAAGAAGAAGAAAAAGAAGAAAATTGTTTTTCTTTTTATACTCTTTCTGGTAATCTGGTTATTTTAATTTCAGCTTTATAGCAAACGGGTCACCCCATCCTTGCTCCGCTCCTGTGCCAACGAAAAACACACAGAATGTTTATCACAGTCCCTTGTGGAAAGACTGACAAACGGCTGTCTCAGCAAATCTAGCACACACTTTCATTAAAAGCATATGGTAGCCATCCGAAGTGCTAACTTTCTTCTTCTTTGTGGTAAATGATAATGTAAAAGTCAGCAAGCCTCGAGTCTGAAGAGGAACAAACTGACCTGCATTATTACCCCCCTCCCCCCCTCCCTCGACTCCATTACAGATTGTATTTTTTCTGCATTTATCAGTTGTGAATTTGGGTGGAAAATACCAGTTAATCGTAGTACCTTCTTGACTTTGGTCTTGTTCTGGGACTTGAGTGTTGCATGCACAACCATTTTACACATCTCACTTATTGGTGTGCAGACTGTTGGTTCCTAGCCTCTCTGGCAGATGTGCTCTAAGAAGGAAACATCAATCATATCTAAGCTGGCCAGTCCTCCAGATGGGAACTTGTTTTTAGGATAAGTTCAACAGCATCCCCAAAGTAGGAGTTGTAGGTTATACTTGTGACTAGGTTATGTGCGACACATAAGATGGCTCAGCATGCTCGCCACTAAGAGCCCTGAAAACGACTTCTGCAGTGTTGATGTGATCAAAGGAGACAGACCTAAATACTGTCCCCACTGTCTGGCGATGAAGTCATCCACCGGAGAGCCAATGGGTGACCCGGTCACCGAGCTGGGATGACCAAAGAGAGCTGCAGATAGGTCTTGATCAGTAGCAGCCCTGGTTCTAGTGCTCTAACATTTGTGGGTAGTCCATGTCTGCATCATCATCAAGTGCCCTGCCAACTGGCATAGGCGCTCTTACGTCTTTACAGATGATGATCCCTGGTTGTCTGGAACAGCTCTCTTTGATGATATCCCTCCATGCCATCGTTTCAGCTCATCATCATTATCTCTTTTGGTCTGCCTCTACCTCTTTTTCAACTTATCTTTTCAGTTGTCATGATGTTCTCCAATGTCTGTCTTCTCATTATGTGGCCAAAGAACAATGTTTGTCTCTTTCTCATTTTTGTTTATAGAGATCTACTTTCAATATCTTCTTTTAAAGCAATCGTTACTAGTTGCTCTAGCCGTATGTCTGTATCCCAGTATAGAATATATAGTGCAAGAATAGAGCAGTACACTTAGGCAGAGGGAACTCGTTAGCTGAGGACAGCAATGCACCTAAGAAATCTTATCCTTACAGAAAAACACATTAAAATTGGAGGTTCCAGGCTGAAAGACTGAAAATGTGTCACAGCCGAACATGAAAACTACAGCACCACGTAATTCCTCTACTCAAAGTGAGTGACCTATAGAAAGATCCCACATTTGGCCAGTTGGTATTCAAATGGAAACCAAGCTGTATGGAGCACTGGAAGACATGTGCTGCACCACAGCCTTCACAGAAGCCTGTGGCCTTCTCATCTGAAAGCCACTAGCAGGGAGAATGTAAAGAAAAACAGTACACGGAGCAGCAACAGTGATACCTACCCATGCAGGAGAGCATGATCGAGATTTTCACATAATTTGTGACACTGCCAATCTCCATTGTATAAGGTCACCAGTGAGTCTGCCATGACTGGATCCTTGGAATGATAGTACACTAGTTCTTGAATCTGTGAAACAAACATTTACAAAGGGTACCATTCAATTTCTTTCTTTGTCTTATTTTTAGTTTTGTTTAAAGTTTACTTATAAGCCAGTCAACTGAATTATTGTAGGGAAACACAAATCTTGAATAAAAGTTCTAGAGAACTACAGGGAAGAATTAAACAGTACATAACAAGAACAGGGATATGTGTATGAGATGTTAATATATCTTGACAGAATAATGGTATCCCAGATGACTCTAAATTTCCGCAAAGATACACAGTATGATTTTTAAAATTGTTTGAAAGTACAATAAAAGAATTTTTGTGCTTTCCTTCGAATAATGGGTCTGAATGAATCTGTCTCAAAATCTCTCACGTACAGCAACAAATATGAAAAGATCAAAAGAACAAGTTCCAGTTTGGCTTTTAGTGCCCCCTTTTTTTGAGGGGGTGGGGGTGGGGGGATCAACAAGCAAGCCATAACAGACAACTAACTGGATTGGAAGTCTACTGAAATTTGATGCGCCAAGCTGAAAGGTGCAGATATCACAACCTAGATTAAACAACAAAACAAACAGTCAACTGATCTTTTAAAGGTGAACATTAAAGATGAAGAATGACCAAGATTTCTTTCTGTGTGTCTTCTTCTGCCCTTAACCATCTCACCCAAAGTTGTTGTATCCTTTGCTATCGCATGCAGCTCTTCCCACGTCTTCCTTATTTTTTTTTACTTTACTCTACAGCTCATTTCTTCATGAGTTTAGTCTTTCTTTATTTCTATGCAGATCCTTCTTCTTCTTAGCACTCACTGAGTGCAAACTCTGGTGGGAATTTCTGGTTGTTCATCCACTGCTGGGCTTTGATCTTGATCTTTGGAACTTTCCTTCTGATATCTAAGCATTTCAAATCCAATAACAAAATAATTTAAAATTAAATAATAACCTGACCTTGGGTCAACCTAGCCTAGAATTAGTACCAGGTAGGAATAAGGGAAGGCCAAAACACACATGGAGAAGAGAGCTGGAGAAGTAAGTTAGAAAGATGGGGAGGACATGGGGAGAGCTCCATGCAATGGCGAAGGAGAGAACGACTTGGCGTGAGTTGGTTGAGGGCTCCATTGGGGGATAGAAAGGCAGAAGAAGAAGAAGAAGAAGAAGAAAGTCCTGGGATGTAAAGGCAGTCGATATAATATTGACCACATCACCCACTGATTGTCAACTGGTCTACATAAAAAAATTATACTAGCTTCATATGCTGATGTATCACTGTAAAAAAAAAAGGGGTTAGGGGGGGTCCTTTACTTTTACTATATCCAGTTAGCGTCCTTGGATATTTTTTCCAGGTCATACCAGTGTGTTGGGAAAAAGAACAGATAGATAGACTGACTGGTTCTGGGTTGTTAGCATCCTTTGGATATTTTCTTCAGGTGATGCCGGTGTGTTGGGAAATGAACAGGCAGACAGACTGCTCAAGACATTCCCATAAACGCTCTTCCTCCATCTTAAGCAGCAACCCCAGAGTTCCTATTATGATAGTACTAGCAACAGTTTGACTGTGTGTACGTCTCACCACTTCTGTGAGTGCCGAGCATCAGCCAGATCCCTGGTCACCATTCCCCATGGACAGCATAATTTTCAGACCTCGATAATCTATTTGTACCTGCATATTATTTACTCGCTTTCAAAGCTTCACGCCCAATATCTGTCTGTACACATCACAGTTGTCTAGTTGTCTTCTTCTTCTTCGCGTTCACCAGCTGTACACTCTGGCGGAAAGTTCTGACTGTTCGTCCACTACTGAACTGCAGTCCTGCTCCAGAACCTGAGTGTTGCGTGTGCATCAGTTTTACAGATCTCATTCTCTTGAATACAGACTGTTGGTTCCTTGCCTCTCCGACAGATGCACTCCGACTTTAAAGGAAGCTCCCCAATTAGTCGACTCTTATGACATGCTTTTGGGGAGGCAGTGGGTCTATTCTTGTTTTCCCTACGATGGGGCCCCGGAACCCACACGGGGGATGTCTAGTTGTGTCTTCAGCTTGCCCTATTCAAGATGGTCAGTCGGTAACCGACTGTCTAGGGCAATGATTCCTAAACTGTGCACCGTGGCGCCCCGGGAAGCTGCGACCTCTTTACAGGAACGCCGCGAAATATTCAAAGATACACGAGTTTTATTTTTGTTGCCTCTTACACACGAACAGTGATACTTTTACTTAGGTTAGGACGCAACAGAAAAATGTTAACTGACAAAAGGGGGAGCAACTAAGAAAAGTTTGGGAAACACTGGTCTAGGGCTTTATATAAGACGTGCTTCTTGTTTGTGGCTACTCTTGAGATGTCCGTTATGCGAGGACACAAGAGTGCAAGAAGCCAGTGGTGCCTTCTCCATGACCACCAGCAGAATGACGATGGAGGTGATGGCGGTAACACAAGTCTTCATGTGGCTAGAATCACAGGACTATTCCTGGGTGTGTGTATTGAGTGATTCTTTAATCATGTTACGATGGGTCGAAGCAAGCTGGGTTCGCCGACAGTGGACTGAGTCATTGCAAAACTCTTCTGTGTGTGCAGTTACTTTCATATTTTCCCCAGGTCATGCAGATTGTTGGCAATGAAAGAGCCTATAGACTGGCTGGTTCCGCATTAAATGCAGATGGCCGGCCCATGGATTACGCAGACACTGTTAATGCCCTTAGAGGGATAGAACGTTCCAAGAACTTTGGAAGCAATGAGTCCACATCACTGCTAAGAATACGAGAATTGGAAGTAAAGATCAGCACAGCCAAGCATAATAAGCACACCAGACACACACAAAGTCTTGTCAGCCAGCATAGGACTGGAACTATTAACCGCGTGACGCTGATGAATATGTTGATGGGGGAATCTAAGCACCTATGGATGTGTCCGGAGTGCTGTGAAGATAATCCAACCCATAATCATGAGATATAACTTTGCTTGCAGCAGGTTGAGTCTGCAACAGTTGGCAGTGCAAGTAAAAAACACATTTATCAAAACAGACAGACGACATTTTCACACAGAAGAATTCATACCGATTTGATTGCCTTAGAAATGTTATCGATAATCTTGTCTTTCAGCCTCATTCGATCAGTAGGTAGCTCCATTGTAAAAATGCACAGTAACGGCTAATAATGCTGACAATTGATTATGATTTCAAGTATAAATTTAAACACAAAGTTTTCTTTTGTAGATACAGCAATAACATTGCACAAATCCTTTCCAAATTAGAATCCTTGGCCACGTATATGACAGCACATTATTTAATCACTTTAATGTTGTCATGTAATGATATAATCCATTTGAATTTGGACAAATTGTTGGTATTATACTAAAAAATAAAGCAACTGTCACATATTTGTCTGTAATCACGAGATACAGTTAATGCAGTTATATCAGCTAATCAAAACAAACTCTTTGATATATTATAATCTTTTACGTGAATGATCTTTCATCTAATATTTTTATCGATTAGACAAAGATGTCTGTCTAGTAAAAAAAAAGAGACGAAGATGCTGATCTGGTAAATGGAGACAACGATGTAACTAAAAATCGGCTAGCAATGAGAAAAAAACCGAGACTGCAACTCGGAGTGGCTATCTTCACTATAGCAGAAGACACCTGTTCTGTATGTCACGTACAAAATGATACTGAAAATTATTTACTTTATTTCAAGAAATATGAACTTCAAAGGACACCACTTAATGAATATATGATCGGCTGCAATAAGCCTATGACAACTGAAAACACGCTGGGAGTAAGTGGTTCTAGAGAACTACAGGGAGGAATTAAACAGTACATAACAAGAACAGGGATTCGCGTATGAGGTGTTGATATATCTTAAGACAGAATAATGGTATCCCAGAACACTCTAAATACCCGCAAAGATGCACAGCATAATTATTATAATTTTTTAAAGGTACATTAAAAAAATTCTTGGCTCTCCTCCGTATGATGTGTCTGAACGATTGCGCCTTAAAATATACCATAACAAGTCCTCAACAGTGTGTAAAATTAAAATGAGGATGTCTGTCCGGCGAATACACCAGGGGCAGGCGGCAAATCACATGACTAGTCCCGCTTTCGTATCATTGGGCTTATGTTATTTGCATGCATAATCCGTCAATTGTTAGTGTCGCGGTTGGACTGTTGCAACAGATTCTGGTGACGGTTTCATAATTGTAATACTTGTTGCCCTAACCCTAGGACCCAGGGAAAAGCTAAACCTAGGACCCAGGGGAGAAGTTAAACCTAGGACCCAGTGAGAAGTTAAACCTAGGACCCAGTGAGAAGTTAAACCTAGGACCCAGGGAAGGAGCTAAACCTAGGACCCAGTGAGAAGTTAAACCTAGGACCCAGTGAGAAGTTAAACCTAGGACCCAGGGAAGGAGCTAAACCTAGGACCCTGGAGAGAAGTTACACCTAGGACCCAGGGGAGAAGTTAAACCTAGGACCCAGTGAGAAGTTAAACCTAGGACCCAGTGAGAAGTTAAACCTAGGACCCAGGGAAGGAGCTAAACCTAGGACCCTGGAGAGAGGTTACACCTAGGATCCAGGAAAGATGTTAAACCTAGGACCCAGTGTCGGAGCTGATGGTCTGCCTGCCATGGTGATAATTCTATGATAATTTTTACGCTTTGCGAAATTAGCACCCAAAAGTAATCCTACTTTTGCCATGGTGTAGTCGCCGGAAAGGAGTCCAAAATTTACATAGGCCTATGACTGAGGCCCTGTTATAGTATATTTTTAGATGCGATCGTTCAGATATATCATTCGGAGGAGAGCAGAACTTGTGAATGTTGCCTTCTATACTCCTAGTCTTATACAATTAATACATAACCTATGCGATATTGCATAACCAATCATAACTGCTAGACATAAATATAATATACATTATTGAAATAGAAAAAAAAACCACTCTGTATATTTGAATTATAACCTGCATGGGTTGAACAGGATATTGCTGTTTAAAATTACTACTAGTCTACACTACTACTACTTCCGTGAATGACCTAATATTAAATAATTTAAATCGAATACTAAATAATAGTAGTAATATTCTAATCCATTAGAACAGAGGCATACATTTTGCTCTAGAAACTAACTAACACCATTAATTAGTCATTAGAGGATCGCCTGCAATGACAAGTTATACTATAATAACTGACTGACTTTCTACCCCACTAGGACATTACACAAGCGATAAACACCCCATTACACAATGTGCCACCATGTGGATGAGGATCACTGTGGAGAGGTCCCAGAAACCGCGTTCAGCCATTACATTAGACTATATTTATGGTCGGGCTATATAGCGGCCCCTGGCACGAGCCAGAGTAGGGCTACAAATAACGAAAAATTACATCATAAAAAGGACGGCAGGATTATCTATATTATAATTATACTACTAATTACTATATGAAATTAAAAGCAGCTGATGATACAAACAGTGAAACAGTCACTTCCGTGAATCATACGGTCTTGAGTACAAAAATTCACTGAAATATTTTATTTTTATCCTTCAGAATGCAGACAAAGATGATGGTTCTGTCAAGAAAAACTGTTACTAGAGACGTTACTAATCCCGAGTCACGGCAGCTGATCTACTATTATTAATTTTATTATTCCCAAAGAACTGTTAATTATAATTCAATGTAGACAAAGATGTTGGTACAGAAAAAAAATGGTAACTAAATTAATAGTCGCCAGCAATCGCAGGCAGATACCCTATTAGTAGCTGATCACAACAATCCCTTCGGTGAATGATCTAGCAATATTTCTTTTAATCCGTTAAAATGTGGACAAAATATTGTTGGACCAGTCAACCGTTACTGGATACTTTCGTCTGCATTCTGTAGTCACGAGTTACAGCACTTACAGCAGCTGATCACAACACGCCCAGGTGGCGCTGTTGTCTGATGGCGGACAGTTTGGGGGTTCAAGTCTTCCGGTTCGTGGTTTTCTGTCTTTATGATTCCCCGTATGGATTCCGGGGTCCCATTGATGGGTGTGGGGATGGGGTGGGGTGGGGATAGACCCACTGCCCTCTAGCAAGCGTGTCGTAAGTCAACTAGTTAAGAGGTTTCCTTCGAAATGGAGGGCATCTGCCTGAGAGGCAAGGAACGACTCGTCTGCAAACAAATTAGCCCGATTTGTAAAAGAGATGTGCACGCGAAACTCAAGTTCTGAAGCAGGACTAAAGTCTAAAAGTGGACCAACCAAATATTTCCGCTGGAAGAAGGAGAAGAAGAAGAAGAAGAAGAAGAAGAAGAAGAAGAAGAAAAGAAGAAGAAGAAGAAGAAGAAGAAGAAGAAGAAGAAGAAGAAGAAGAAAAAGTAGTAGTAGTATAAGGAGGAGAAGAAGAAGAAGAAGAAGAAGAAGAAGAAGAAGAAGAAGAGGAAGAAGAAGAAGAAGAAGAAGTAGTAGTAGTAGTAGTAGTAGTAGTAGTAGTAGTAGTAGTAGTAGTAGTAGTAGTAGTAGTAGTAGTAGTAGTAGTAGTAGTAGTAGTAGTAGTAGTAGTAGTAGTAGTAGTAGTAGTAGTAGTAGAAAAGGTAGAAGAAGAAGAAAAAGAAAAAGAAGAAGAAGAAGAAGAAGAAGAAGAAGAAGAAGAAGAAGAAGAAGAAGAAGAAGAAGAAGAAGAAGAAGAAGAAGAGGAAAAATAAGTATCTGAGTAAAAAAAAAAAAAAAATTGGGAACCATTTGTCCCCGATTGTCGGGGACAGTCTGAGAATCAGACCTTATCTCCCAGATTTTTTTTTCTAAAGCTCATTATATTCTCGAATAGTTGACCTAAAAAAATCTATAGAAATTGGTCATAAACTGCTCGCACTTACCTCTAATGGTGGTTCCCGAAAACATCCAAGGACAAATGTGATCATTTTAGTCTACTACCATTGCACGCTATGCGATCGACCAAAGATTACGCCTGGCTAATTTGATCGCACCCCTGTGCCGAGGGCGTTTGCACAAAGCACCAGCCCAGTAGCTACAATGACCAGCCCATACTATAATACATATGTTATGGAGACTGGGAATGAAAAGAGAGTCGTTGTAATAAATAAGATCAGATGCAGTCCCAAAAATAAGGCATCAGGTGTTGATGGAATATCAGCCGAGGCAATACAGGCTTGTGGAGAAATTGGAGTCACCTGGCTACTCCACATATTTAGGAAAGCCTGGAATGAAAGAACTGTACCAATAGACTGGCAAAGAGCTCTTATAGTCCCAATTTGGAAAAGAAAAGGCAATAAGCAAGATTGTAACAATTACAGAGGCATCTCCCTTCTAAGCCACGTAGGAAAAAATGTTTGCCAAAATTCTGGAACAACGAATTAGATCCGTTTGTAGAACCGATCCTGAGCCCATCACAGGTCGGATTTAGGAAAGGAAGAGGGGTGTACTGACGCTATTTTTGCTTTAAGACAAGTTAGCGAAAAGACAATAGAACACAGACATCAAATGAACATCGCTTTCATAGATCAAGAAAAAGCTTTCGATAGAGTAAACAGAAATTTATTATGGAAAGTTCTTGAAAACTACGGTATAAATGGAAAAATTTTAGATTGTGTTAGGGCTATTTATAAACAAAGTGAAAGCGCCATTAGAACAAGAGCTGGCATCACAGACTGGTTCCCAGTAACATCAGGAGTAAGACAAGGTTGTGTATTATCACCTTTACTTTTCATAATATTTATGGACAATATTAATAAAATAGACATAACACCAACAGATGTCGATAAACAGGAGGACTTCAATGAGCTGCTCTTTGCCGACGATCAATGCATATTTCACAGTGATAGTAAACAGCTGCAAGACCACATGAACCTACTACACGACAGTTGCCTCAAGCATCATATGAAGATCAATACTACAAGACAGAAGTCATGAGCATAAGTAGAGAGCAAAACAGACCATCGACATAAAGATTCTAGATCACAGCCTAAAACAAGTGCAAGAATTTAAATACCTGGGAAGTATCTTTACATCCAATGGTAAAATAGACAGAGAGATTGAAGCAAGAATCCAACAAGCCAACAATGTCGCATACCAGCTTGCCCCAATTTTAAAACACCCTGCTGTCCCAGCTGAGATAAAAAGACAAATTATAAATACAATCTTTATACCGACATTAGGTTATCAATGTCAGACTTGGACATTAACAAAAGAACATGAGAGAAGACTAACCACCTGTGAAATGAGATGTTTGAGAATGGCTGCGAATAAAACCAGAAGAGATCGAGTGAGAAACGATGTGATTACAAGAACTATTGGAACCATACCCATCGTTAAATTTATTGAGAAGCAAAGAATGAAACGGTTTGGTCACCTAATGAGAATGGAACCAACGATGCCAGCATCAAGAGCATACAACATGAAAATCGAAACAACAAGAGGCAGGGGAAGACCAAGAAGAATATGGATTGAAGGAGTCACGGACAACTTGAGACTTCATAACATCACGGCATATGAAGCGACTGAGCGCGCCCTGGCTCGGTTGCCGATCATCTGATAGACTGCGACGCCTAGCGGCACAAGCAGATTTTGACAAAAGAAGAAGAAGAATAAATAAGAGATAGTCAAATATTGGTCACATTAGGAGACTTAACTATACTGGAGGGAAAAGTCAAAAAACAAGAGAACAAGATGTAGAAGATGATACGACTGGAACGACACAATAAGAGATGGTGCAATCAAGATTGAGAGATAGAACGTGTCGGAAATCGATTGCAAACAATTCCCCGTGTGGGCTCTAGAGTACCAATTATTTGGGCCGGGGTAGACCTAGAGTCTCTTAAAAAAAGCATATCATATAAGACGACAAATTAATGCGTTTCCTTCGAAGTCTGAGTGAATCTGTCTGAAAGTCAAGGAACCAAAAGTCTGGATAAAAAAGCAAGGTATATAAAACGGATGTGCACGCAAAACTTAAGTTCTGGAAAAGGACTCAAGTCCAGAAGCGGAGTTTACAGCGGGCGAACGTGAATAATAATAATAATTACAACCAACATTGTGGAGGCGGCACCTGATTGATTGCCTCCTCCCCATTGCGAATGAAGACGCATATATACACATAAATACGAGATAACGCACCAACAATGCCCATATGATACCATTATCTCATTGTATCTAAACAATTGTAGTGTGCTGGTCTCTGATTGTAAATGTCGATTACCTACAATCGGGGCCGGGTTTTTTAGACTTGATGAGGCCTTAAGCTACATAAAGCTCCGAGGCCACTACTGTTTTAAATTACACCATTTACGGTAAAAAAAACTTTGAAATATATACGCCTCTTAAATATGCGGATAGTGGAAATATGTTGTCGATTAATTTTTATGAAAAGAAATAAAGAATGTTTCTGAAGAATCACAGAAATAATGTTATATAATCCTCTTAAAAATATCGGAGCTTTTTAAATAAAATGTTACAGAAAAATTCTCAGAATACCACGGATCAAGAAGATGAAAAACATCGACATTCTACACGAGTTAAACATCAAGGAGATCTGGCTCATAAGCAGCATCCTATCCTGAAAGTTGAAGTATTTTGGCCACAACAAACGTCATGGTGGCTTGGAAAAAAAAACGGTGTTGGAAAGTGCAGTTTGTGGAAGGCGAGGCAGGAGTCGAACTCATCGAAGACGGATACAGGACATTGAAGATGCATTGGAAATGAAAGCACATGGGGCTGGAGAGATGGGTAGGGTAAGGGATACTTTTAGGCGTGCCGTGAAGAGAGCGACGTTCTGTAAAAGACTTGCTAACAGATGATGATGAATCCTCTTAAGGGCTCTATGAAAAAAATTTGCATTTGTAAACAAAATGTCGGAATTATCAAGGCCCCTGCATATTGTGCTGCCCTAAGCTGCAGTTTAATTAGCTTATGCCTAAACCCAGCACTGCCTACAACTCATAACTAACTTATAATGACACACGTTGAAATAAGTACAGTAGTTTCTGGCTTTAAGGTATGGCTAAATATAGCTAATTTCCCCGAGTGTGGGTTTGGAGCCCTACTATGGGAAAAACAAGAATAGACCCACTGCCTACCCAAAAAGCATGTCGTAAGAGTCGACTAATTGGAAGCTTCCTTCGAAGTCGGAGTTCATCTGCCTGAGAGGCAAGGAACCAACAGTCTACATACAGATCTGTCAAACGGATGCACACGCAACACTCAGGTTCTGGAACAGGACTGCAGTCCAGAAGTGGACGAACAACCAAAACTTTCCCTCGGAGTTTACAGCTGGTGAACGAGAAGAAGAAGAAGAATATAGCTAATTGACAGTGGTTACTGAATTTATTCTGGGACGTAGATGTTTTTCTGGCCTTAAGGTATGGCTAGATATAGCTAAACGACAGAGGTTACCCAATTAATTCTGGTGCGTAGATGTCTTCTGGCATTATGGTATGGCTAAATATGGTAAATTACAGAGATTAACCAATGCTAACCATTGCTAACTCTAACCCCTAACTCTAACCCTAAACCTAACCCTAACCACAAACACTAACGATTAACAAAACTTTAACCTCTAACTCTAACATTAACATTAATCCCTAACTCTAACCCTAAACCCTAACTCTAACATTAACCCCAACACTAAACATTAAACGCTAACACTAAACCCCACAATCTAACACTAATCCTAACACTAAACCCCAACCCTAAGCCTAACCTTAACACCGACTCTAACCCCTAACCCTAACCAAAACTCCTAACAATAAATCCAACCCTAACCCCTAACCTTAATCCTTACCCTTACCCTAACTCCTAACCCTAAACTGTAACCCTAACTTTAACCCTGAACTCTCAGCCCTTTATCCTTAACCCGCTTTCCTTAACCTTAAAACGAACAGTAAATCCTAATCCTGAAAACAAACCCTAACCCTAACCCTAACTCTAAACCTAACCACCAACTATAACCCTTAAATGTAACCCTAACCCATAATTGTAACCCTTAATCCTAACACATAAAACTAGCCTCTAACCCCAACCCTAATCACTAGCCTGAACCCTAACCCTTAACCCTAACTGTAACCCCTAACTCTAAACCCCAAAATGTAACCCTAACCCCTAATCCTAACCCTAACCCCTAATCTTAACCCTTAACCCAAACCCTAACCCTAAACCTAATCTTAAAGTCAAGAGGGTTGACTTCCCTGTACCTGGTATATCTCCACAGAACGACGACAGCGTCGCACCAAACACGAACTCCTTAGCTCCAGCGACGACCATCAAGTATCTCCGTAAAAATTGCATCCGTGAATCGAACGACGCGACCGTGAAACCAATCCACGACCATTTGACCTCTTCGAACTCCCTGTTTTGAGTGGGTCGCAAATGTGGAAATTTCAAGCAGTACTGATTTAAGACAATTAAAAGGCTAACACTAGAATACAAGCCGCACTGGCCTAGCGGCAAGACGCTTTCCTATCAGCGCTAAGGGCTATAGTTCGAATCCGCATTAAATTAGAATTAAATTCTTTTTTAAATGACCGTGGCTCCCAGATCGCCTCAGCCTAAAATGTTTGCTTGTAAAGTCCTGGGAAAGAAAGGTGACTGGCGTGATGTTGACCACGTGATCAATCAAGTGCTTATTTGTGTATACATTTGAGTCTAAGTATTATGTGTTTAAAATGCCATTGGCATGAAACAGGCCCTTAAAGGGGTTCGACCCTTCTCCACGCCATCAGACGTATTGGGTATATAGGGCTAGACATTTATTTTATAGACCAATCGATATTCGGTGGGTAATGTGGTCAACATTACGGCTGCCGCCTTTACTTGACAGGACTTTGCTTGGTACCCATTTAAGGCCTCGTCTACCTGGGAAAAAAATGTGTGGTTCCGCCAGACCTGAATCCACGAACTTTGAATCTGCAGGCGAGCGTCTAGTTACTACACCACGTAACGTCTACCCGCTACACAACGGCGGCACCTCCTAAAGTAAAGTAAAGATCCCTTTTCACGCCTTTCGGCGCATGGGGCATATAGGCAGAGCGTCCCATATTTTTACAGACCATCAGCACTGTGGGTAATGTGGTCAGCATTACGCCGGCTGTCTTTACTTTCCCAGGACAGCCCATCCTGGTACCCATTTTAAGCTGGGTTAAAAAACACTGGTACTTTTTTTTAAAGGGAGACGGTCTGCGTACAATATCCATCTTGAATAATTATTACAGTGGTGTCCCTTATTATAGCCACAGTTTACGACCTCCTTTAGATTTTAATAAGCCAACCAGTTCAACGGAAATTCCTGTTTTTGGGAAAGTCTGAGAGGCCGGTCAGTATTAACTATTTTTATCGAGTAGATTTATACATGAATTAAACTACAGCGTAATTACTTTGCAACACATTTAATTGAAAGATATATCATCCTAAAGATAAATAAGTGTGCCATTAAAAAAATTTAACAGTCATGGTTCTTGCGACAAATATAAATTATACAGGAAGCTGAGTTATAGTTATGCATGTTTTGTAACCTTCCCTGCAGCACAGTGATAACGACAGGGTGCCAGAACTTAGGGGCAGGGGAGCTAAGACCCCCCCCCCCCCCCAAACACAATTTGAGGAAGGGGGAGGAAGGCGGTGCTGATTCTTTTTTGTTTCTTTTACTTTTCCACATGTTCCAATTTTTGTCTTCTTATTATAACAGCCTTTGTCTTATCTTCGTCGCGATAAGTTGTCTCCACTCTTTTAAAACGTGTACATTACTCAGTGTGGTTGTTAAAGCTAAAAAATCAACAATGTTTAACCTGCGTGGAGCAGCTTTGGTCAAATTATGGTCTCGTTTCTTTTTTTTCCAAATATACTGGTCAAAATTCATGGTTATTGCTAAATTTATTGGCTAATAGTTTCGCACGCGCGCGTGTGTGTGTGGGAATTATAAATGTAAATTATACATGCTTAAGTACATTAGACATGACCTGCCATTATAAGATGATAAAAATGTGAACATAAACAACAGGAAAAAAAAAAGAATCTATCACCCCCACCCCCTCTCCGTGCGGGGTAATAATCAAACTGATAGAATGATTGTTGCCGCTCCTCTGCAGTGGTGAAGGTTCCCTGGAATCAGTTGAGCAGTGCAACAGAACAAACCAAGTATCTATATTTTCTGCGAGGGGGACAGAGAGTTTTGAAGATATTCAACACATAGGCGGACTTTTAATCTGGTTGCAGCTGGTACTATTAGCATATCAACTCTTTGTTGGCTCATGAAGCAGGAGACCGAGCACGTACGTGAACGTCCACAGTGCAGGGATTCATTCGTTCATTCACTCAAATGGTCAAATGTCTTTGCTTCTACTAGAATGTCGTATTGTCCATCTTTGCATGTCTTGATTCCTTATTTTAGCCTTTTGGCTGGCGTGGGTGTCTTTGTGAGCCCTTTTGTTTGAGTTGGTGTATTATTTTAGCTCTTTGAATAGAGTGGGTGTCCTATTTTAGTCCCTAGGTTTGAGCAGATGTCCTATTTTAGCCCTTTAGATTGAGTGGATGTCCTCTATTTTAGCCCTTTAGATTGAGTGGATGTCCTCTATTTTAGCCCTTTAGATTGAGTGGATGTCCTCTATTTTAGCCCTTTAGATTGAGTGGATGTCCTCTATTTTAGCCCTTTAGATTGAGTGGATGTCCTCTATTTTAGCCCTTTAGATTGAGTGGATGTCCTCTATTTTAGCCCTTTAGATTGAGTGGATGTCCTCTATTTTAGCCCTTAGGTTTGAGCAGATGTCATATTTTAGCCCTTTAGATTGAGTGGATGTCCTATTTTAGTCCCTAGGTTTGAGCAGATGTCCTATTTTAGTCCTTAGGTTTGAGCAGATGTCCTATTTTAGCCCTTTAGATTGAGTGGATGTCCTCTATTTTAGCCCTTTAGATTGAGTGGATGTCCTCTATTTTAGCCCTTTAGATTGAGTGGATGTCCTCTATTTTAGCCCTTTAGATTGAGTGGATGTCCTCTATTTTAGCCCTTTAGATTGAGTGGATGTCCTCTATTTTAGCCCTTTAGATTGAGTGGATGTCCTCTATTTTAGCCCTTTAAATTGAGTGGATGTCCTCTATTTTAGCCCTTAGGTTTGAGCAGATGTCCTATTTTAGCCCTTTAGATTGAGTGGATGTCCTCTATTTTAGTCCCTAGGTTTGAGCAGATGTCCTATTTTAGTCCTTAGGTTTGAGCAGATGTCCTATTTTAGCCCTTTAGATTGAGTGGATGTCCTCTATTTTAGCCCTTTAGATTGAGTGGATGTCCTCTATTTTAGCCCTTTAGATTGAGTGGATGTCCTCTATTTTAGCCCTTTAGATTGAGTGGATGTCCTCTATTTTAGCCCTTTAGATTGAGTGGATGTCCTCTATTTTAGCCCTTTAGATTGAGTGGATGTCCTCTATTTTAGCCCTTATGTTTGAGCAGATGTCCTATTTTAGCCCTTTAGATTGAGTGGATGTCCTATTTTAGTCCCTAGGTTTGAGCAGATGTCCTATTTTAGCCCTTTAGATTGAGTGGATGTCCTCTATTTTAGCCCTTTAGATTGAGTGGATGTCCTCTATTTTAGCCCTTTAGATTGAGTGGATGTCCTCTATTTTAGCCCTTTAGATTGAGTGGATGTCCTCTATTTTAGCCCTTTAGATTGAGTGGATGTCCTCTATTTTAGCCCTTTAGATTGAGTGGATGTCCTATTTTAGTCCTTAGGTTTGAGCAGATGTCCTCTATTTTAGCCCTTTAGATTGAGTGTATGTCCTCTATTTTAGCCCTTTAGATTGAGTGGATGTCCTCTATTTTAGCCCTTTAGATTGAGTGGATGTCCTCTATTTTAGCCCTTTAGATTGAGTGGATGTCCTCTATTTTAGCCCTTTAGATTGAGTGGATGTCCTCTATTTTAGCCCTTTAGATTGAGTGGATGTCCTATTTTAGTCCTTAGGTTTGAGCAGATGTCCTATTTTAGCCCTTTAGATTGAGTGGATGTCCTCTATTTTAGCCCTTTAGATTGAGTGGATGTCCTCTATTTTAGCCCTTTAGATTGAGTGGATGTCCTAGTTTGGCCATTTGGTTTTTGAGTTAGTATCCTATTTTACCCCTTTATTTGAGTGGGTGTCCTATTTTGGACCTTGGGTTGAGCGTCATCCGCGAAATGTATCCCGCTAAGGTGGGTTTTCACTAGACCAAAAAGGTGGAAATCGCTAGGGGCTAAGTCAGGGTTGTAAGATGGATGTTCCAGAAGTTCCCACCCTAGAACGTTAATTTTCTCCTGAGTTAACCGAACCGTTTTTGGTCTGGCATTGTTATAAAGGAGTAGTACTCCTCTTGTCAGCAGGGCTGGATGTTTTCTTTGAATTACATCATGAAGCATGGATACACCTTTACGGGATAACCATTTGTCAGCATAAACAGGAAGCATTTCCTTATGAATCTCCTTTACATGCAGCCCTTTGCCCCCCCCCCGGCCCCCCTCCCCCAAAAAAAAGCACAGCAGCACGTTGTTCTTTGAGGGTACAGTCAGTAGGTAAAGTCGCCATTTTGTTTCTGTCTTGCGAATGCAACATAGCGCCCTCTAACGAACGGAAACGTAAAGTTGTATGTTGCTGTCACTTAATGATACATCTAGAAACCACCAACTATATTTTCCTGCCATCCCATAACCATTTGTGACTTACTTATTGACTTTCCCTCGTAGCTTGGGATTTCGATTTCGGCACCATTGTTGTCAACAGTTGTGTATAGTGTGTTTCTTCCCAGACTCTCAGCTCACACCCATTCTGTGATAATTTCTTCCTTCATTCCTGTTCCCTTCCTGAATGCCCGCTCCACACAACACGGCCCATGGCTGTTTATTCAAATAAGTCCACTTTAATACCTGTATTATTCTTGGCCCGCTGCACACATTTTTATAATCTTAGTAGAGGTTGGCCTCGACATCTTCTACCCATCATTAATTCACCATAGATAATGTCCTTAGGGACTCTGCCATCCTCCATTCTCCAGGTGTGATCCAGGGATTAAAGCCTTCGTAGACTGAGCTTTAAGAAGACCTTTGCAATATCTCCACTTTAAAATACATTAGTATTTATGATTGGGGTCCAGTTAAGCTCTAGTTAATATCACGATCCTACTTACTTTTTTTATATTGATGTTCTCAGTGAGCTGCGTGGTGTCTAGGCATGGTGTTCGCCTCGAGTGCTAGAGGTTCCGGGTTCAATCCCCTATAAGGGCTGGTAATTTTTTTCACGTGGACATGGATTTCTAGTAATACCCCCTGGTCTTTGAAATGTTACACTGTCCTGTGACGTAATCTGGGTAGGATATCAATAAAGAACCATTGTACTTTTTTTTAAAAAAAACATTATTATTAATAATTCACGGGGTCATGAAAAGAACTGTGATGAAGGGTACTGTTTCCTGAAGACGAGGCCGATGCAGATCTCCTCAAATGTGGATACACGACATTAAAGATGCATTGGTTATGAAAGCTCACTGGATTGGAAAATTGACCTGAGAAAGAGAGACTTTCAGGTGCACTGAGACAAGGGCGACTGTAAAAGTAAAAGTAAAGGGCTTTTTTCAACGCCTTTCAGGCGTATTTGGGTATATAGCGTTAGACCTATACTTTATAGACCAAACAGCACTTGGTGGGTGAGGTGGTCAGCATCACGCCAGCCGCCTTTACTTCCCAGGACTGTACCTGGTATCCACTCAGGGCTGGGTCGACCTGAAAGTCAAGATCAGTTTTGAAAAAAAAAAAAAAAATACCCCATCTCCATCAGGGCGCGAACCCAAGAACTTCCGATTCGCGGGCGAGCGTCTAGCCGCCAACGCCACTGCGACTCCCGTTCGGTAAAGCACCTTTTATTATTATTAATATTATTATTATTTCTCACTTAGAACGTAGACCACTTAACCACCCAACCATAACGAATATTTGAAAGAGCGCTACGCAATCTTGTTCTTTCTCTGTAAGCACCGCTGTAGGTACTTCACTATTTCTTTTCCTAAAGGCTATTTAAGGAATTTTAAGCATTCTTCTTCTAAACCACGTCTCTAAAGCCTCAAGGACTTTTCCGTCTTGTTGACTAAGTTTCAAGAATTCATAGCGTAAAAAAAAAAAAAAAAAATGATACATGTGTTAGTTACGGCTAAATGTTTAAATGAATTTATAAACGTCGCTATAAAATGGCACAGGTGTACAAACCCCGGGAGAACTTTTGAAATGCGCCGAGAAAGCACTTAGCACTTTTTAGTCGTCTGCGCTAATGAAGAAACCTAACAGCGAATACTAACCACAAGGCCAACGTATTCAGACAAGCTTGCATGTATGAGTTCAGCGGTTCCTAACCCTTTTTTGAGAGATGACCCCGTTATAGAGAGGCGAAGTCGTCTGTGACCCCATATATTAAAAATAGGTTTTTTCAAAAGGGTAAATAAAATGCGTTGAAACTATATCTCTCCCCCCCCCCCCCTCCCATACTATAATTAAAAATAATGTCAAACCACAACATATTTATTTGCAATGATTGAAATTGAAGCTCATTTATTTTCAAACTTACACACTTGCTTTGTATTCGTTGAAGACAACCTCATGTCAGTCTGAACATGGTTTTCAATTTTAGAATAGTTTAAAATCCACATCATCGCTCACTGCTGCCCGGCGACACATCATCGCTCACTGCTGCCCGGCGACACCTCATCGCTCACTGCTGCCTGGCGACCATCATCGCTCACTGCTGCCCGGCGACACATCATCGCTCACTGCTGCCCGGCGACACATCATCGCTCACTGCTGCCCGGCGACACATCATCGCTCCCTGCTGCCCGGCGACACCTCATCGCTCACTGCTGCCCGGCGACACATCATCGCTCACTGCTGCCCGGCGACACATCATCGCTCACTGCTGCCCGGCGACACATCATCGCTCACTGCTGCCCGGCGACACATCATCGCTCACTGCTGCCCGGCGACACCTAATCGCTCACTGCTGCCCGGCGACACATCATCGCTCACTGCTGCCCGGCGACACATCATCGCTCACTGCTGCCCGGCGACACATCATCGCTCACTGCTGCCCGGCGACACCTCATCGCTCACTGCTGCCCGGCGACACATCATCGCTCACTGCTGCCCGACGACCCCACAGAAAATCCATCACGACGCCGAGGTCGCGATTCATAGTTTAGGAACCCTTGTACTGGCATTACTGTTACTTCCCAACGATTGAAATTAGAAAGGCGTCTTCAACTGAATAAAAGCGACTTGCATAAATAAATCAAACTGGCATAAAGGCATCGATTTTGGGAGCTATACGGAGACAATACTGAGCCATGTAAAGTCGGGAACTACGAACCAGCGTCATTGCACACGGTTATAAAAAAAATAAGTGCTCTGCTACCAGTACGGACAGCTGGTAAGAAACTGGCCACCTGTGTCGCCGTCCGCACGCAACTCCGTAGCTACAGCGATGTTCCTCCATTTACACCAGAGTGTTAACTCTGGTACCCATCACCTAGAGGCTGGGTGAAACCTGTTATGGCTAGAAGACTTACAACAGTTTAGGGCGCCTTCTAAAGCAATCGGAGGGTGGTGGAGAGAGTAGAGAGGCGGCAGAGAGGTAAGGATAGACTTTAAGTGGCTGACACCTGTTTCAAAAATAATAATCGCTTGTGTGCGCGGTGTGGCAAACAAATACATCTCTTTATCTGCTTAACAGTCACCGGCTGCGAACTTCGGTGGAAAATTCTGGTGGTTCCTCCATTTCTTGCGTTTTTGAAATACTATAAAATATTTAAAAATACTTAAAAAGAGAAAGTGTAAACATTGTTGGGAGGAGTTGGAGGGTTACTTGAAAAGGCTTCGCGCTTTTGGGTTGAGCGTAATATTTCATTTTCATTTGTAAACGTCACACGCCTCTGGAAAACTCTCAACAAACTTCAGAGCAGAGCAGCAAGCAATTATTGATTCAGCCAAATTGCTCGAGGAAAGAAAAATTAAAAACAGCAAAATTGTTTTCCTTTGTGATAGCATGTCAGTCCTCCAGGCGACTCAGAAGGATCCACGAGACAACATGGAGAGATAACTGACCCGCCATCTTAATAGACTCGCAGAAAACAATCAGATCTCGAGTGGATCCCGGTTCACTGCGGTATACCAGGAAATGATTTAGCAGACTTGCTTAAAAATGGAACAAAGGAGAAACAATACAACCCATCCATTGTCATTACCAGAAATCAGAAAACTTATCAAGATAAAATACAAGGGATTGTGGAGAGAACAAACAGTAAACATCCACAAGACCCCATCAGCAGACAACAAAAAGCAACATACAACAATTTTCCGACTACGAACAGGACACTGCAGGCTCAGTTACCACATGCAAACAATAAATATTTTACAGTCCCCACAGTGTGACTGTCAAACAGGACCACAAACACCCGAGTACATTCTGCAGACCTGCCCACTCTACATACAACTTCAAAAAGACACCTGGCCTCAAAAGCAAAGTGTACAGAGCAAGCAATGAAGAACCACGAAGGACCTGCTGTTGACATGCGAGTTCATAGAGACAACCCTCCTGATGGTCTGATCTGAGTATACAAAATCGAATCGCAAAGAAGAAAAAGATTTGTAATATGTTGTTTATCTCTCCGTATATTTTCCGCATAGACCAAGAGGAAAATAACTATTAACATCCTAAAAGATCTGAGCATCAAACAAGGAAAATTGGCCGGAAGACAGCATCCTGCCTCTGAAACTGAAATTATTTGGCCATTTCACATGCCACAGCTGATTGGAAGTAACAGGAGTACACTGCATGATACCGGGCAAATAGGGCAGGGGCCGACCAGCATGGATGGGCACATGGCATGAGATACCTTGGACAAGAAAGTGCAAGAGGTAGGGGACCGAGCGAAAGATCGTGTTTTTTCCCCCCAGACAGGCTGTGATGGGAGCGACGTTCCGTAAATCGACATGCTATATAGGACAGGTAATAAATCCAATAAACTGTGACTGAAAAGCTTAACGAGATGGCCAAACAGAATAAGGTTTACAAAATACACAAACTGACATTTTTGCCGGAGCCTTTCTCGACATGAACTGAAACCATACAAAAATAACAAAGAGGAGGGTACCGCCAGCGACCACCAGGGGGTAACGTGAGAAACTATAAAAAGGCGATGTGGAATGAATAAAATAATAGCCACAATGAGACCTCACCCATTCCCGTTTAGGCTGCCCCAGGCAAAAATGGCAGCCCTTCTTAGGGCTGCCACACCCACTCCCAAAAAACTGGACTACACCAGCCAAACCTGATCGAGCAGACATTATGCAGCAGCAAAAAAACCCAACTTAGGCGAAAATGATCGCCACAACGAATCAAACTGAATCAGATAGCAAAGAAATCGTCTTCAATAAAGCAGGCCTTCGGGTAGCTGAAAGAGGAAACAATTTGACATTTTTGTTTGGTTTCAACGATTACAACGAACAATAAAATAAAGGAAGGATCGAAAAATAGTCAAAAGAGTAATAGTGATAATGTATAATAAAAGTAGGGAAAAAAGAGTAGTAGAAATACAACTGTTAGTGAGCGATTACTGGTACTGATAAGAGATGGAATAAAATAATAATAGGAAATAAAATAAAAAAAAAAAAAAAAAACACAAAAGAATAAAAATAAAACAATAAAATTACAAATAATTTAAAAGTAGCAAAAACTCTTTTACTTTTGTATGGGGCAGAAACACGGAGAACAACTAAGGCAATTACTAATAAATTACAGACATCATTAACCGGTGCCTGCGCAAAATAGAGGGAATTAAATAGTATAATATAATATCTAATGTAGAGCTTTGGGAGAGAACTAAGCAAGCTCCAGTGGACCAAGAGGTGAGGAAAAGACGCTGGCTTTGGATAGGACACACATTGAGAAAACCGGAGAACAGCATAAGTACAATAATATCTTTGCATTGGACCCACTGGGGCATAGGAATAAAGGAAGGCCTCAAAAAAAAAAAAAAAAAAAAACCACACGAAGAAGAGAGCTGGAAAATGAAGTTGAAAAGACAGGGAAAGGATGGTGAGAGCTCCATGCAATAGCGAAGGATAGAACGACTTGGCGTGAGTTGGTTGAGGGCCTATGCTACATTGGGGGATAGAAAGGCAGAAGAAGAAGAAGAAGAAGAAGAAGAAGAAGAAGAAGAAGAAGAAGAAGAAGAAGAAGAAGAAGAAGAAGAAGAAGAAGAAGAAGAAAAAGAAGAAGAAGAAAAAGAAGAAGAAGCAAAAGAAGAAGAAGCAAAACTCTTTAGATGAAGGTATGCTGGACATTGATACCCCATAAACTTGCTATAAGACATACTATATGATGATGATATTTAACTCAAATTAAAGATATTATTGCTCATTCCCGTCATCCTCTTTGGTCATGTGATTTCTCCGTTGCAGACTGACGGGACCACAAACACCTGAGCACATTCTGCAGGCCTGCCCACTAAACTTAAATTACCAATGTATGTCTGTATATAAGTTGTAAGCCACCAGGACATCACACAAGCGATAAACACCAGGTGACACAAAGTGCTACCATGCGGATGAGGATCACCCGTGGAGAGGTCCTAAAAACCCCTTTGAGCCGTTATGGCCACAATTGTGGCCCAGCTATATTCAGGGCCCCCGGCCAAAGCCAGGGTGGGGCTTCAAAGAACAAAAAAATTGCATCCAACAAGAGTATGACTCACATAGGCATTACCAAGAGAATCCTGGCGTCAAAAAGTAAAGTGTGCAGATCAAGCTATTGGGAACAATGGAGGACCTGCAGCTGATATACAAGTTCATTGGCTGGTCTATTTAGCTGGTGGTCGGTGCCCTAAATATGTCGTGGTGTAGGGGCTAGACTCTCGCCCGTGGACCCGAATGTCGTAGGTTCGGGTCCCGACAGAGTTGGACTTTTTTCAGAAATGACTTTGCCTCCCAGATCGATCCAGCCTTAAATGGGTACCTGGTCAAGTCTTGGGAAGTAAATGTGACTGCCGTAATGTTGACCGTATAAGCCACCGAGTGGCCATTGGTCGATAACATATATGTCAAGCCCTATATGCCCAATAGTCTGCAGGCGTGGAGAAGAGTCCTTTACTTTTATTTTACTTACCCAGGCATTATGGTTTAAAATTGGTACACGAATGTTTGTTGGGAAGTAAAAGAGGCCGGTACGATGCTGCTCAGATTACCAACTGAGAGACGACTGATGTGAATGTGAATCTAGCACATTTTTCTTCTTCTTCTTCTTCTTCTTCTTCTTCTTCTTCTTCTTCTTCTTCTTCTTCTTCTTCTTCTTCTTCTCTTCTTCTTCTTCTTCTTCTTCTTCTTCTTCTTTTTCTTCTTCTTCTTCTTCTTCTTCTTCTTCTTTCACAAACTAGAGCGTGTTTAGCACGTAACATGCGCTTTACAGCTAGACTCCGACATCTGCGCCTCTCGGCCTAATCCATTCGACTTCAACAAATCTAGCAAATGCCTTTTACGACATGCTTAGTAGGGGCATCGAATCTCTTTTCCCACAGTGGGGTTATGGAACCCATACTTGCGGGAAAATGGTATGTGACTTATATTCATACTGGTATGCTACTTTATTTAACGTGTTCACACTTAACCCATATCGTGTTCCGTAGTTTTCCCATTTCTATTATCAGTAAACTTGCCAGTAAAACGAGTCTGACCTTTTCACCTGTTAGTTCTCAAGAATTCCGGCGCTTCACCTCACATCAGGTGGTTTCTCGCGGTTGGCCAGAATGTAATCTGACCAGTTCAAAGGTTTACCTTATAAGCTTAGTTACAGACGTGTTTTTGATGTTTCGGGTCAAGTAGAACAGTGTGTTGTGCATTCCTTTCGATAGCCAGGGATTTTGATGTTTTTCTACTGTATTTCGTTACAAACCAATAGTGTAGATAACATAAGTCATAATGAAAAATGCTTAGTCTCTCAGACCGAAGGACTGGTATGTGCGGTATGTAAAGAGACATTGTATTGCTTTGTTATTGTTATTTGATGCATTTCGCACCGACATCCATCCTTCTTCGTTTCCCATTGAAGCATAGATCATCAACTAACTAACGCTAGGTATTTTAACGTCTCCTGGAGCTAATTGTTCGAAGATTCATACTTGTCTTCTTCTTCTTCTTCTCCTTCTTCTTCTTCTTTTTCTCCTCCTCCTCCTTCTTCTTCTTCTTCTTCTTCTTCTTCTTCTTCTTCTTCTTCTTCTTCTTCTTCTTCTTCTTCTTCTTCTTCTTCTTCTTCTTCTTCTTCTTCTTCTTCTTCTTCTTCTTCTTCGCGTTCACCAGCTGTAAACTCTGGTGGAAAGTTCTGGTTGTTCATCCACTTCTGGACTGCAGTCCTGTTTCAGAACCTGAGTGTTGCGTGTGCATCCGTTTTACAGATTTGACTCATTTGTATGCAAACTGCTGGTTCCTGGCATCTCAGGCAGATGCACTCCGACGTTGAAGGAAGCTCCCAACTAGTCGTCTCTTATGACATGCTTTTGGGTAGGCAGTTTGTCTTTTCTTGTTTTCGCTATAACAGGGCCCCGGAACCCACACAGGGAATTCATACTGGTCTGTAGTTCTCCTTCAAAGTTTTGTTTTGTTTTGATAATATTTTATCTTTTGAAATGTTTCATCAACTGTCTCTAGGTCAGATCTATAGCTAAAATTGCAAAGTGGAATTTTTGTGGAAAGTAAAATTCGCCTTCGTCCCATGTACCTCATTATAGGCTAAGTTCCGAAAGAAGTATAAATTAGTTGCGCGTTCTTTACACGACGTTGCAGAACCGGCTATGAAATTTTTTGTGGGCTTGTTTGATGACTTCATAGGCAATTTCACATTTAGTAGTTTGCCATTGCTCTCTGATAGTCGGCTCTGGTTAATACTATTGAAACCTACGAAATATGGGTTGCTGCCAAATCGCCCGCAGCAGGTATAGAGATATAACAAAGTCAGGAGGGACCCGGCACACTCATTTTTTTAGATGGTAAAAACGCAAGTTTTTGCCATTTTGTCACACCCCCCCCCCCCCCCCATCAGCGATGACACCTGGGGCCGCCTGTGCACCCACCCCCTCTTGCACGCCCCTTGCTACCCCAATTATCTGGTATCACGTAATAACGGATTGCGTTCGCAGCTTTAAAGACACATACGACAACTAAAGAATCTTGAAATAGTATCACACACAGGCTAAATCTACACTAAGAGGGAAAATAAATCTTTATTTGGTACACAACTCGATAAGAGGCCTACAATGAGAGTGATTTCCCTTCCCATCGATGCCTCAGTCTGGTGTAGTGCTTGCACTATGTCACAGGGGTTTCAGGCGTAGCGAGTCGTATTATACTTCTTGTTTTCAGCTGCCAGCGATATTGCGTCTTCTATGTTGTGAGCTTGTACGGGTCACAAAACATGTATAGTTGGGCCTAACCCCTCCCCTCACTCCACAGCCTCAGCTTATGTCCCACGACTGTATGCAGCCTCTATTATACGCTGCATACAGTCGTGCGACCTAGGATGCACCCCTGCGACATCAATGGGAAGGGAAGTCACTTTCATTGTGGGCCGCTCAACGTTATTAGAAGCCTTTGTTTATATTACTTATCTCAAATGTAAGGTAACAAACCCCTTTCCACGTCTTCATGCGTATTGGGCATACAGGATTGACTTTTTTTTTTATAGACCCATCGGCACTTGACGGTTGATGTGGTCAGAACCACACGTCTGCCTTGACTTCCCTTAACCTGGTACCCACTCAATGCTGGGTCGACCTGGCAGTCACGGTCATATACATAAAAAAAAAAAAAAAAAAATCCAGGATAAGTCAGGAATCGAACCCACGACCTTCTGATCCGTAGGCGAGCGTATAGCCGCTACACACCAGCAGCTCCCGTTAATTAATTTGCCACATAAATTATTTTTCTTATATTAATTAGGCTGTTCCCCCTGTCAATTCCGCGCCCAGTTCGTTGGTAAAAAAGAATAGATCCCCAACCCCTATAAAAGCATGTCGTAGAAGGCTACCAATTATGGATGTTTCCTTCGAAGTTAAAGTGCATCTGCTTGAGAAGGACAGAAACTGTTTGCATACAATTAAAGCCAATCTGTAAAACAGACATGGATGAACAACTCGAGTTTCGGAACAAAGTCCAGAAGTTAACAAACAACCAGCACTTTTCTCCCCGTGATTTACAGCCGGTGAGCACAAAGAAAACGAAGCTTTTACGACTTTGATAAAGTTTTGCAAAGAAAGCCCATATATTTTCAGTAACATTGCTTTCTCTGAAATGCTTTTTTGCTGTTTGTACAGTTACGAAAAAAAAAAAAAAAAAACGATGATTAAACGAGTAAACCTTAAGGAGAAAACCTTTGCCATGTGTATGTGCGGTCTTCATTTTACATCCGCATTGCCTTCTTTCAAGCATCGCGTTTTGTGTGTGTGTGTGTGTGTGTGTTGTATTTTAATTATGCCTTAGAGACTGCAGGAGTTGCTAGGAATAAATACAAATTACAAATCAGACGTGCTAAATAAAGCCAGTCTTACAGGTCAACAAAAACAATAAATGAAGTGGTTTGGACACCTAACAAGAATGCCCTGGTACTATCTACCACAGCGAGCCACACTAAATGTTACAACGGGTATAGAGCGAGCGGAAGACCTCGGAAAAATGGAGTGATGACATTAGGAACAGCCTTACAGAAATGAACATCAATCCTTATAGTGCTCTTGACAGAGCTCATCAAAGAATGTTATATCTCCCCCGCCACTTCAATGAGGTACAAGGTGGAAGAGAAGAAGGAGAAGAAAAAGAAGAAGAAGAAGAAGAAGGAGTTTTATTAATTCTTGCAGCAGACGAAGACTTTGTTTTAAATACTTAAGGAGATAACAGATACAGCGGAAAGAGCATGAATGTATTACTTTTAAGAGACAACATATACTATGATGTATGCTAGCATTTCTAGCCAGATTTCTTTAGCATGCTCGAAACAAATATAAAATATATAATTACACACGGTTCGTTGTTTCATACACACACTGAAAGGTATTATATATAGCACGAACAGTGTTGCCACTTTTCTTTGACAAAAAACATCCAAAACGGAGTCAAAAAATATCTAAAAACATTTAAATTTGCGTGGAAAACATCACGAAAAAAAAACAAAAAACAACAACATCCAAATGGAAAGAGTCACAAATTACACAGCAATTGATATGTCTTACCCTATAGAATCATGTCCTCATCTTTACTAAAGTCTGCCTTACAAGATCCACAGGATAAACTTAGCTTGGATGATGAAGTTGAAGCTTCAGATCCAAAATAACTCTGGTATGCTTTAGCTGTTCAAATTGTTTTAAATACCCAATCAGGGAGCTGATAAGTGGAACAGTCTTTTCCTACTATTACCAGGCCGAATTTTATTGTTAAGAAAGTATTTAAGAGGTCAAATTTCATCCTGTTTCTTAGGTTAGATTTGATAAATTCACTCCAAATGAATAACATCTAGAAAAACATCTACCATCTAAACGTCAAAAACGCCATCTAAATGCAAGGAAAAACATATAAATTTGGATGTAAAACATCCAAAGTGGCAACACTGAGTACGAACATAAGCGCCCGTTCCAGAAATCTCTTCCTGTCATGGCGCTGCGAGGCATTCCATGAGTTAAAAAAAAAAAGAGAAGAAGAAGAAGAAAAAGACACACTGTACGTTGGTTGGGACAAAACATTAAAGGGCAGACGCGTTGGCGAGTCCCAAGGGTTCAAATCCGCATCGAAGCAGACCCCCCCCCCCCGACCCTTCTTAAAAGTCGATCTTATCTCCCAAGTTAACGCAGCTTAAAGTGGGTACCAGGTCTTATTCTGTGAAATAAAAGAGAAGCAACAACACAATTCAAAATTCGTTAAAATTACCACTGATCACTAGCACCAAATGGTCTAAAAGACTGAAATCGCTGGAGCAGACAGAAAGAATGACAGCTGACAGAGATAAAAACTGTATACACGAGGGAGCAGAATTATCTTAGACTACGAGGCAGACCAAGAAGACGGTGGAGAGATGATATGCAGGCAGATCTATAAACAATCGGGGTCACCAACTGGAAAGCGCTGAAAGCGATAATGTCCCCCCCCCTCCAAAAAAAAAAATCAACCTAATCTGGGTGGCAGACCAACATGGTAGATCCCTGATACCCCATTCAAGCTCTACAGAAAATATAATTAGAGCATTCTTAACGGATACACAAGCTAGTGGTAACCTACAGTCCTGTGTTAGAAAGGACGAATAAGATGAAGCATTTCCCATATTAAAATACCGCCCCACAGGAGAATATGTCGGCAGCAGGTTGCAGCTTCGCTAACTAGCTTTGTCGAAGACAGTAGCTTAATGAGCTTTTCGGAGATAGAAAAAAAAAAGTGTGGGGTTGAGGAGGGATTGGGGGGGGGGGGGGGGGGGGGTGGCAGAGAAAGGGGTAATGAATAGCAGCAGTTGAAAACAGAGCCGGTGGGGTGGGGGGGGGGGGGGGGGGGGGGGGGGGGGAGGGGTGTCAAGAAAAAAAAAAAAAAGAGAAAAAAGAGAGGCGAAGAAGGAGAGAGGCTGAGAAAGAAGAGGGAAAAAAAATAAAATTAGAAGAAGAAAGAAGAAAAGAAAGATAGAAGAAGAAAAGGGAGAACAAGAATAAAAAGAAAAAAAAATGAAAGAAAGAAAGAATTAAAGAAAGAAAGAAAGAAAGAAAGAAAGAAAGAAAGAAAGAAAGAAAGAAAGAAAGAAAGAAAGAAAGAAAGAAAGAAAGAAAGAAAGAAAGAAAGAAAGAAGGAAGGAAAGAAAGAAAGAAAGAAAGAAGCAGAAGAAAAAGAAACTAACGAATTACATTCGTAAATTGCTACATGAAATACTACCTGTCAGTCTCATTTATTTACTGAATGGAAATAGCTGTTGGAAAAGTAAATATGTTTAACGCTGTACAGCGGGGTACCCAGGTAAACTTTGTTATATACTTGATACACACTAGATGTGGTTTCTGTGCATAATGCGTACATCCAATCCTACATACCAGACACGCCGAACAAGGAAATCACTTAGAGAGGGGGGAGGGTGGGGGGGGGGGGGGTTCCTCATACAGCCCCTTTACTTTTTTTAAGGCAGGCTGTCAAGGGGATAAGCCTTGTTTAAGTGCACAATACACCACACCCCATCACCAAGTGCCAGTTATTCTTCAAACGCAGGGACCTCTCACCAGGTATATTCCCCAGTAACAAGCAGTTGAAATTGTTCTCTCTCAATTTTGCGACCCTGGGTCGACCCAGCTTCACAGTAGTGGATGTTGAGCTAAGAACTAGCATCAAAGCACTCGGGGCATTCCCATAAGCGCTTCGTCCTTATCTTCAGCAACCAGCGAAGAGTTTCAATTTCGATGGTGCCGGTAGCTGTTTGATTATATGCAGGCATTGCCTTTTCTCTGACATAAATTTCACGTTTAAAGTAATTTATGTAATAAAGTAAAGAACCCCTTCAGGTGTTTTGGGCATATAGGGCTAGACCTATATTTTACAGACCACATGTCACTTGGTGGGTGATGTGGTCAGCATCACGCCGGCCTCCTTTAATTTCCAGGACTGTACCTGGTACTCACTCAAAGCTGGGTCGACCTAGGAACCCAAGTCAAAAAAAAAAAAAAAATAAAAATCTGGCCCTCGTCAGGGACCGAACCCACGACCTTCCGATCCGCAGGTGTATCTCATTCTAAGATGTTGAGTCATACACCTATCTGGGCAGTAAAATAGATACAGTTGAGTGAAGTGACAAATATATTAAAAATATACGAACTAAAAACGGAAGAAGATCTGTTATAGTTAGTTGGATGCGTATCCTTTGCAGGGCGTTGTAGAACCAACTCCAGCATTATTTTTAGCTGTTGTGGTCTTTCTAGGCACATGTTACGTTCCATAGTTTCGCATTGCTCGTTCAAAGGTCAGCTATCAGTACAATTGTCGAAGCCAACGCGAGACAAATCATCCGCAGCTGGAATCGAACCCGACACCAAGGCATTACGAAGCGCGTTCGCGACACCTAAGCCAAACAGCTTTCATGGCATTCGGAAAATTGTGGAGGTAAAAAAAAAAAAAAAAAACACTAATAAATTATAAACATTCATTAACTGGTGCCTGCGCAAAAAAAAAAAAAAGGAAATTAAATGGTATGATAGAATCACATATTTTGTGCTCTGGGAGATAATTAAATAAATTCCAGTGGACCAAGAGGTGAAGAAAAGACGCTGGCGTAGGATAGAACACAAGCGAAGAAAATGAGAACAATATAACCAGTGGAACCCACAAGGATTTAGAAATAAGGACAGACAACATACATACACACAAAGAGGGGAACGAGAGCGTGAGGTGAACAGGATAGTGAAGACACGGGAAGAGCAGCTTGCAATCGCGAAGGATTTAACGACTTGTCGTGAGTTGGTCGAGGGCCTATGCTCCACTGGGGATGTAAGGAAAGGGAAAGGGGTGGGGAGACATTTAGTTCTCTTTGAAAGAATTTGTTAATGCTTTTTCCCCCCGGGAAGGAATTCGCATTAATATATTTTACATGCGAGTCAGTAATGAAATAGTTCCTTTCTTGCTCCCATTATCTGTCGGAGATGATTACAATGTCTAGTACGTTTCCACGGCAACAGTAAACATTCAGGTGAAATTAACAATTTTGTTTTTGTTTTGTTTGTTAATGTTTTGACAACTGCCTGTAGGCTATAGGGAAAACCATGTGTTTAACACCTATACCTACCGAAATGAAGATTATTAACAAACAGATAGGCAGACAAAACGATAGATAGATAGATAGATAGAGAGAGAGAGAGAGAGAGAGAGAGAGAGAGAGATAAAGAGAGAGATAAAGAGACAGACAGACAGACAGACAGACAGACAGACAGACAGACAGACAGACAGACAGACAGACAGACAGACAGACAGACAGACAGACAGACAGACAGACAGACAGACAGACAGACAGACAGACAGACAGACAGACAGACAGACAGACAGACAGACAGACAGACAGACAGACAGACAGACAGACAGACAGACAGACAGACAGACAGACAGACAGACAGACAGACAGACAGACAGACAGATAGATAGATAGATAGATAGATAGATAGATAGATAGATAGATAGATAGATAGATAGATAGATAGATAGATAGATAGATAGATAGATAGATAGATAGATAGATAGATAGATAGATAGATAGATAGATAGATAGATAGATAGATAGATAGATAGATAGATAGATAGATAGATAGATAGATAGATAGATAGATAGATAGATAGATAGATAGATAGATAGATAGATAGATAGATAGATAGATAGATAGATAGATAGATAGATAGATAGATAGATAGATAGATAGATAGATAGATAGATAGATAGATAGATAGATAGATAGATAGATAGATAGATAGATAGATAGATAGATAGATAGATAGATAGATAGATAGATAGATAGATAGATAGATAGATAGATAGATAGATAGATAGATAGGTAAGTATTTATATAGGTGAAGTGCAGGATATGTAAAGCATATGTCACAGCTATAAGAAGTGTGCTCCTGGGTAGTTGGCATTTTCTCGAGGTTATGCTGGTGTGTTAGGAAAAAAACAAGCACATAGATTGGCTTGTTCTGCACCACTGTATGGTTGGTTTTTCCATGACCAGATGTAAGGGCCCCTTTTTGGAGCGCGTAAACAGTGCAGAGGCATACATAGATCACCTCGATCTAAAGAGAATGGTGCAGCGATTGGTAGATCTGGCTGACGTTCAACGCACAAAGGAGAGGTGAGGTGCATATAAAATCAAACCTGTTACCATAGTTCGTTCAACAACTGATAAATACACACGCAAGTCATTTTCTCAAAAACTGCCTGTTAGATGGCAACGATTTTTTTTCTTATTTATGGTATATATTTCTATCATGAAACTGTCTTGGTAGACTTTAGGAAGACTTACCTTCATTAGTTTCAAGAAGTAATGCACACTATGACTGATTTAACAGGGGGTCAAAGAAACCCTACGTAATTTCGTGATTATCATGTGCAAAGTCGCACTTTTAGTGACCTGACGCCAAAAATAAGACGTAAGTCAAGGTTGTTTAGTCAAAGGCGTATCCATTAAATAGTGTTGTGTTATTGTGTCATAAAGCTAGCTTAAAAAAGCTGACATAGAAATCAATTTCAAATTGAATTTGAGATGCAAATTTTCAACTATGCAGAAGGTTGTCGTTTTACTGGACTAGGACTTCCTCATGGAATCTAAGATGGGTCATTTATATTGTGATATTCATGACCGCAGAGAAACAAATACGATTAGCGCTAGGTCTGGTTAGAGCATCATTTAACAGTTGGATTAAACAAATACACTCATGTCTAGCAAGGATGAAAAAGGAAAGTTGACGACTTTTGATGTAGATGTCATTAGACGTGAGATCTTAAAAATGCTACAGACAAATCAACATGTTAGTCTCCGATGACTGAAATTAACATTGAAATCACAATGCAGTAGTGACATTTCAAAAATTAGTATGTGGAAAATTGTAAAAGCCACCGGGTTCATTTGTATAAAAACTGTAGGTAGAAGGAATATTTTTGTGAAAAGCCACATTTGATTGCCAGTAGAAGCAAATAACTGAGGCAGATCCGTGAGCGACGGATGCAAGGCTATGATACTGTATATTTGGATGAATCCTGGGTTAATGTTCACCAGACCTTTGCTAAAGAATGGCAATCAGTAAACGGTGAACAGAAAAGAAACATTCCAAACAGCAAAGGTCAGCGCAATATACTCATTTATACAGGAAGCAGTGACAAAGGCCTTGTTCATGAAGCTGGACTTATTTTCCAACCAAAAAGTACGGATGGTAGGAACTACCACACTGAAATGAATGGACACATTTTTCAGGTACTTGATGGAGAAATGATCTTCTTCCAGTTCTGGACCGACCATCAAGCCTAATAATGAAAAATGCCGCATATAATAAGGCGGTATCAGAGGAAGACAAAGTATCAACGACATCAAATACAAAAGATCTAATTAGGACTGAAGGGGAATACTAACCGTTGCACACTGGGGACAAATTTACAATTGAACAAGGAAGACATAGATTGGCTAGATCTGCAACACTGGGTGGTGAATTGATACATGAGTAGGCAGATGTGATTAAGGCCCTTTGGGAACAAGTAATGAAGTCAGCAGAGAAAATAGATTATCATGACCTGGAATTATACACTTGGGTGTGACCAGAAGGCCTGACCGGCACACTACACTCAGAGGAATGGCAAAATAGACAGATAATCAGACTGCGTCCGATACCATTAAATAGTGGAACTTTGCGCTGGCTGCTGAAGATGGGGACGGAGCGCATATGGCAATGCTCCAAGTGCTGTGATGTCTTTTTTGACTCAGCTCAACTCAACTCAGTTGAACAAAAATGACAACACATAAGTTTACTTCACCTATCAATGTATTATGGAGACAACCCACTCATTTACAATGGTACGAAAATATCAAAGGAATTTGCTGGTTTTCAGCATCCTGATCATCTATGGACTAAAGAATACCACTATGGATTTTCTAAGGCTGCATGCACAACATCGTGACGATCTAATTGGCAGTTTTCGAGATAATGGCTTGCAAGTGTAATTATGGGTTGTTGAACGAATTATAGTATTAGTGAACCTGAAACTGCGCTTGATGCTGAACAGGGAGACGAAGCACTTATGGAACGTTCCCAATGCTACGATGTCGGTTATTAATCATAATTCCTAATTGGTTGTACACTTTGTGACTTGGAGACTATCTACATATTTGTGTAACTGAATATAAACTTGGAGACTATCTACGTCTTTATGTAACTGACTATAAGCTTGGAAACTATCTATGTCTTTATGTAACTGAATATAAACTTGGAGACCATCTATGTCTTTATGTAACCGAATATAAACTTGGAGACTATCAACGTCTTTATGTAACTGAAAATAAACTTGGAGACTATCTATGTCTTTATGTAACTGACTATAGACTTGGAGACTATCTATGTCTTTATGTAACTGAATATAAACTTGGAGACTATCTACATTTTTGTGTAACTGAATATAAACTTGGAGACTATCTACGTCTTTATGTAAGTGCCTATAAGCTTGGAGACTATATATGTCTTTATGTAACTGAATATAAACTTGGAAACTATCTACATTTTTGTGTAACTAATTATTAACTTGGAGACTATCAACGTCTTTATGTAACTGAGTATAAACTTGGAGACTATCTATGTCTGTATGTAACTGACTATAAACTTGGAGACTATCTATGTCTTTATGTAACTGAATATAAACTTTGAGACTATCTACGTCTTTATGTAACTGAAAATAAACTTGGAGACTATCTACGTCTTTATATAACTGAATATAAACTTGGAAACTATGTCTTTATGTACCTGAATATAAACATGGAGACTATCTACGTCTTTATGTAACTGAATATAAACTTGGAGACTATCTATGTCTTTATGTAACTGAGTATAAACTTGGAGACTATCTATGTCTTTATGTAACTGAATATAAACTTGGAAACTATCTATGTCTTTACCCAGGCCTGAATATAAACTTGGAAACTACTATGTCTTTTATGTACCTGAAGTATAAACTTGGAAAACTATCTAATGTCTTATATAACTGAAATATAAACTTAACTATCCTTTATGGTGTACCTGAAATATAAACTTGGAGACTATCTACGTCTTTATGTAACTGAATATAAACTTGGAGACTATCTATGTCTTTATGTACCTGAATATAAACTTGGAGACTATCTACGTCTTTATGTAACTGAATATAAACTTGGAAACTATCTATGTCTTTATATAACTGAATATAAACTTGGAAACTATCTATGTCTTTATGTACCTGAATAAAGACTTGGAGACTATCTACGTCTTTATGTAACTGAATATAAACTTGGAGACTATCTATGTCTTTATGTAACTGACTATAGACTTGGAGACTATCTATGTCTTTATGTAACTGAATATAAACTTGGAAACTATCTATGTCTTTATGTACCTGAATATAGACTTGGAGACTTTCTACGTCTTTATGTAACTGAATATATACTTGGAGACTATCTATGTCTTTATGTAACTGAGTATAAACTTGGAGACTTTTTATGTCTTTATGTAACTGAAAATAAACTTGGAGAATCTAGGTCTGCAAATAAATGATTATAAACGTGCATTCTATCTACGTCTGTGTAATAACTGATAATAAACTTGGAGACTATCTACGTCTTTGTATAACTGTTTAGTGGTATTGTCGTCTCATTGATACCAGGTTGTAGTCAAGTGTCGTGGTTTCTCTATATTTGTCTTGCTCTCACGTGGCTTGGGTGATGTATATTTCCATCCTTTTGAAGGTTTCATCTACACTTTATCCATTTCTTTCTTGGTCTTCTGCAGCCGCCGTGGTCTAGTGGCTAGACGCTCGCCTACGAATCGGAAGGTCGTGAGTTCAGGGTTCAGACTTTTTCCCCAAATGCCTTTGGCTTCCAGGTTGACCCAGCCTTGAATATGTACTAAGTGCAGTCCTGGAAAGTAAAGGCGGCCGGTGTGATGCTGACCACATCACTCACTAAGTACCGTTTGGTCTATAAAATATATGTCTAGCCCTTTATGCCCAATACGCACGAAGGCGTGTAAAAGGGTCCTTTACTTACTTACTTACCTTTCCTCACTTTCCTCCCAGATGTTCTACTGTAAAAGTCTCATATGCAATCTGGACTGGTTGCTTTCCTAATAGATAGCCGAAACAATTAATTGTTTATTTTTTGTTTGTTTATGGCCGACCCATGGATCACGCAGACATTGTCATTGCCCTTGGAGAGATAGGACGTTCTGAGGATTTCGGAAGCAACGTGTCCACATCACTACTAAGAATACGCGAATTGGAAGTAAAGATCGGCACAGCCAAACATGAGAAACACACTGGACGCACACGAAGTCTTGTTAACCAACATAGGACTGGTACTATTAACCGCACGACGCTGATGAATATGTTGAGAGGGGAATCTGAGCGCCTATGGATGTGTCCGGAGTGCTGTGAAAATAATCTAACTCATAACTCAATTAATTGTTTGTGAATATAATCCAGACACAGCCTTGTTCCATCTTTCGCTCTAATTCTGGTATATCGTAATCATGTCATCCTGTCCCTGCTTCCGTGAAAACAGGAGAAAGCCATACAAAAATTATTTAAACTGTCTCGACATAGCCACACATAAATTGTTTAAACAGTCTCCTTCACAAACAGCAGATTCGTAACTGTTAACACGACATTATGTCCGGTCCAGTTTGTGCTCGCTGCAACAAATATCCCGCATCTTTGGTGTAACAGCCAAGTATAGGATTCCAGCTTTAACAGGTAAATCATTATCATCATCATCATCGTCGTCGTCACACTTGTCGTCGTGGTCATAATCATTAAAATTCTGTGCTATTTATACGTCATCAAGTGCTCGTAAACTATTCCCCTGTGGCACTAGCCACGAGACCTCATATCCTCAGGACCAAAGACAGCCTACACCGCAACAGTGCCGATTTAACGCAAGAGTTCTTTAGAAGCCCCACGAGTATAGGGGCACTATGCTTATCTGTGTATTTCATTCCTGTAAGTGGTTGTCGGAGGGGGCGCCAGCACACTATTATGCCCAGGGGCCCATAATGCTGTTAATACGGCCCTGCGCCGCAGATTACTGAAATAAGAATCAATATTATAACGCACAGGGATACACAGAGATGATCCGTCTTCCGCAGCAAGTGTCTTAAGGTGTAGCGTAGATGCTAAATGTTCCTATAGTGCACTCATTATACGTAAGCCATTCTTTTCCTTTCATATGTCCCTTCTTGACGGAGCTACCCTTAACTCAGTCTGTGGTAAAGGTATGAATGAATAATGCAAGAACGGAGGGAGACTTGAAGGGCAGAATGTTAGACGGGCCTGCGTGCCCAATTCCTACCCGTTTTAAAAATAGTTTTTTCGTTCGTTCGTTCCTCGTTCCCATATTCTTAGAAATGCTGTTTCATCGAAACTCGTGACTTCTATCAGCATTCCTTCATGAATGGTCTTTAGTGTCTTTTTTCCCCCCACAGTACTGGTGGTCCTGTAGCTATCACTTTTGTAGCCAGCAAATCCGCTCTTTCATTTCTTCCTACTCCTGAATGTCCCAAACAATGTGATGATATATCTGCGTGAGTCCTTGTAATGACGATTTGCTGATGCATGGTATCTACTCATACCAATGGTATCTATTGTGAACTTTTCGCAGTACTGACTGAGAATTAGACACTATAGTTCCTTTGCTATCAATTTCAGAGCTACACTACTCAGGATTGAATCCTCCGTAAGTTTATTGTTATTCTTCGGCGGGGAAAATAAATCTAATCTGCACAGTGTGTGGCGACTGCACTAGTCATGCAGCCCTAAATCTCAGGTTCAAAGAAATTCTTGCCTTAAGCGCAAAAGTGGTAAAATTAGGACATAGTTATGGACAAGATAAACAATTTCTTGAGGTCTCGTGGGTGTAGCTTTTCAGAAGAATCCTAAAATTCCCTGGACAGCTAAAAGGAGCAACCAAGGTTATTTGAAAAAGGCGAGTGCTCGAAGACAACTTTCATAATCATCAGAAAGAGATAGTCATCATTTTTTTTGTCATGTTATGAGAAGAGGGAAACTGGAACAAGTGACCACTGGGATAATCTATGGAAAGAGAGACAGGAATGTTGACAGCCTTTTTGTCATGGCATAGAAGGGTTTCAACACGCAAAGAGATACACGCAGCTGCAGATTGTGGAGATGGCATGATCGCCCACGACAGCAGGCAAGGCACTTAATGAATGACACTTTAAAAAAAAATGACAGTTTGCCATTGTTTCTGACTCTCCCTCTTTCATCAACATCTTTGAGTGCCAGTAAAAACGTTACTATCACCCGATGTGAAACATCTATAGACATTGGCGGAACACCACTGTAATTTACGTTTTGCAGACGACATTGATCTCATGGCTGGTTTCGCAGCCGAACTCCAAGAACTTACTACAAAATTAGAGATAGTCTGTGGTAAATATGGCATGGGAATTGATGCCGAGAAAAAACCAGGATTCTGGTAACTAACTACAATAATCAAGTACCTACCAACATACAGATAAAAAAAAAAAAATTTGAAAAATCCTTTAAATATATCAGCTCCTACTTATATAACGAAGGCAGCTGTACCAAAGAGATCAAGACAAGACTTGATGCGGCAAAAGTCGCCATGTTCCAGCAGAATACGATGTGGAGAAGCAAAATCAGCATCGCAGTTAAGGTCAATATGTACAAATCACTGGTTCTGTGTATTTTCTTATATGGATGTGAGAGTTGGACTCTCACTGTAAAAATAGAATGGAGTATTCAAGCTTTCGAATAAAAATGGTATAGACGAATTTTTACGAATTAGTTATTTAGAACACAAATGAGATGTCTGAGAAGGGCTGTAGGAGTGACCATAAGACATAAGATCAGGAATGAGATCATAAGTCGGCACATAACCAATTCTGGATTACATACAAAGACAGCAAGTGAAATGGTTTGCCCACTTAGAGAGAATGCCTTGTAACACCATACCATACAAAGCATACATGGAAAGAGAAGAAGGACGTAGAGCACGGGTAGACCAAGAACAAGATGGAAGGATAACATCAGAGAAACTCTACAACAGCACGATGTGCCTATGGTCGAGGCAGCCTGAAGAGCTAGAAACAGAACCTTATATCTCCCTCGACACCCACAGCGGTAAAAGAGGAAGTGAAGAAGAAGAAGAAGAAGAACACAAAACTAACAAATATGACAGAGACAAAATATGAAAAAAAAAAAAAAATCTAACCAGATGGAGAAGAATGAGACACAAAATCACTGAAATGTTTTTGTTTGTTCTTTGTTGCTGCACTCTACAACATCAGGAGCCTTTTTTGGCCGTGGTGAAACGTCGCAAGCTAGTTTGGTTCGGACACGTGGCGAGACATTATTTGATTGCAAAGACTGTTCCTCAAGGAACATTGGGGGAGGGGTAGTCAAAGAAGAATAGGGCAATGAAAAATCTGAAATGATTACATCAAGAAATGGACAGGACTAAGTTATCATTCACTTATACATTAAGAGAAAGACAACGAAAGATGACGGGTTCTGGGTGCTAGTGCTTCTATCGATACACCTCCACGACCATAACAGGTCAAACGTTATCTTATGTTATGTAAGTACATTACAATGTTTATCCTACTATGCTCATGACCTGAGGGTTTCCCGGCAATTTCTTTGTTATAAACTATATACTGACTTGCTAACCACAACACATCAAGTGCTAACCGGTAGAAGAAATATGGACCAAGCACTATATTTCCAATATTATGACAAAAAAAGAGACAATGTATTGATCAGCACTCTTTCTACTTCTTTCTATGAGTGCCGATCAATACATTACCTCTTTGTTTATTAACTATATATATAGTGTGTATATATAATATATATATATATATATATATATATGAATATATATATGTATATATATATATATATCTATGATATATATCTAAATATATATAATATTTCGACGGCTTCAAGGTTCTCCTCTGCCGTTTTTTGTGTGAATGATGGAACACAATGGAATCCACCAATCAAACCTTTTCTTAAATATTCGTGTATTCTAGACAAAGCATTACATTCTGTTGTGATTGTAACTAGTTACTCTGTTTGTTATTCGACCTATGCTTCGTTAATATAAATTTCTGCAACCTATGGTGCCATTCAAATGGTTTGAAATGAATTCTGTCCGTATTCCATAGTTGTGGATTTCAAGCTGTACGATAGACATGCCAACGAAGAGACCTTTTTTGGGCGGTGCCTAGTTGGTCGTGTTCTTAGTACCCTTGTTTCCATAGCGAAGCGCACACGCCATCTGGAGGGGACTGGTTCGATTCCCGGCTCGGTAACTATAGCTTTCGATTTTTATGTTGTCTAGTGTGTCCTATTTTTCTATTTCTTTCTATGAGTGCCGATCAATACATTGTCTCTTTGGTAATTATATATCATCATAATCATAAACCACTTCTGCCGTTAAGCGTCGTGGGGAGGAATAATTTGAGATCAAGTGCACGTTGGCTGTCACTGGCTATTGTCATGCCGTGGAGGTGTAGAGTGTCTTTAATGTTGTCGATCTGTGTTTTCCGTGACCGTCCTCTTGCTCTTGTAGCTGATCTTCTGAGATGTAGTGCTTGTGATGGTATTTGATCTGGCTGCATTCTAACGAGATGAATCTTGATGAATCTAGTACAAGGTGTCGTTCCCACAATTTGCCTGATAGTTTCATTATTCACTCGAGGTAATTATATATATATATATATATATATTATATATATTAATATATATATATATATATATATATATATATATATATATATATATATATATATATAATATTTCTACGGCTTCAAGGGTTTCCCCTTGTTTATTTATATTTCTAAAACACCCCTGTCGCGAAATGTCCTTACCTTTTTACTTCTGCTTCTAACATTGAGTGTAAATTTCTGTTGTAGTTGCAGTTATTTTCATTCGCAATTCACAATGTGTCAGCAAGAAAAACAAGAATAAACAGAAAACTATCATGACCATAAAGACCTGTCAATGCAGAGTAAGTAACAAACATCAAATGATACACTAGTTTATTGGAAATGTTCATAAGCTAGGAATGAGCAGATATAAATGTTATATGGTAGAGTAGATGAAAGAGGTATATGAATATGAATGGTAAACTATACAATAGTGCTCTTCCTTTTAACTGACAATAATAGGTTGACAAAAAAATCTATTGTATAGTTGAGGTAAACACTTCGTGGTGTTGTTACTGTTATTGCTGGTTGACAAAAAATTTGTGTACTGTTGTATAGTTCTTGAGGTCTAAACACTTCGTGGTGTTGTTACTCTTATTGCTGTGTTGGTGGTTTTTTTTTTTTTTTTGTAGTTGCTGTTGTTCTACTTCTTGTTCTTGTTCTTCGTGTTCTTCTTGTTCTTCGTGTTCTTCTTGTTCTTCTTGTTGCTTTTCTTTGCTTCTGCCTTCTCTTCTTCTTCTTCTTCTTCTTCTTCCTTCTTTTCTTCTTCTTTTCTTCTTTCTTCTTCTTCTTCTTCTTCTTTTTCTTCTTCTTCTTCTTCTTTTCTTCTTCTTCTTTCTTCTTCTTCTTCTTCTTCTTCTTCTTCTTCTTCTTCTTCTTCTTCTTCTTCTTCTTCTTCTTCTTCTTCTTCTTCTTCTTCTTCTTCTTCTTCTTCTTCTTCTTCTTTTTCTTCTAAGCGTTAACCGGCGGTAGGTTCTGACGGAAAGTTTTGGTTGTTCGTCCATTTCTAAACTTAAGAGTTTTGCGTTTAACTAGAGTGTGCTAGGAAACGTTTGTTTCGGACTGAGACAGCGAGGAAACTGGCAGTGGTGTTAGTAAACAAATCTGACATTCGTAATGTTTCTACCCAAAGCAACATGTACGAAAATGTCATTAAAGAGAAATAAGCGCAGGTTTTTGTTGTTGGAGTAATTACTGGGGAAGGGGGGGGGGGGGGGGTTCTGGTTGTACGTCCGCTTCTGGACCCCTACCAGACCTTTAGTCTGGGTGCACATTCGTTTTACAAATCTGGCTGATTTGTGTACAGATTATTGGTTCCTTGCCTCTCAGGCACATGCACTCCCACACTTCGAATGAAACACTCAAATTCAGTAGCCTTGTTCAATATGCTGGTAAAAAAAAAAGTGGTAAAAAGGAGGGGGTGTCAATTCTGTATTTCCCCAAAATGTGACCCTCAGCCAACATGGAGATTTTACTACTTGAAACCGATCAGAGAAATTAAACTTCGAAAATTAATATTTGTTGGACACGTAATAAGGGGCGAAAAATGGGTTTAAGATATATATTTGCGACGATAGGCTAGATCTTTGGTCATGTGATGTAAATGAGAAAAGGGTGAGGTGCATCGTGACAGTAGGAAAATTGGAGGGAAGAAGAGGCAGAGGAAGGCTGAGAGAAAAGATGCTAGCAGTCTGACCTCATGTCATGAAGGGCCATCTGTGTCAGAGTTGACTGAAAGCACACGAGACAGAATGTTGAGGACAGACATGACTACCAACGCCACACGGCATAAACTATGGGGGACCATCTGTGTCAGAGTTGACTGAAAGCACACGAGACAGAATGTTGTGGACAGACATGACTACCAACACCACACGGCATAAACTATGGGGGACCATCTGTGTCAGAGTTGACTGAAAGAACACGAGACAGCATGTTGTTGACAGACATGACTACCAACGCCACACGGCATAAACTATGGGGGACCATCTGTGTCAGAGTTGACTGAAAGCACAGGAGACAGAATGTTGTGGACAGACATGACTACCAACGCCACACGGCATAAACTATGGGGGACCATCTGTGTCAGAGTTGACTGAAAGCACAGGAGACAGAATGTTGTGGACAGACATGACTACCAACGCCACACGGCATAAACTATGGGGGACCATCTGTGTCAGAGTTGACTGAAAGCACACGAGGACAGAATTGTTGTGGACAGACATGACTACCAACGCCACACGGCATAAAACTATGGGGGACCATCTGTGTCAGAGTTGACTGAAAGAACCACGAGACAGCATGGTTGTTGACAGACATGACTACCAACGCCACACGGCATAAACTTATGGGGGACCATCTGTGTCAGAGTTGACTGAAAGCACAGGAGAACAGAATGTGTGGACAGACATGACTACCAAACGCCACACGGCATAAACTATGGGGGACCATCTGTGTCAGAGTTGACTGAAAGCACAGGAGACAGAATGTTGTGGACAGACATGACTACCAACGCCACACGGCATAAACTATGGGGGACCATCTGTGTCAGAGTTGACTGAAAGCACACGAGACAGAATGTTGTGGACAGACATGACTACCAACGCCCACACGGCATAAACTATGGGGGACATCTGTGTCAGAGTTGACTGAAAGCACACGAGACAGAATGTTGTGGACAGACATGACTACCAACGCCACACGGCATAAACTATGGGGGACCATCTGTGTCAGAGTTGACTGAAAGCACACGAGACAGAATGTTGTGGACAGACATGACTACCAACGCCACACGGCATAAACTATGGGGGACCATCTGTGTCAGAGTTGACTGAAAGCACAGGAGACAGAATGTTGTGGACAGACATGACTACAAACGCCACACGGCATAAACTATGGGGAACCATCTGTGTCAGAGTTGACTGAAAGCACACGAGACAGAATGTTGTGGACAGACATGACTACCAACGCCACACGGCATAAACTATGGGGGACCATCTGTGTCAGAGTTGACTGAAAGCACAGGAGACAGAATGTTGTGGACAGACATGACTACCAACGCCACACGGCATAAACTATGGGGAACCATCTGTGTCAGAGTTTACTGAAAGCACACGAGACAGAATGTTGTAGATAGACATGACTACCAACGCCACACGGCATGGACTTTAAGAAAAAAAAGATTACCGTTTCCTTAACAGTAGGTTTTCCAATCCACTATCGAAATTAACGCAAAGTATTCTGCTGCCATATAATCCGCAGCTGGGATCCAACCGAGTGCCTCCAAATTCCTATTGCACTGGCAACGTCTAAGAAACAGACGAAGACAAACTTTCATCCCACGCAAAACCTAGAGTCTACATGGCTTTGAAATATTAGATATACTAGCAAGCAGTACTTTGGCTCAACAAAAACAATGATTAGAAAGGCACGCACTATTACTATACAATGAAACATTTTCTGCCCAAATTGTTCTCAACACACCAGAGTAGAATTGCTTGTGGGATGCAGTTTTTCATTATTCTAATGCCCCACCCTGGCTCTTGTCAGGGGCCGCAATATAGCCTAATGGCTGAACGCGGTTTCCGGAACCTCTCCACGGGTGATCCTCATCCACATGGTGGCACTTTGTGTCATCAGGTGTTTATCACTTGTGTGATGTCCTAGTGGGGTAAAAATCTGCTACTACTACTAGTAAGAAAAAGAAAAGGGACGACATTAACCAGCACAATGTAATTTTTACCTATTGTTTATGATTGTATTATTTGTGTCCGTTGATGAAAGCTTTCAATAGCATCTTTATCTCTGCTTTATGCTATACGTGCCAAACATAGGCAATGAATAGGCACTTGAACAGCAAATAACTACCAGTCAAATGCGCTTCGTAAGGTCACTATCAAAACAAGAAGGGACAGGGTTACGAAAACCAACAGTAGCGAGAGCAGGGTGAAGCAAGACCCTATCAAAATTAAATTGACAGACAAAGAATGAAATGGTTCGGCCACACAGGAATACACAATGCAACCAGAGTAAACTTTTACAGCAGAAGGTCTGGGAGAAAGGCAAGGGTAAGACCAAGAAGGTGATGATAAATGTGTCTGTCTAAAACCTGCATGCTATAAGACATACAAATCCTCAACCCAAGTCATCCGATCAGAGCAAGACAAATACAGAAAACCAAGACTCTAGTTCCATTGAGACGAGGAAACAGGAAGAAAAAGAAGGAGGAGAAGAAGAAGAAGAAGAGAAGAAGAAGAAGAAGAAGAAAGAAGAAAAAAAAGAAGAAGGAGGAGGAGGAGGAGGAGGAGGAGGAGGAGAAGAAATAGAAGAAGAAGAAGAAAAGGGGGAGGGGAGAGAAAAAGAAGAAAATAAGAGCTTTCTTTGAAACATTCATCTGTGTGTGTGTGTGTGTGTGTGTGTGTGTGTGTGTGTGTGCGCGCGCGCGCGCGCGTCTTCCCTGTCCTTCCCCTACCCCGTTGAGCTTTTTTGGTGATAGTCTGAGCTGTGCTAAATTAGTTCTTATTATATGCTCAGAGGCAGTTCATGTATCACATCCATTTTTTTAATCACATCATATCCTTTTTTTATCACACCACCTGCGGTTTATTATCTCGCGGTGGGAGAAAACACTTTCGCGAATAATTTCATGTTGAAGACAAAAACAAATAACCATAAACCCACTACTGTCAAATAAAACTTCAAAAAAAAAAAACAAACAGCAGGTGAACTGTGTACGGGGGGTGGTAACAAAGAACAGTGGCAACAATGGATACGAAGGCGATGGCCAAATGAACTCAGCATTCACCGGAAAAGTTTACACGGACAATAAATGTCCGGACAAGTCGAATATGTGGTTGTCGAACGGTGCAAATATCGCAGCTATGCTGTAAACAGGCATCCCGGAGCTACATTATGTGGTCTTCCGGAAGAAGATGGTTTCAGACACCACATCAGTGTTTCATTGTGTTATGAGACACGGGCGGTGTTTAACGGTGTAGGCATGTTATCAACAAGAATAGACCCACTGCCTCCCCAAAAGCATGTCGTAAGAGTCGACTAATTGGGGAGCTTTCTTTGAAGTCGGAGTGCATCTGCCGGAGAGGCAAGAACCAACAGTCTGTATTCAAGAGAACGAGATCTGTAAAACTGATGCACACGCAACACTCAGGTTCTGGAGCAGGACTGCAGTTCAGTAGTGGACGAACATCCAGAACTTTCCGCCAGAGTGTACAGCTGGTGAACGTGAAGAAGAAGAAGAAGAAGAAGGATTGGGTTCGAGAACTTGGTTTGAGGTTTGATGTTTGAGGTTTTGAACAACAAATTAACATCATGGTACACGGGTAGTAACCTGTAAGTGCTACGTTCTTCTTCTAACTCCAGTCTAAGTCTGAAGAAGCTCAGCACAGTGCACAAGCTCTGTAGCACACTATTCCTCGAGACCACGCAGCCCGCCTCGAGACCACGCAACCCGCCTCGAGACTTTTTTTTTCCTAGGCAAATACATCACGTAGGTGACATTGCCGTTCTGGCGATCGATTGCTTGATCCATGTCGAAACAAAACAAGGGCAGGCCCGCTGTGGCATCGACGGCATCTCCGATGACGAAGCGTTCGCATGACTTGCAAGAGACGACAGCAGGTCGCCTCGAGACCACGCAGTCCGCCTCGAGACCACACAGCCCGCTTCGAGAAATTGGAAGCAACTGGAGAGAGCAAGAAGAAGGCAAAGAAATAAATACCTGAATGTTTTGGCCACATGGATGGGGCGTGACAAAAACACTGACCTGATCCATGATTCTGGTGATCGTTTGAGATGGCGAAACATGACAGCCGACGCTTCCCGGCACGGTACATGGTAATGTGACGGATCACATCCCATGGCGAGTACAAGTAAAACTAACAATACCAGTCCGCGATGAGAAAAATCGTCCACAATAAGTGTACATGATATCAGCCCCGGGTTCGAATCCTCAGTAAGGCTGTGGAATTTTTTTCTGTCGGAGGCAAAATAAAATCCTCACCTGCACAGTCGTGGCGACAGCACTAGTCAGGCGGCCGTAAATCCTCAGTCTCAAAGACCCCCCTGCCTACACTACACAAATGGTAATAAAGGGAGTTATAAGCAGTTTGGCAGATATCAGTACGATTGTTGCTGTAACTTGTATTTAATGCGTTTGTCCTCCACTCTTAACTGATCTGCTATCATTTTTTGATTATACAAACGTTAGTCTGCCCAAACAAAGCAGGTCACGTTCCATTTATATGTTTTTTTTTTATCTGGTCTACCTTCCTGCAGGTTACGGGTGTTTGCTTTCTGGGCTGTCTTGTATTTACGTTTTTATTTCGAGAAAGAGAATGCCTGTGATGCAGGTTTATCCCTCTCTAAAGGGGTTTTGTGTTAGACCCAGTTTGTCGATGTTTTTGGAGTGTTAAAAGCGCTGGCGTGCTGAAATAATGCAAAACACTATTTCAACGGCATTGCGGAAAACCAGCGTAACATTGTGGCAAGTTAACGTGGCTCAAGGCCGATCAGTCAGCAGTGAGCCAAGCTGAAGATCGACCAAGCATAAGTGAGCTAGTGTGTAACACTATGTAAATGGGGAGACTAACGTTTGGATAACCCATTGTTTCCTTTGTCCTCAACCCGTATTGATATATAAATACACACCCACACAGTTCAAAGACTAACGTTCGTGGAGCCGTAATTTCAGTCACAGGCGTGAGAGAACCAGAATTTTGGACACAGTCAAAAAAGAAAGGAAAATACGAATAGTTAGAACAACAATATGAAAATGAAGTATATTAGCCCCCCCCCCCCCCCCCCACAACAGTCACAGTGGGGCTTGCAAATAACAAATATATAGTCTCGTACTGAAGCCAGTTTACATTAGTGTCTAATTTCTTGTCATGCCCAAACTTTGCGCAATTTCGTTTCCAGAAACCGGTTGCTAGTTTGATGTTTACCCCTTTCGTATTCATATTGGTATGTGAGAGAGGAATGGATATTTAAAGATTCTTGGTCAAAGATAGAAGAAAGAAACATGAAAAAACAAAACAAAAAAAACTAGCAAAGAGCACACTGGAAAAGATGGCCGCACTGAAAGCATAGAACACCAAACATGAAGAATTAAAGAAAAGCTTTAAGAAAGACAAAAAGGTAAGACTTGGAACTCAAAACTGCCAAAGCGGAAGCAACAGTAATGACAGGTGGTACTAGAACATTGTATAAAATAACACACGATCTTAGTCAGAAACATTTTAGCTTTAATGAAGGAAACCTGTGAGACACAACAGGAGAAATAATCACAACGGAAAGAGGAAAGTTTGACAGATGGCAAGAATGTTTTACCGAGTTGCTAAATTTGGCCAGCATTAGATCTCACAGTAGAAACAGTAGAAAACTGGCCAACTCGTAGAAATGGATAATGGGCCAATCATCGTTACAAAAATAGAAACCGCAAAAGGCAGTATGGAGAATGGAAAGGCACCCGCTATTCACGTTTGCAAAAGTCCAATACCCGTGACGCACTTTTACAAAAACGCTAGCGGTGCTTGCGTGATTTTACAATAGTCTAGTACAGTGGTCGGCAAACGCGTTCTCTTTGACCTGAGTGCGGGCGTCGTGTTGTGGGTTACAAATCGGTTTCGATATCGGAAACAAAACTCTTGGTCTTGTAGTATTTTTGAAAAGAAATTTAGCTCTCAAAAAAATTTAAATTGTTGCGCTGCTAATTTTTGGCTCTTTTGACTAAAGAGTTTGCGACCACTGGTCTAGTAAATGTTGGGCTACTGTTACCAAAGTCAATATCCATTAGCTTCTTTTACAGTCTCAAAATATGCTTTGACCCAGTTATACAGTCTTCAAGTATTCCCGAAGAACCCAGCTGTGATTTGTCTTGCGTTGGTTTCGACAGTGGTACTGATGGAGCTAGTATTAGTAGTAGTAGTAGTAGTAGCCACTTTAGTAAAGTAGTCGTAATATAATAATAATCCAATAGTACAGTAGTAGTAGTAGTAGAGTAGAACTCAGCTGTGATAGTAGTAGTTGTAGTGATAGTAGTAGTAACAGTAGTACCGTAATAGTGACCGTAGTAGTGTAGTAATGTAGCCAACTACTGAACGTAAAATCTTCTAGAAAAACCACAACAGCCAAAACATGCTTATGTTGATTCTGCAACGTCCTGTAAAAGATAGGCAACTAACTTTTTTTTTTCTTGTTGGGGAGGGTGAGGAGAGGTAATGTAGGGGCCCGGAACCCATACAAAAAGGCGGCGTTGCCGTTCTTCTATAAGACAACCTCACCGGGTTCCCTATAATGTCAGATTAATTTGCGGACCGTCCATGACCTAATTAGGCTCATCAAAATTGGCTCATTCCTTTGTTGTGGTTTCGAGGATTCACATTTTTTAAAGGCAAAACAGTGCCTCGTAACAAGTGGCACGAAAAAAAACCATCATTGATTTATCAAGGTTTGCTAACAGTCAGGTGTGTTTAGCCAAAAGGCGCCGAAATTGCAGCTTGTAAATCAGCAACACAACGTGCAGACCGTCCCTTTGAAAGTGAAGATAGGTGAAGACATATAAGTATGTGTGGTGGTGATAATGATGGTAGTAATAGTAGTAATAGTAATAGTAGTAGTAATAATACTAGTAGTAATAATAATAGTAGTAATAGTAGTAGTAGTAGTAGTAGTAGTAGTAGCAGTAGTAGTAGTAGTAGTAGTAGTAGTAGTAGTAGTAGTAGTAGTAGTAATAATAGTAGTAGTAGTAGTAGTAGTAGTAGTAGTAGTAGTAGTAGTAGTAGTAGTAGTAGTAATAGTAGTAGTAGTAGTAGTAATAGTAGTAGTAGTAATAGTAGTAGTAGTAGTAGTAGTAGTAGTAGTAGTAGTAGTAATAATAGTAGTAGCAGTAATAGTAGTAGTAATAGAGGTAGTAGTAATAATAATAGTAGTATCAGTAATAGTAGTAGTAGTAGTAGTAGTAGTAGTAGTAGTAGTAGTAGTAGTAGTAGTAGTAGTAGTAGAAGTAGTAGTAGTAGTAGTAGTAGTAATAATAATAGTAGTAGCAGTAATAGTAGTAGTAGTAGTAGTAGTAGTAATAATAGTAGTAGCAGTAATAGTAGTAGTAGTAGTAGTAGTAGTAGTAGCTAGTAATAGTAGTAGTAGTAGATAGTAGTAGTAGTAGTAGTAGTAGTAGTAGTAGTAGTAGTAGTAGTAGTAGTAGTAGTAGTAGTAGTAGTAGTAGTAGTAGTAGTAATAGTAGTAGTAAAAGCAGTAGAAAAAAAAGAAGTAAAAGAATAGGAAGACGACGACGATGACGACGACGAAGCAAGAGAAGGAGGAGGCGGAGAAGAAGCAGAAGACGAAATCTAGGCTCATAATCTTTTAAAATATACGATTCTCCCTGACTCATGATACCCCTACACCCCATCCCGCACACTCACGCCTGCTCTTGAGATCTCTGTCCGCAGCCCGAGAACCACTGGGTTACCCCGAATGTTAACTGATAACAATCTATTTGATAAACAGACGGACATAGTTGAAAGAAAGAACAAGTCTAATGAAACAGGTGTAGCATATTATTGAACCGATATTTTTGTGTTTAACTGATATTTCGTTAGGCTTCTTACTGTTCGCAATAATGTTCTGGAAGAGTTGGACGACACTATGGACAAAACCAGAATGAGGGCTAAATCGAGGGCCATTCCTGACGTCTCTCCTATGTGCTTCCTCAAGGCTGTGCAGATTTATTAAGTTACATTCAACAGAGTCGCATACCCTCCAACCATACTCGACAGTGCAAGGAACTGGCAACTGGCGGATGACCTGTTTAGGTTTGAGAGATACCCAGAATAATCCGAAAGACTGGCCTGAGGCCAATCATGGTACTGCATTCGGTGGCATAATCTCAGCTCGTCCTGATAAAACTGACGTGCCGTTTGAGTCGCAAATCGAAGACAAATATCTCTACAAGATCGAGAAGTACATAGATCTGGTTGCCAGTCTTAGGAGCAATGAAGGGTAGTAAAACTCTTCGCCGTCGAGGTAAGCGCAAGAGAGCTAATCTCCACCTCTACATACTATGTACTGAAGCAATTGCGCTTGCGAGGAAACGAGCGTAAACGGACACTAAAGCAGCTGGGCGAAGCTGCTGCAAGTGCTTTGAGCTGGTTGTGGTATGTCGTGGGGGATAGATCTCGGTAGACTGGTCCAAGCCACTAGTGGAAAAGAACTTTTGAATCTCTTAAGCCAAAGTTGTCCGATCAACGTCTGCCCATGCTACTAATAACTACCAAAGTCTCTCCGATTAACGTCTGACCAGTGAACCAACTGTCCGTTTGTCACACTGGTCGTGCAGGCAGGCGCTTAATCTGCTACCGTTGCGACACTATGTATCACCATAACCTCAGTACCTTTAGCGGTTATCATAACTGCTTGTCCGATTGTCCGATCAGCGCAGCAGTCCGAGGCCTGGGAGTCATGACCCAGTTCGGCTCAAGATTGTCCAGGGGATAAACGTGTCGAAAAGGTTGTTGATGGGGGAAGCACCCACCGAGGAACGGTAAGCTCCTGCTGTGCATGCCCCCGTTGTGGAGTTTGTCAGAACTGGCTCAAGCCATCGTGGTTTCTATGATTCAATTGTTCTTTAAGGCAGAACAGAATAAACCAACTGCCCGTTAGCAGGTGTGTCGGACTGACTTATTAGGTTTGCTAACAGTCAGGTATGCTTGGCCGAAGGGCGCCAAAATTGCAGCTTGTGAAGATAGGCAAAGACAAAGAAGCATTGGCGGTTGTGGTAATGGTGGTCGTAATAGTAGTAGTAACAGAAGTAGTAAAAGTAATAGTAAAAGTAGTAGTAGTAAAAGTAGTAGTAATAGTAGAAGTAGTAATAGTAGTAGTAATAGCAGTAATAGTAGTAATAGTAGTAGTAGAAGAAGTAAAAGAATAGTAGTAGTACGACGACGAAGAAACGTAGTAGGGCGATAGTAGAAGTAGTAATAGTAGTAGAAGAATAGTAGTAATAGTAGAAGAATAGTAAGAAGAAGAAGAAATAGTAGAAGAAGTAATAGAAGAAGAAGAAGAAGAAGTAAAAGAATAAGAAAAGAAGACGACGACGAAGAAGAAGAAGAAGACGAAGAAGAAGAAGAAAAGAGAAGACGAAGAAGAAGACGAAGAAGAAGAAGAAAGAAGAAGAAGAAGAAGAAGAAGAAGAAGAAGAAGAAGAAGAAGAAGAAGAAGAGAAGAAGAAAGAAGAAGAAGAAGAAGAAGAAGAAGAAAGAAGAAAAAGAAGAAAGAATTGGAAGAAGAAAAGACTTTCATATTCTTTTAACAGTATTTACATCCATGCCTCACCCCCTCAACCCCCCTCCTTTTACACACACACACACACACACACGTTCTCGAGATCTCAGGCCACAGGCTGAGAACGCCTGATTTACCACGAGTGTTAGATGATAACAATCTATCTGATAAACAGACGGACGTTGTTGAAAGAAGAAATCTAATAAAACAGGTGTAGCGTTTTATAGAGCCGACCTGTCTGTGTTCAGTGGATACTTCATTAAGCTGCTCACTGCTTGGGAAGTCACTGGTTGCTCTGTGTCAAACTACGACTGTTGTTTAGGACATAGGTAGGTAAGTAAGTGCTTTGCTAAAAAAAAAAAATCGTCGCGCTCAAGCAGCATATCAGAAGGGGGGGGGGTGCTTTAGGTGATAATTGTGGCTAGGTTATGTGCACTTTCTGCCGTCTCTCTAGCGTAGTTGGCTAAACCGGATTGCGTTGCGAGCGGTTGACGAACTCCTTGTGGTCCGGGTTCATCCCGGGGGTAGGCAGAACAGCAAAATGTCTCCAAAATTTACGGTATTTACAATGGAATCAAGGCCGAAAGGTTGCGATATCCATAATACCGAGCCTAAGGGCTTCTGGATACTAAAACAAACAAACAATGTACACTTGCTAAAATTTCTTAGCGTTGCACGCCACCAAAAGCCCTGAAAAAGACTCATGCAGTGTTGATACGATGAAAGGAGACAGACCTAAATGATGACCCGACCAGAGAAGAAGACGTTTACCTGCAAGCCAACGGGCGACCTGGTCGCCGATTTGAAGACGTTTACCTGCAAGTCAACGGGCGGCCTGGTCGCCGATTTGAAGTGTTTAGGACATCATTCGATGCTCTCATCAATCTATGAACCAATGTTTGTTGGCAGTTCTTGTTATTTTGATTGTAACAAAGGAAATGCGTATGTACTTGATCTAATTGTGATGTGTTTTATTTCAAACGTCGGTTCGGTGGCGAAGTCGATGCGAACGCTTCGTAATGCCGGGATGCCAGGTTCGATCCCAGCTGCGGGCCATGCGCCTTGCTTTGGTTTCGACAGTGGTATCAAGAAAGCCGACAGTCCAGAAAGCAATGGCAAACTACTGGACGTAAATTTGCCTAGAAAAACCACAGCCAGGGGCTGTTGGGGTTGGTTCGGCAACGCCCTGTAAAGGATACGCAACTAGCCTTTATTTCAAATGTGGGGATCCTCGTGAACAGAGCCCTTATGGAGAATGTCCCGAGTATTGTTGTGTCAGTTCTTAGCTCAGTCGTGAGACAACAGGCCAAAGGTGTTGGATTTGATTCCATCCCTGACATTGTAATGATTGATTGACATGGAACGAAAGTTCGTTTCACGAACAATGTCGTTTAGTTTACGGTACAATTTTTACTGAGATACCTGGATCTTCGCTGGAGTTGTGGAGTTCTTGCTTTGTGCGATAATCATCGCAGCTGTAGCTAGCTTTCCTTGGGAAAGAGACCGAACCATATGTACATACATTTGGTGCAAATAAGCCGATCCTCTCGATATTAACTTTCAACTATAAAGTCTCTGGAGATAACATAATTAAAGATCCAAATATCATTTCAAAGATTTCGATGCGACGACATATTTGTTCTCCAGTCATCAAGCTGTTCAGCTTACTTTCCTAATTTTAACAATTTCTTCTTGCGCGATACGTCATAGCTGGGTAGTTGCAATGCTGTTCACAATTTCCTTCTTGATGAGTGCATAGGTTCTGAACCAGTTCACTCAAAACCGTCCTATACTTTTGACATCCAAAAAAAAAAAAAAAAAAAAAAAAAAAAAAAAAAAAAAAAAAAAAAAAAAAAAAAAAAAAAAAAAAAAAAAAAAAAAAAAAAAAAAAAAAAAAAAAAAAAGCAGATCTCCTATTGCTCTCGCTGAAATAATAATTATGTACAATTTGAAGCAACCAAGATGTTTTGAAAGCGGTGAGTTTTAGAAATCAACTTATCACAAACATCAGAAAAAGACAGCTATAATTTTGTGGTCATGTTATGAGAAGAAAGAAACTGGAGCATACTGTCTTCACTGGAAAGATTTGTGGAAAAAAAACAGCCAGAGGAAGAAAAAACGAGAAGATTCTTGCAGTTTTTTGTTTTGACAGAGTTGAGATGAGCTGAATCAAGAATTGACATCACAGCGCTCGGGCCATTCCCATGCATGCTCCGTCCTCATCATCAGCAGCCAGCGCAGAGTTCAATATTAATGGTACCGGTCACAATCTGGTTATATGTCCGTCTTGCCTTTCATCTGAGTGTAGTGAGCCGGCCAGACCCCCTGGTTACACTCAGGTGCCTCATTCTCTCCAGGCCGTAATAATCTTGTTTATCTACAGATTCTGTTGCTTGTTCCCAAAGGGCTTTGCCCACATCTGCCTTGTCATGTATCAATTCACCACCCAGTGGTACAGATCTAGCCAATCTCTGTCACCCTGTTCATTACCCAGGCACTTCTCTTTTCTCTCAACATCAAACCATCTGTATAGATAATCAGATCACCTTGGCGTGAATTGTCGAGAATCAACTGTTGGACCTCCACCTCCGTAGCACCAGCTGGCCACTCTCTGCACACTCAGCCTAATGTGATCATAACCCTACACAGGTCAGACTTTCCTGCTGGTACGTACGCTAACTGCTGTAGTTGGGGAACGTGTTTTTATGCGTCACTTCTCTATGGTCCGGTCTTTGAGGCAGTCGCTTTCCTTTTGTGTTGCCAATTGACCGTTAAAAAGACAAGATTCTTTATTCTCTTTTCTCTGACCCAATCCTCTCCGCGCCCAATGTTCTCCAGCGTGCACACTTGTCTTATTGTGTCTTCTGCTTGAGCCATCCATGACATCTTGACACGAAGGGGTGTCAGCACACGAAATGATCTGTGCTGTTGAAGATTGCAGATTGTGGAGGGGGATGATCGCCTATGCCAGTCGCAAGGCACTTGATGATGATATCTATCCCGCCATCACACAATTTTATCAGATTGTATTTCCCATTTCGAGATAATGGTTGTGTTTTCCACAGTACGTTTCTCTATGCAAATCTTTTGGCATAATTTGTGGAAGCCAGATTACCAGTTAGTCATACAGTTGTAATTAAAAAAAAAAAAAAAGGATTTTTTTAAACAACACAAAACAAATCAATTTAAACATACAATATATCCTATTTTTTTGCAGGTTTGTAGGATATGACTGATCGATTATAATGGGTAATAACACAAGCGTAAGCCTGCCAGGACCGAATCTATCACCTTTGGATGAGAAACGGTAGGTTAATGCTTCGCGAAAGTTGAGAAGCTGTGTGCTGCATATATGGAAACCAGAATATGATATATTTTGACTTGTGAAAAACTATTTACTACTTGGTAAAACCAGTATTCGTTGACATTTGAAAATACTGTATTTATTGCTTGGTGAGAGCCAGTATATGATATTTGTTGACTTATGAAATACTGTATTCACTACTTGGTAAGAGCTAATATGTAATATTCTTTGACTTATGAAATACTGTATTTACTACTTGGTGAGAGTCAGTATGTGATATTTGTTGACTGATGAAATACTGTATTTACTACTTGGTAAGAGCCAGTATGTAATATTTGTTGACTGATGAAATACTGTATTTACTACACTTGGTAAGAGTCAGTATGTGATATTTGTTGACTGATGAAATACTGTATTTACTACTTGGTAAGAGCTAGTATGTAATATTTGTTGACTGATGAAATACTGTATTTACTACTTGGTGAGAGCGTGTATATGATATTTGTTGACTGATGAAATACTGTATTTACTACTTGGTAAGAGCCAGTATGTAATATTTGTTGACTGATGAAATACTGTATTTACTACACTTGGTAAGAGTCAGTATGTGATATTTGTTGACTGATGAAATACTGTATTTACTACTTGGTAAGAGCTAGTATGTAATATTTGTTGACTGATGAAATACTGTATTTACTACTTGGTGAGAGCCAGTATGTAATATTTGTTGACTGATAAAATACTGTATTTACTACTTGGTAAGAGCGAGTATATGATATTTGTTGACTGATAAAATACTGTATTTACTACATGGTGAGAGCCGGTTTATGATATTTGTTGACTGATGAAATACTATGCTTGGAACTGAGGCAAAAGTCAGCCTGTGATAACCGTTGACTGATGAAAAACATGTTGCTTCTGTGAAAGCTGATGTTTAACAGCTGTTGGTGTTTGTGCTATTTGCTTTTGTGTTGTAAAAAAAAAAAAAAAAAAAATTGATAAGACAACAATTGATGAATGAGAACATATATACTGTCTCTTTCCGCATCACTCTGTGGTAAACCGACGGATGACTAGCTAGATATAATAAACACCTTTTGTAAGCAAGTGAACAGTGTAGAAGCGCAAAGAAATCATCACTGATGAAAATGGTGCAACACGGCTGCATCAGAATTGGAGATGTGCACCGGCAGATGACGATGGAGCCATGAGCAGGTCGTGGGGAAAACACATCGGTGACTGGGTCATTCAGTGGCTCGACGGTAGACGACTTCCTCGCTGGTCGGGATCATATTTGGGTCTGTCTCCTTTGATCGCATCAGGAATGCAGGAGTCATTTCGTGGCTCCTGGTGGCCAGCAATGCTAAGACAGTTTAAAATAGGCACATAACCTAGCCACAATTATGACCCAAAGCTCCCCCTTCGGGGATGCTGGATGAACGTGACGATTTCTATTCTTAATAAAATAATAGACTTAAACATGCATTAACTGGTGCCTAAGCAGACTAGAGAGAATTAAATAGTATGGCAGAATCACTGATATAGAACTATGGGAGAGAGCTAAACAAATTCCATCGGACCAAGAGGCAAAGAAAAGACGCTGGCGTTGGATAGGGCACAAGTTGAGAAAACCTGATAGCAATTTAACACAGTGGCATAGAATTAAGATACTACAACAACAACAACAACAAACAAACAACAACAACAACAACAACAACAACAACAACAACAACAACAACAACAACAACAACAACAACAACAACAACAACAACAACAACAACAACAACAACATAGAGAATTGAACTAGAGAGTGAAGTAGAAAAAACTGGAAGGACATGGGGAGAGCTGCATGCAATAGCAAAGGATAGAACGACTTGCGGGAGTTGTTTGAGAGCCTATGCTCCATCAGGGAATAGAAGACAGAAGAAAAAGTCTGCTTTGACTCAGTATTCGTGTTGGTAAAACCATCTTTCCTCATACTGTTGCATGTTTCATTTGCTCTTTCTTAACCAGGGAAGCATTTTTCAGAGAAAAGGAAGAGAAGATCATCAAGGAAACAATAGAAGAGTGCGAAGGTAAAGATAATTAGTTGGATTTTTCATCCCCACTACATGTGAAATCATTCGTCAACTTGTAGTCAAATCACCATCAGTCTATTCCCTAGCGATTATACCAGTTTAGGGTGCTTTATTATTATCTTACCCCAAACAGGGGAAATCCACAGGTCACTGGACAGTCTAATATTTCAGGGGGTGGTAGATAGGCTGCATGCAGTCGTGGTACCTAAGCTGCGCTCTCTCGCGGTACGTTGGTGTTAGACCCAGTTCTATATGTTTTTGGGTCGTTAAAAGCATCAGATACTTGGGAAACCCAGTCTAACCACTCTGTACAATGTTGGACTGTCCTGTAAAGTGATCTGGGGTAGGATATTATTAAAGCACCCAGTTCTGTGTTGGGGTATTCTTCTTATTTCGCGCCCTGAATGCCTGTTCTCGTCTGGTCTCACGAGATTTTACTTACTGTTTTTTGCAATCGCGTCACAGTTGCAGGTTCATAGTCATTACATCTAACCTCTCATTGAGTATTCAGTATATCAGCATTTGTTTCTGACTTTAACCATTATACATCATTACTCTATCTCTAACGCCACAGTCTTAGACCATCATACATCATTTCACTATCTCTAACGCCACGGTCTTAGACCATCATACATCATTACTCTATCTCTAACGCCACGGTCTTAGACCACCATACATCATTTCTTTATCTCTAACGCCACGGTCTTAGACCATCATACATCATTTCTGTATCTCTAACGTCATGGTCTTAGACCATCATACATCATTTCTCTATCTCTAACGCAACGGTCTTACACTATCATACATAATTTCTTTATCTCTAACGTCACGGTATTAGACCATCATATATCATATGTTTATGTCTACCTCTTCCGCCACAGTATGAAACCGTTACACACAATTTACTTCTTGTCTGCCACTGTCTTAAACCACCATACACCATTTCTCCATATCTACTTCTTGTCTGCCACTGTCTTAAACCATCATACACCATTTCTCCATATCTACTTCTTGTCTGCCACTGTCTTAAACCGCCATACACAATTTCTCCATATCTACTTCTTGTCTGCCACTGTCTTAAACCGCCATACACAATTTCTCCATATCTACTTCTTGTCTGCCACTGTCTTAAACCGCCATACACCATTTCTCCATATCTACTTCTTCTCTGCCACTGTCTTAAACTATCATACACCATTTCTCTATATCTACCTAACCGGTCTTAGATGCTTCTTTGTTGCCCGATATAACTATGTCGCCTGAAAAGTCCGAAACGTACAAATAGTTAGACACTGTTTCCTCTCTTTAGTAGGGCGAGAAGAATTAGATCCTGAGCACCATGATGTTGACGAAACAGACAGTGCAGCAACTTTAGCCGAATTAGCTTTGTACAAGTACCCGTTTGAGAATCTGATTTTCGAAGGCGGCGGCAACAAAGGCTTGGCTTATTGTGGGGCTATCAAAGTAAGATATATGTGTTTAGGCATACTTTTTTATATCTCTCTCTCTCTCTCTCTCTCTCTCTCTCTCTCTCTCTCTCTCTCTATATATATATATATATATATATATATATATATATATATATACATATACATATACACATACATACATAAGTAGTAGTAGTATATTTTACCCAACTAGGACATCACACATGCGATAAACACCCAATGGCACAAAGTGCCACCATGTGGATGAGGAACACCCGTAGAGAGGTCCCGGAAGCCGCTTTCAGCCATTAGACCATAATTAGGACCGGGCTATATATATTGCGACTCCTGGCAAGAGCCAGACTGGGGCTTCAACATAACGAAAAATTGCATCCCACAAGGGGATAAATAGATCATAAAATATATCACTGACTGACTGACTTTCTACCCCACCAGGACATCACACAAGCGATAAACACCCAGAGGTCCCAGAAACCGCGTTCAGCCATTAGGCCATATTTATGACCAGGCTATATTGCGGTCCCTGGCAAGAGTGAGAGTAGGTCTTCAAATAAAAGATTTCATCCTAAAATGGACAGGAAGTTAAATATATATGGGCCTTTTGATGGGACACATTTCAGATGCATATATTCCCCGTGTGGGTTCCGGGGCCCCATTGTGGGGAAAACAAGAATAGACCCACTGCCTCCCCAAAAGCATGTCGTAAGAGTCGACTAATTGGGGAGCCTCCTTTGAAGTTGGAGTGCATCTGCCGGAGAGGCAAGGAACCAGCAATCTGTATTCAAGAGAATGAGATCTGTAAAACTGATGCACACGCAACACTCAGGTTCTGGAGCAGGACTGCAGTTCAGTTGTGGACGAGCAACCAGAACTTTCCGCCAGAGTTTACAGCTGGTGAACACAAAAAAAAGATGCATATATGGAGCATGAAGAAAGCAACGTTTATTACCAAGTACATGGAAAACACTGCCAAAGAACATGAGTTTTGGCACATGGGTAATAACCCATAAGTTCTCCGTTCTTTCTTCTAACTCAAGTCTCAGTCAGAAGAAGCCCAGCACAGTGCACAGGCTCTGTAGCAACGGTGAGGATCCTAAAATACTTTGGGTATATTTTTAACTCCAAAGTTTGCCCGAGAAGCACCGTTAGGCTACTCTTTTCGATTTCCAACTGCCAAAGCATTTTTCACCTGCGCGACAGTACACACGGGGATCTGATCTCACTACCCAGGAACCTGGGGAGTTTCTAGAAATCAAAGTCTACGTCAACAAATCCCAGCCCCTTACCGGAGATTGAACCCGGAATCTCTAGCACTCGAGGCGGACACCGTGCCTCGATACCACGCAGCCCCTGGACAGGAAAGATAAAATCAAAAATTAAGTCATAAGAGGAAACGATGGCTAGAACCAGTTCTAAATTGCATAGACAAGCGCAGATAATCTGGTTTGCCTACTTAGAGAGAATGCTTTGCGACGCGATGCCATACAGGGCGCATATATCAAAAGAGGCGAAGGACGTAGAGCAACAGCTAGATCAAGAAGAATATAGAAAGATAGCTTTGAAAGGCGGCGTCCGTGGCTAAGGCGTTGCGAGTCTGACTCGTAATCCAACGTACCGCGATCGAAACCTGCGTGGGCTGCGTGGATTTTTATCGTGGTAAGGGACGTTGCAGGTCGACCCAGCCTCATATGGGTACCAGGATAGGCTGTCCTGGGAAAGTAAAGACGGCCGGCGTAATACTGACCACATTACCCACCGAGTGCCGATTGGTCTGTAAAAATATGGGTGCTCTTCCCATATGCCCGATGCGCTTAAGGGCGTGTAAAGGGATCTTTACTTTACTTTTTTTTTACTTATGGGCCCACTTCAACCCACTAACTGCCCAGCGCCGTGTTTTATTTGCGCGCGCGCTTTTGACATACTAATGATAATAATAGCAACGTCCTCACATAGACCTATTCTTCTTCTGCCTGTCTAGCCCCCTATGGAGCATAGACCCTCAACCAGCTCACGCCAAGTGGTTCTGTCCTTGGCTATCGCATGCAGCATTCCCCAGGTCCTATCCCTCTTTTAAACTTCAGTCTCTAGCTCCCTTCTCCGTGTTTTGTGTTCTGTGTGTGTGTGTGTGTGTGTGTGTGTGTGTGTATTCCTTTATTTCTATGCCCAAGTGGGTTTCAGTGCAAAGACATTTTAGCTATATTGTTCTCAGGTTTTTGTCAACGTGTGTCCTATCCAACGCCAGCGTCTTTTCTTCACCCCTTGGTTCACCGGAACTTGTTTATATCTCTCCGAGTGCTTTATATCATAGTTTATATCACGCAGGAAGAATTTGGAAGCAACAGAGATGTGGTTTCTGAGACGAATGTTACGAATACCTTGGGCGGCAAGAGTAACTAACAACGATTGCTTGAAAGAAGCTAAAGAAAGTAGATCTCTATATACATCTATAAGAAAGAGACAAACACTGTTCTTTGGCCACATAATGAGAAGTCAGACATTGGAGAACATCGTGACAACTGGAAAGATCAGTGGAAAAAGGGGTAGAAACAGACCAAGAGAGATTATGCTGGATGGGCTGAAACGATGGCATAGAGGGATATCATCAAGAGAGCTGTTCCACGCAACCAGGGATCGTGATCTGTGGAGACGCATGAGCGCCTATGCCATTTGGCAGGGAACATGATGATGATCACGCTATTTTACAACCTCTTACCGATCTTTCACACACACACACACACAACACACTCTTTCTCTCTTCACCCCTGTTGTGTGTGAGTGCTAATCATTGTGTGTGCGCTGTCTGATAATCATATGATACATCGATTACATGGAAAGTGCCTGGAAGAGCTCGGCCTGATGTCCCAGATCAAACGTGTTGGTGGCAGCAGCGCTGGGGCCATCACAGCTGCCCTGGTGGCTTTGGGGTTCAACTCCGCTGACATTGAGACCTTTATGTCGCAGGATTTGGAGCATATCTTCCTTGGTGAGTGCTCACTCGGATCATCATCATCAACATCTTTTTCATCATTATAATCGATACTATCATCAAAATTGTCATCTTATCGTCATCGTTATCGTTGTCTTCATCATTATGCGCATTGTATGGTGACCAAGGATGGTGAAACTAGGCCAACGGATGTGTAGGTCGGGTCGTACAAGGCAGCCGCAATTAATTAATTTCAATCCTTGTGTGGGTTCCGGGGCCCTATTATAGGGAAAACAAGAATAGACCCACTGCCTACCCAAAAGCATGTGTAAGAGCCGATTAATTGGGAGCTTTCTTTAAAGTCGGAATGCATCTGCCTGAAAGGCAAGAAACCAGCAGTCTGCATACAAAGGAGTCAAATCTGTAAAACGGATGCACACTTATCACTCAGGTTCTGGAACAGGACCGCAGTCCAGAAGTGGATGAACAACCAGAGTTTACAGCTGGTGAACCCGAAGAAGAAGAATTAATGTCAACAGAAATAGCAGGCTATTTTGTAAGTTGATAATTTTGACTGGCCAATGAATGACGTTAAAAGAGGGGCGTTCAGAAAGTTAACCCCTCACATTTAGAGAGAGAGAGAGAGAGAGAGAGAGAGAGAGAGAGAGAGAGAGAGAGAGAGAGAGAGAGAGAGAGAAAGAGAGAGACAGAGAGAAAGAGAGAGACAGAGAGACAGAGATATAGAATATTGAGGCATTGATCTGTAAATCGATAGATCCAGCGAGTGTGTATTGCAAAGTCTGATAGTTAACCATATACACAAGGAAACAGACAGACAGACAGACAGTGATATTGACAGACAGACAGACAGACAGACAGACAGACAGACAGACAGACAGACAGACAGACAGACAGACAGACAGACAGACAGACAGACAGACAGACAGACAGACAGACAGACAGACAGACGCAGACAGAAATTGCACAGGACAGTTTCCAGCAAGTCACCCGACTCCCAAATCAACAGATCACTCCTACGGATACCTCAGCCTGTTACCCAACATAATCAGTGGGTGGGGCTGGAACCCTGGACGTCGAGCTCTCGACTGGCTGGGAGACAAATTCAAGGAGAAAACTGGATTTGCGGATCTGACGTTCTATCAGGTGAGATTGGTTGTTTTACAGGTAAGATTGATTGATTGATTGATAAGGTTGATTGTTAAACAGGTAAGGTTGATTGTTTTACAGGTAAGGTTGATTGTTTTACAGGTAAGGTTGATTGTTTTACAGGTAAGGTTGATTGTTTTACAGTTAAGGTTGATTGTTTTACAAGTAAGATTGATTGTTTTACAGGTAAGATTGATTGTTTTACAGGTAAAGTTGATTGTTTTACAAGTAAGGTTAATTGTTTTACAGATAAGATTAGTTGTTTTATAGGTAAAATTGATTGTTTTACAGGTGAGGTTGATTGTTTTACAGGTAAGATTGATTGTTTTACAGGTAAGATTGATTGTTTTACAGGTAAGATTGATTGTTTTACCTGTAAGGCTAAGTGAGAGAACAAAGAACAATTTTTATGTCTTTTCTGCTTTCGACATAGGATGTTAAACTCATATTTTGTTTATAGACCAGTCAAGGGTAAACACGGAGTCAAAGGTAAACACGGAGTCAAGTGTAAATATGGAGTCAAAGGTAAACACGGAGTCAAAGGTAAACACGGAGTCAAGGGTAAATATGGAGTCAAGGGTAAACACGTAGTCAAGGGTAAATATGGAGTCAAGGGTAAACATGGAGTCAAGGGTAAACACGGAGTCAAGGGTAAACACGTAGTCAAGGGTAAATATGGAGTCAAGGGTAAACATGGAGTCAAAGGTAAACACGGAGTCAAGGGTAAACCTGGAGTCAAGGGTAAACACGTAGTCAAGGGTAAACGCTGAGTCAAGGGTAAACATGGAGTCAAGGGTAAACCTGGAGTCAAGGGTAAGTCAAGGGTAAACACGTAGTCAAGGGTAAACATGGAGTCAAGGGTAAACACGGAGTCAAGGATAAATACGTAGTCAAAGGTAAACACGTAGTCAAGAGTAAACATGGAGTCAAGAGTAAACACGGAGTCAAGGGTAAACACGTAGTCAAGGGTAAACTCGGAGTCAATGGTAAACCCTGAAAAAGACAGTGTTTTGTTATAACAGCCTGGAGGACTGCGTGGTCTCAAAGAATGGTGTCCGCATCGTGTCCACCAAGAGAAACTTTACGTAGAATCATCATCAGGAAAGGTTCAACCATGGGCCTAATGAACATTCAAGATCTCCAACAGGTGGAAAAGAACCCCCAGTCATAGAGAGCTATGACGTATGCCCTTTGCGCTGCCCTGTGCTCAAGAAGAGAGACCAACTAACTAACTTCCATGACCTCCATTGTTTGTTTCTATTAACAGCTGTACAAGTTACGGGGAGTTGAATTGTGTGTTGTGGTTACAAACCTGAATTTGATGAAGTCAGAATTCTGCCACCCCAAGACAACTCCAAACATGCCCATTAGAAACGCTCTCAGGATGTCTATGTCAATCCCAGGTAAGATGCCACAAATCACTGGCGAAAAGTTACGAAATTTTATGAAGAATAACATTCTTGTCTATCAGGCTTGTGTTCCCAGCACTCTGCTTTATGACAGGACTTTAATAACACCCTCCGGACTGAATTGCCAACACAGTTTCATTTAAACTCCTAGGGGATTAGACTGCTTTCACTCCTGGTACTCCACAGGGGGTGTTTATTCCCCCAGCCGACACGTGTAATCATTCTGCTGAGAAACCATCGACCCGGCTGCTTCGAGATACCAGCTAAGTGATTTTGTGTATTTGTGTAGTATTGTTGGACTTGTATGTGCTGATAAAGGCTCTATAGCCGCAACGTTCACGTTTTGTTTGTATTTGTTATATTGTGAAGCTTGAAAATATACTTTTCGTTAGGTTTTAAATCTTTGCTTTATATCAGTGAAACTTGGTCAACTTATTCGCACAATGAAAAACAGGAAATAGCTTTTACATGCGATGCTCAAGAAAAAGAATTAGCATTAAGTGGTAAGACAAGATCACACACACGCAGCTATTGAAAAGAGAAGGTTTTACAAGTTTTCCAATGCTCAGTCTGCGAAGGCTAAGGTAGCTGGGTCACACCTGGAGAATGGAGGATGGCAGAGTCCCTAAGGACATCTTATCTGGTGAATTAATGATGGCTAGAAGATGTCGAGGCCGACCTCTACAACGTTATAAAGATGTGAGCAAACTGTGCATAAATGAGACAGGTATTGCCGCGGACAAGTGTGAACAAAACGCCGCGGATCGTGTTGCCTGGAAGGGGCACTTCAGAAAAATAACCAGAATGAAGGAAAAAATGATTGCAGGGAGTACGAGAGCTGAGCGTCTAAGAAGAAATCAAACTAAACACAAATGTTGACAACAATGTTAATGAAATCCTTTGCTATGATAGTGGTAAATTTTTCTTAACTAGTCACATTCGCCATTGCTATGGTCTGTGAGTCCTATTCCTCATCACAGCCCAGTATAACACTATCGTCTGGAAAAAGGGAAAGGTGCTAATCAATCATATATGTAGAATACGGCTAGATATAATATTTTTTTATAATGGGAATACGGCTAGATATAATATGCAGAATATGCTAGTTATTCTATGTAGAATACGCTAGATATAATATCAGAATATGGTTAGTTATTATATGTGAATACGGCTAGATATAAATATGCAGAATATAGTTATATTATATGTAGAATACGGCTAGATATTATATGTGGAATATAGTATAGAATACGGCTAGATATAATATGCAGTATAGTTAGTTATTAGAGGGAATACGGCTAGATATTATATGTGGAATATAGTTAAGTAGAATACGGCTTAGATAAAATATGCAGAATATAGCTGTATGTAGAATACGGCTAGATATATATGCAGAATATAGTTAGTTATTATATGTAGAATACGGCTAGATATAATATGCAGAATATAGTTAGTTATTATATGTAGAATACGGCTAGATATAATATGCAGAATATAGTTAGTTATTATATGTAGAATACGGCTAGATTTTATATGCAGAATATAGTTAGTTATTATATGTAGAATACGGCTAGATATTATATGTGGAAGGTCTCCCCAGACAGCAGAACACATACTCCAAGACCGCACGGAATATGACACACTAAGCTAAACCATTTGGCCAAAAAGAACAACGGTGGATAAAAAACTATAAGAAACAATGAATCAATTAATAACAACTGTGAAATTTAAAAAACAAAATTTGCTGATATAGACAACTTAATTTAGACGAACGAGAGAAAAGGAGAAGGATAAGAACCATGTAAACTATGTTATGTATGTTTACTTGTGCGCTTCGGTCTTGTTTCCTAAATTACGTTTTGCATGCTTATTCCTTTTACATATTTGGCCTCTTCGTGTGCAGACTTTTTGTTTGTATGTTTCAGTGGTGTTTATGGCCTGTACACAGGAAACCTACAGTGACAAGGACGTGTATGTCGACGGCGGTGTGCTGTGCAATTATCCCATTCAGTGCTTCGACGGTAAGAACAAAACTCTGAAAAGGGTACCAGAGAGTTAAGATGAGATCAAAAGGAGATCAAGATGAGATCAAGATGAGAGGGAGATCAAAATTATATTAACGTTACAAGTAATAATAATGAGGGAGATTTGAAAATTAAAACTGAAGTCATAAAGAAATGAAAACAATTGAATATCCTCTTAATGAGGTATGATAGAAATACCCAAAGAAAACATCTGTGGGTTAAATTAGGCTGGTGTACCCATTATAAAAAAAAAAAACTGCTTCGTTTTCTTTGTGTTCACCAGATGTAAACTCCGGCAGAAAGTTCTGGTGGTTCGCCCACTTCTGGACTCTAGTCTTGACCTAGAACCTGAGTTCTGTTTGCACACTTTTTGTTTTTGCATTTTTGTCTCATTTGTATGCAGGCTGTTGGTTCCTGGTCTCTCAGGCAGATACACTCCGACTTTGAAAGAAACATCCATGTTTGTTAGGGGCAATGGGTCTGTTCTTTGTTCCCAAAACAGAGCACTGGAACCCCCCCCCCCCCTCCACCAAACCCCTGGAATGATGGGTACCAGTTTAAGCTTCTTTTTCTCTGTGTGGGTTCCAAGCCAAAATAAAAATACAAATAAAAAGTCGTGGGGGGGGGGGGGGGAAGGGAAGGGGTGGTCATTGCTCTACTGCCCCTTTATAAGCATATCATAAAGGTTATTAATTAACGAGAGACTGGTCGAGCTATTAATGACATGGGTTTTCATTCGCAATGTCCAGGTTCGACTCCTTGATACGGTTGAGAAATTTTTTTTTTCTGTCAGAAGCAAAAACAAAATCCGAACCTGCACAGTCCGTGGCGACAGCACTAGCCATACTGTCCTAAATCCTCAAACTCAAAGAACCCCCTGGCTGCATTGCAAACGCGGTAAATACAGACTCTTAATGGCAGTTTTAGTTTTGGTTCACACAAAGCAAAGTTCGCTTTTATTCATGTGGGCCGCGTTAGCGCAGTCGATACAAGACTCGTTTTCAAATCCAGCTGCGACTCGCTGCAGCCCACGGACGGTGTTCGAAACCGGGCGGTTCCCGGGGTTTACCCAGCCTCTGTGAAATGGGTACCAGAGCTAACACTCTGGGGTAAATAGTGGAATGTCGCTTTAGCTACGGAGTTTTCTGCGGACGGCGACACAGGCGGACAGTTTCTTATCAGCTATCTTTACTGGTGGCTGAGCACTTATGGTTTATAACCGTGTGCAATGACGCTGGTTCACACCTCCCGACTTTACCTTTATTTTTATAAATAATCCAAGAAGCCTGCGTTTTAGCACAGTGCCACAAAGAGCTAAGCAGTAAACTGAATGAAACAATTTGCGAAAAACGTCATAGAAAGCTCAAGAGAGGGGATGGAAAAGGCGCACACACAAATACAACCAACAGTTTGACCGAAGGCACTTGCTGTTTTGCATCACTTCACTTTACTGAATGAAACTGCTGATTATGGTCGCTAAAGTCCTGGATAATTCTGTTTCTTTCTGCACAGGCTGGTACCTATCCATGGATAAAAAGGATGCCTTTCTGCTCCACATGCAGCAGCTGGACGATCTGTGTCAAATGTTCTCCGTGAGATCTCGATTCCAGAACTACGATGATCAACAGAATGCATTAAACTGGAAAAGCCTGGGATTTCTTTTGGTAAACGGTGTTTCCTAACTTGTCAAATGTTTTGGTTAAAGAATGTTATCGTGCCACGAGTAGATCGAGGTATACAGTTAAAAATTTATTTGCGTATACTTTACATGACATTGCAGAACCAACCCCAGCATTCTGTGGGTTTTCTAGGCAGATTTACGTCCAGTAGTTTGCCATTGTTTTCTGGGACGGTAAGCTTCTCGATACCACTATCGAAACCTACGCATGGCGCAAGGCCCGCAGCTGGGATCTGAACCCGGCACCCCGGCATTACAAAGCGTGTTCATTACGCCTAAGCCACAGACGCCGAAGGAGGTATATAGTGACCAATTTATACATTCTTCTTCTTCTTTTTTCTACTTCTGGAAAGCCTCGCGGATCAGAGCAGGGAGAGATCTCTAGAAAGAGCCCTTCTGTTCGCTTCTTATAAAGTACTTTTCAGTGTAAAATGGTTCAGTCAACACCAGCATTCTATAAGATGAAGAATGCTTTGTGCAATATTTGACAAATGAGTAGGGAAAGTCTGTTCATTGGAGCTATATAGATGTAATCTTGATGTAAGGAAGTGTGTCATGCACAGTCAACAGATTAGTTAGTAAAGAACTGCATAGAAGCTAAGGAGATAATGTTTTATCGAAGGGGGTGAATGCCATATACAGTTTAGAATGTTGAAATTACTCACTAAAATAGATCGAGGGGGTTGCGTGGTCTCGACGCATGGTGTCAGCCTCTTGAGGTTCCGGGTTCAATCCACGGTAAGAGCTGGATTTTTTTTAACGTGGACTTGGACTTCTAGTAATTTCCCCATAGTCTCTGGGTAGTGAGATCAGACGCCCGTGTGCATTGTAGCGCACGTAAAAGATCCTTTGGCAGTTGGAAATCGAAAAAGAGTAGCCTAACGGCGCTGCCCGGGCAATAAATTTGGAGGTAAAAATCTACCCAAAGTATTTCAGGATCCTCCCCGGTGCTACAGAGCATGTGCACTGTGCTGAGCTTCTTCTGACTCAGGCTTGAGTTAGACGAAGAACGGAGCACTTATGGGTTACAACCCGTGTGTCATGATGTTGATTCGTTGTTTAAACCTCAAACTGAACGGATCGAAACTCCAACTTTGCCAAAAATCAGCGTAAAATTGCCTGCAGTTAAATTCAAACCTCAGTAAGTCGGTAGTGTGATACTGTATTCACAAGCATCTATCATGACAATTGATTTATCCCAGAGGCGAGGTGTGCGTGTAACGACTGTAGTTACTATTTAGTACAAATATGGCACTAAGTTTAGGTCTTGTCGAGCACGTAAAGTTTAGGTCTTGTCGAGCAGGTAAAGTTTAGGTCTTGTCGAGCACGTTGAGTTTAAATTTTGCCGAGCACGTAAAGTTTAGGTCTTGTCGAGCACGTAAAGTTTAGGTCTTGTCGAGCATGTAAAGTTTAGGTCTTGTCGAGCACGTAAAGTTTAGGTCTTGTCGAGCACGTTAAGTTTAAGTCTTGTCGAGTACGTAAAGTTTAGGTCTTGTCGAGCACGTAAAGTTTAGGTCTTGTCGAGCACGTAAAGTTTAGGTCTTGTCGAGCACGTAAAGTTTAGGTCTTGTCGAGCACGTAAAGTTTGTTAAGAGTATTTACTAAAACTAAAAAAAGTTTAGTAGCTAGTTTACAGACAAATTATCCTTAGTGCACGTCGGACAGGTTTATAAGCGTTGTGATCTCATTTTCAGTATATTCATTAGAGTGTGGCGACTGATAACACCTGCTCTGTCTTGGTTAACTGTTCCTCTTTGGCTACCTGTTCATACTTGGTGACACCTCTTTTGACCTTAAGTTCTTGTAGTCTTTTGATTTTGCCGATTCAACATTGTCTTCTGAATCAGCTACTCGTCCTGCTTCCTTGAATGCCGAAGTGTAACGTGCGAAAGCCACCAGCTACTAATACCACGATGCCAGCAGGTATTTTCTCAACAGTGAAGAGACGAAAAGGAAAATATCACATGATACCCTCTCAGGCGCCATGGCAGATTTGAAAAAAAAAAAAAAAATAATAATAATAACAGCAGACGGCATGGTACCAGGACAGAGGAGCAGGGGCCGATCAGCAAGAAGATGGGCACAGGATGTCAGTGACCCCTTAATATGAAAGTACACAAGGCGGGAGAACTGGCGGGGGACCAACTTTCTTTCACGCAGACCGGGATGAGAGCAAAGTTCTACAAAGGACCTGCTACATGATAAACCCTCTAATGTAATGTTTACCCGCTAACGCGCTAACCCGCCTCGCCACTGATATAATACGCTGTGTATACTCTACCCCCTTCGTCATGCAATAATTTACTGTGAGTTATCTCCTCAATGTTTCTGCACATTCGAGAACCACCTTGAGTTTTGACTAACCGTGCAGACGTTTTCTCTTCTAGTTTGACAGCTTTGAAGCCGACGTCATGAGAGAGTACCTGGAGAAACGGGACGGAGTGCCTAGGCCAGAGAAACCTAGCAAGGATACCAAACTCTTCAAGTAGGACAAAAGTTTTCATTCAGCTTATGTTTTCACAGTCTGAAAATTTAATAATGTAACTGATTTTTGTGTGAAAAATTTTGACGAAAACAAAAATGCCGTCCACTAAGCGAAACCTGTCATCCAAACAGGCACGACTAATCTAAGATTTGGCAACAATTGTAACTCCACCCTGTCAGCAGACGATAAGTAACATGCCATTTTGTTTGCCTAGCTAAGGTTGCGTGGTTACGTATGCAGTTTGAAACCTAGGGTAGACGTGAATTCTGTTTCAGACTCGGAAAAGAGCTCTTGCGTTACATTGATGAGATACATTTATGAGGATCAACGTTTTCACTGTTTATCTCGTGCATGAGGTGGTGGTGTTCGGGATTCAAAACTTGTGTGGCAAGAGTAAATATAGAGCTGTTGTGGGAAATACAACTGCTGTTCTTAACGACAAATTCGTTGCCTTAGTCAGAAAAAGGATACGTTAAGACCAATGTCTGACTATGAGGATGATGACATATGAACATAATGTTGAATCTAATAAACATTGATCCACACATACAAATGCTGAGTTTTGGGAAAGAACTAAAGAGATTCCAGTGAATCCAGAGGTGAAAACAAGATATTGACTTTGGATAAGACACAGGTTGACCCCCTCCCCGAATTAAAAAAAAAAAGATGAGGACAAAATAAATTGAAGGCCTTTACCTCAAAACACACAGGGGCATAGGAATAAACGAGACCAAAAACACGCAGATAAGGGAATTTGTCCCTGTCCGACAGTATCAACGAATAGACACGCATAGTGCTAGGCTGAATGTTGGGAAACACCTAGACTGAGGCTCACGCCGTTCAGAAGTGGAATTTGTACATACGTCCGCAACAACAATATGATCAACACCCCACCCGCCACCTTTTCTTCCCAGTTCATTACCTGGTACCTATGTTAGGCTGGATACACCTGGGCACCAAAGGTAATTTTGAACAAAATCCTCCCGATGCGGATCGAACCCAAGACCTCAGTGTCGACAGGCGAGCGTCTAACCACAACGCTACCACGGATGCAATGTAGAAGTGTAAAAGAAAAGCCCCTTTTCCACGACTTCAGGCGCATTAGGCATTTAGCACTAGACCTACATTTGATAGTCAATCAATACTTTGTTGGATTATGTGGCCTACATCACGCCGGCCGCCTTTACTTCTTAGTAATTTACATGGTACCCATTTAAGGCAAGGTCTGTCAGGACCTTTACCCACGGCTATCAGATCCACAGTCAAACGTGTAGCTGCTGCACCACGATGCTTTTCTCCGAAGATTAGTAAAAAGTAAAGTATAGGACCCTTTTCCACGCCTTTAGGCGTAAAGGGCATATAGGGCTAGATCTATATTTTATAGGCCAATCGGCACAAGATGGTTGATGTGGTCAGCATCACGCCGGCCGCCTCTACTTCCCGGGACTGCACACGGTACCCACTCAAGGCTGGGTCGACCTGGGAGCCAAGGTCATTTTTGAAAAAAGTCAGGGTCCGCCAGGGAACGACCCCAAAACATTCCGATATGCGGCGAGCGTCTAGCCGCTCCACCACGGCGACTTCCCCAAAGATTATTACCTCCACATTATTGCCCTGAGATTAATTTGAACAATTTGCATCTCAACAGAAAGAAGCTAACAGCTACGATAATCCAAAACAAACTGAGGAAAAAACGAGAAAAACTCCAAAATTCGGTTGAAGCTTTCTTTAAGGTAAATAAAAAACATCATCACCCATCAGCATATCCTTTACAGAACGACGCTCTCTTCACGGCGTGCCTGAACGTCTCCCTTTCTCAAGTCAGGGTGCATTATTAATATCCTATCCAAAACAGGGGAAATCCATACGTTACGGGACAGTCTAATATTTCAGGGGGTTTGTGGATAAGCTGCATGCAGTCGTGGGACCTAGGCTGCATGCAGTCGTGTGACATAGGCTGCACTCTCTAGTGGGTCATGGATGGGTTGGGGTTAGGGCCATTTCTAAATGTTTTGGGCTATTAAAAGCATCAGAAAACCGGGAAACCCAGTCTTACCTCCCTCTAAAATGTTGGACTGTCCTGTGACGTCATCTGGAGTAGGATATTAATAAAGAACCTTAGTCATTTCTTCAGCCCTATGTACTTTCATGTCCAGTACATCTTCAGTGTTTTGTATCCACTTCATGTAGGCCGGCCGCGTTTTCCAGAAACTGTTCTCTCCAGTCAACATGGCCAAAATACCTCAGCTATCGGGAGAGGATGCTGTTTATGAGCCAGTTTTCCTCGATTGATCAGATCAGAATGTTTAATAGATGCCACTTTCTAAATTTACATGTTCGTGAAATGTTTAAGTTGACAGGGTTGATTTAACCAGACCTGATTTTAACTACTGGCGGCACCCGTGGCAGTTTAACCTCCTTTCATGAGTTGGAAATATTTATCGTCTCGGTTTTAATTTCTGCCAGGATTTAATGCATCACAAACAACTCGCCCTAACTTTATTTTTGCGTCGGGTTATGCGTTTTTTTTCCCTCCAAATATAATTTTGTTCTTTAAATATATTTACAATGCCAGTTTCACTTAGTATATATTCCCCCATCCCACTTCATGAGAATGTTATAATTGTATGAATATTATCATAGATATATTTTCTCTGTCTGTTCTTTATTCTAACTTATAGCCTTTTAGATTGAATAAAATAATCAGTCTCACATCTGTCACAATTAATGATTTTTCGTTTATGAATTCAAGGTAAATAATGTTCTAAGTTGTAACCTAGAGGCTTTTAAAGGAGCATATAATATAATTTTGTTGTTGTTGTCCCTAGCGGAAAAGAGCTTCTTATCCATTGAAAGCCAAAGTGCCTGATATATGTCTGCCGGTTTCTCTCGGCCAAAGGCCAAAGTCTAGCAATTATCCGATGAACCAACCATAAGCTTGTCACTCTGGTCGTGAAGGTAGTCAACTGATGTAATTTGCTACCGCAGCGACAATAAAACACCGAATCTCACAGCACCTGTTGAAAGTCACCATATCGTCTTGTCGCCATCAAGTCCGATGAAGTGCAGCAGGGGTAGATCTTGGCCTGGCATCATGACCCAGGTGGGCTCGCCTTCCGAGATGTTTAGGGAATCAATGAGACGAAACAATCGTCGACAAAGGATCTCTACTGATGACCGGTAGACCCCTGAGGTGCATGCTACCCTGTGGAATTCTTATTATGTATCCTACAACCTCACCTCGCACAACAAGGGAAAAGACCCTGTGTCGCAAACTGCTACCTTTTGGAAGAGAACCACCCGGTTACAAGTCCTAGGAACCCCGTTAAACCATTAGGTTATATTAGTGCATATAGGGCTAGGTAAAACTAAAAAGTAAAGATCTCTTTTCACGCCTTTAGGCGCATCAGGCATATGAGAAGAACACCCATATTTTTTACAGACCATTCGACACTAAGTAGGTAATGTGGTCAGCATTACGCCGGACGTCTTTACTTCCCCAGGATGTACATCTTAATATCCATTTTAGGCTGGGTCGAACTGCGACGCCCCATACCATAATACAAATCCACCAGCCAGCAGCGGGTTTCGACCGGGGTACGTCGGAATTACGAGTCGGACTCGCAACACCTAAGCCACAGACACCGGTATATATGGCTAGACCTATATTTTATAGGCTAACGGCACTCGGTGGGAGCTTTGGTCAGCACCACGTTGGAATGGACAGATAACAGTCGGGATGGGGCTTTCAAATAACGAAAAATTGCGTCCCACATTGGGACGGGATCAGTACACTATCCTATAATTTCTAAGGACGAACGCTTACAGCATAAGACAATCCCGATCAGCACAAAGAGACATCTTATTCAAAGCATACTTATTCCAACTCTGTGCTACCAGTGCCAAACATGGTCACTCACAGCAAACCATAAAAGAAAATTAGTAAGCATGGAAATGAGATGTCTGAGAAGGGCTGTAGGAGTGACCAGAAGAGATAAGATCAGGAATGAGATCATAAGAGAAAAAGTCGGCACAGAACCAATTCTAAATTATATACGAAGACAGCAGGTGAAATGGTTTGCCCACTTAGAGAGAATGCCTTGTGACACCATACCATACAAAGCATACATGGAAAGAGAAGAAGGACGTAGAGCACGAGGTAGACCAAGAACAAGATAGAAGGATAACATCAGAGAAACTCTACAACAGCACGATGTGCCTATGGTCGAGGCGGCCAGAAGAGCTAGAGACAGAACCTTATATCTCCCTCGACACCCACAGCGGTAAAAGAGGAAGTGAAGAAGAAGGAGAAGAACGCTTTCATTATTATGTCTTTTAATAAAAATTAAATGACCAAATAATTTTCTCATACCTCTTTTTAAAAGGGGTATTTAATTCGGATTTTTTTTTAAAGATTAACTGGTGTAACTTGGCCTGCACCAAGTCTTTTCCTGTCCCGACATGTGACACTGTTTTTTTGTAGGCTGGACTTCGGTTATTTTGTAACTGTTTGGGACGATAATATAATAATTATAAATTCAATATTTATACCTAGGTTATTTTAGAACCGTCAGAACCGATAATATAACAGTTACAAATATAATATTTATACGGAGGTTATTGTGTAACCGTCAGGGGCGATAATATAATAATTATTAATACAATATTTATACCGAGGTTATTTTGGAACAATCAGAGGAGATAATATAATAATTTTAAACACAATATTTATACCGACTTTAGGTTAATTGTCAAACTTGGATATTAACATTGCTTTTTTGTACTCTTATTTTAATATCTCAGTCAGTTCACTCATCTTTATCTACTTGTCTTTAGGCGCTCCATAACCACAACCTTGACGACGAGGTACACATCGATAAGGAGGAGCTGAAGAAAGCATTTGAAGACGTAAGTGACAGGGTCTATGCCAATAGTTCTCAAACTGTAGGTCGCGACCCTTTTTTTTCCAGGTTGAACAACCCTTTCACAAGGGTAGCCTAACACCTCCAATGAACGTAAAATTGTGACAACAGAGATGAAATGCCTTAGATGAGCTGCAGGAGTTTCAAGGAAAGACAGAATACGACATCATGAAATCAGACGAATGCTAGGAATAAAGCCAGTCTTCAGGTCACCAAAGAACAATAAATGAAGTGGTTTGGACTCCTAACAAGAATGCCCTGGTACTATCTGCCACAGCGAGCCACACTAAAACGTTACAACGGGTATAGAGCGAGTGGAAGACCTCGGAAAATATGGAGTGATGGCATTAAGAACAGCCTCACAAAAATGAACATAAGTCTTGAAAGTGCTCTTGACAGAGCTCATCAACGAACATTACATCTCCCCCCGACACTTCGATGAGGTAAAAGGTGGAAGAGAAGAAGAAGAAGAAGAAGTCTAACACCGTTGGAAAATACAAATTAATTGCAGCCATGAAGTAACAACGAAATTGATTGTATGGTTGGTGGTTCGCCACAACATAAGGAACTGTAATGAAGGGTCGCGGCATTGGGAAGTTTGAGAGCCACTGGTCTAGGCTGAGAATGTTTGTTGTACGATCATTAAGTGTTTATTGCCCAGACAGCAGCAGTCTTTGAAAAAAAAAAAGCCAATGTGATACATTTAGTTGAACACTCTCGAAGAGTGGCTGGACGAATGGTTAGAACGCTGAGCTCTCAGGCGGGACACTCGGGTTCAATTCCTCGGCACTACTGGGGATTTTATTTATCTGTTGAAGGCAAAAATAACATTCATACCTACACAGTCCGTGGCGACAGCACTAGCCATGCGGCCCCAATTACTCCGACTTTAGAACAGTGGCCCGGGGGCGGGAGAGGAGGAGGGGGTGGGGGGGGGGGGGGTTCTGAGGAAGCGAAGCCTGCCACTCGGCACGAAGTATGCCTGTCCTCGCCTACCTCATCATGTTTTATGAGTCAGTTGTGACAATTTTTCTTTCCTACCACATTCCATGAGATCAGCAGTAACCCAGCGGCAGGACGATAGCGTGGCGACGCGAAGATCTAGGGTTTTAACCTGCTTCATAGCGGATTTGTTCCCTTTAAAAAGTGACATTGTCTGATAGTTCGACCAAGCGTTTTATTAAAATTCAGACACTACTTTCCGTCCTTTTTAGGATGACATTTTTCGTTACTTGAAGCCCCACTCTGGCTCTTGTCAGCGTCCGCAATATAGCCTAATGGCTGAACGCTGTTTCTGGGACCTCTCCACGGGTGATCCTCATCCACATGGTGGCACAGTGTGTCATCGGGTGTTTATCTCTTGTGTAAGGTCCTGGTGGGGTAGAAAGTCAGTCAGTCAAAACCAGACGCCTCATTCGAGCACATTGACAGGTCACTAGGCTTGTCGCTGAAGGTAGTTTAGACATTTTCTTCGAATCTTTGAAAATTAGACACTTTCATTGTAGATTTGACAGTTTTTTTGAAGATTAGACACTTTCATCGTAGATTAGACACTTTCATTGAAGATTATACACTTTCATTGTAGATAGACACATTCATTGTAAATTAGATGTTTTCATTGCAGACTGGACACTTTCATGCTAGATTAAATACTAACATTGTAGATTAGACACTTTCTTTGAAAATTAGACACTTTGTTTGCAGATTATACGTGTTCTTTGTAGACTGGAAACATTCTTTGAAGATTACACACTTTTAAAGTAGATTAGGCACTTTATTTTGTAGATACTTTCAGTGTACATTAGACATTTTCATTGCAGATGAGATATTTTCATTGTAGATTAGACACTTTAATTGTAGATATTGTAAATATACATTGAAACTAATATGTCCACCCCAAGTAGCATCTTTATGCCTTCCCAGACCGTATATTGTGCTATGTCCACCCCACACGTTTGTTTATGATTGCTAGGAGACAATCTTCAGTGTCAAAGACAGAAACAGACTCTTCGGAAAGGACGTCACCGTGGATGAAGCCTTTGATTATTTGGACAGAGACAAGAACGGCAAGGTAAGAATTGCAATAAGAATGTTACTATCATCATTGGTTATAGGAATGACATTTTTTTTTTCTGGCGGTATGCAACAGTATGCATTACCGGCACCTATTTTTAGACACATTTTCAGGTCTACATAAGACACACCTGGTGTGGAGTACCGGTATTTTGAAAAATAACTTTAAATATTAAGAAAACAGAAGTAATGGTTATATCAAAGAAGAAGATAACTCTACGTTGTGATATCACAGTTAAAGGAAAAATACTTAACCAAGTCAATAAATTCAAATATCTGGAAACAATTATATCATCAGATGGAAAATGTGTGACAGAGATTAAAAGCAGAATAGGTCAAGCGAAGGCAGCATTTCAGAAAATGAAAAATATCTTATGCAATAAGTCGCTCTAATTTAATGTCAGAAAGAGGGTGCTAAAATGTTACATAGAACCTGTTCTGCTGTATGGCAGCGAATCTTGGAATGTCAGTGAACAAATTAGGAAGAATTTGGAAGCAACAGAGATGTGGTTTCTGAGACGAAGGTTAAGAATATCTTGGACGGACAGAGTAACTAACAACGATTGCTTAAAAGAAGCTAATGAAAGTAGATCTCTATATACAACAATAAGAAAGAGACAAACACTGTTCTTTGGCCACATAATGAGAAGAGAGACATTGGAGAACATCGTGACAACTGGAAAGATCAGTGGCAAAAAGGGTAGAGGCAGACCAAGAGAGATTATGCTGGATGGGCTGAAAGGATGGCATGGAGGGATATCATCAAGAGAGCTATTCCAGGCAACCAGGGATCGCCATCTGATGATGAACTGTGTGCTTAGCACCAGGACTATTTTGTTCTCAATAGGCACACATCGATGAGAGTTCTAATATTAGTTACATATTAATTTACAGGGGTGCGGACATGGGGATAGGGATAGCAGATTAAACATTCAAAAGGTTAGTTGCTTATCCTTTACAGGACGTTGCAGAACCAACCCCAACAGCCCCTGGCTGTTGTGTGGTTTTTCTAGGCAAATTCAGTAGTGTGCCATTGCCTCTGGACGGTCGGCTTTCTTAATACCACTGTCGAAACCAATGCAAGGCGCATGGCCCGCAGCTGGGATCGAACCCGGCATCCCGGCATTACGAAGCGTTCGCATCGACTTAGCCACAGAGCCGATGAACATTTTAAAAAATACAGCTTAATATATTTGTACCTTCTTTGTGTTGTCGCTGTTAACACATAAAGCATTCACAAGTGATGTCTATTTGAGGGCTGCGTGGTCTCCAGGCATGGTATCGGCCCGGAGTGCTAGAGGTACCTGGTTCAATCCCCTGTAAAGGCTGGTTTTTTTTTAACGTGGACTTGGACTTCTAGTAATTCCTCCCTGGTCTTTGGGTAGTAAAGTCGGACGCATTGTTGCTCACGTAAAAATTGCCTTGGCAGATGGAAATCGAAAAGAGTAGCCTAACGGCGCTGCCCAGGCAAAATTTAGAGTTAAAAATCTACCTAAAGTATTTCAGGATCCTCACCGGTGCTACAGAACCTGTGCACTGTGCTAAGCTTCTTCGGACTCAGACTTGAGTTAGAAGAAGAACAGAGCACTAATGGGTTACTACACGTGTGCCATGATGTAGATCCGTTGTTCAAACCCCCAAACCACAAGTAATATTTATTGCTGCTGTCTGCTATTATTCTGCTGATTATATCCGATATAATTTTACATTCCTTCGTATCCTTTTCTAATGTCCTTTTCAAGGTTTCCTTCGGTCGTCCATGTCTTCTTCCCCTCCTTCATTTGCCACCCACCGGAGAGCTTTCAAAACCAAAGTGTCACGGGACATTGCGTAACGATACAAAGATTCTACACGTATAGAAATACAGGCGCCAACTTGTCATACCCGACTACTTCCATTAGCGATGACTGCATTTCTTGCGGCTACTCTTAATTTTGGCGCCTCTAGCAACTGAAATATGCATTTGCTGTTTGCACATATTTCTGGCTTGTTCCGGGACTATTTGTTTTCTCACCAGTTTTCAGACGGGACAACAGGGGACATTTCATTTGATTTGCACTGGCACAGGAACGAACAAGTATGGGGAAACCCGATTGCACTGATGTTGAAACCTCGACTTATTCTAAGAAATACAGGCAAAGAGAAACATAAATTAGACACATAAAGACATACAAGGATATAGATACAAGCGTTATGCAAGAGACTCACTGATTACTTGTTGTTCTATGCAATCATTTTGATGTGATGTGCCTACCATTGTTTTTAGTTCTGTGTTGGTGACTGTCTCTTCTCGTGTTTCCCTCCGCATTTGTTACACTTTTTATCGTACACGTTTTCTTCTCAGCGTTCGCCGACTGTAAACTGTTAGTTCCGGTTGTTCGTCCACCCCTGAGCTTTGGTTTTGATCTAGAACTTGAGGTTTTGCATGCACATACGTTTTACAGATCGGTCTTAGTTGTAAACTGTTGACTCGTTAACTTCCAAGCAAATGCATGTCGACTTAAAGGAATTTTTCCGGTATGTTCCGACCCCTACCCCCCCCCCCCCCCCCCCGCCCAATGATATCATCAAAAGCAATTTTTGGCTGTTTCAGATTGACATTATTGAACTGTTGCGGTTTTTGGAGACAAGAAACATTCACATTCAAGTATGATGTCTACATTGAATAACTGTTGTTTCTGTTGTTATTGCTGCTGTTACTGTTGTTGTTTTTTGATGCTGTTATTATTGTTGTTGGCGGTTATGTTGATATTGCAGCTTCTACTGTTGTTGTTTTTGATGACGTTATTATTGTTGTTGTTGTTTATGTTGTTATTGCTGCTTTTACTGTTGTTGTGTCTGTTGTTGTTGCTGCTTGTACGGTTGTTGTTGTTGATGTTGTTATTGCTGTTAATACTATTGTTGTTGTTTCTGTTGTTATTGCTGTTACTGTTGTTGTTTTTGATGCTGTTTTTACTGTTTTTGATGTTTATTTTTCATAATGCTGCTGCCACTGCTGTTGTTTTTGATTCTCCTATCACTGTTGTTATTGTTTTCGTTTTTATAGCTGCTGCTACTGTTGTTGTTTTTAATGCTGTTATCACTGTTGTTTTTGTTTCTTTTGTATTTTTTCTGCTTCTAATGTTGTTACTGTTGTTGTTGTTTCTGTAACTATTGCCGCTGCCACTGTTGTTTTTGGTGCTGTTTTGACTGTTGTTGCTGTTTTTGTTATTATTTTTGCTGCTGCTGCTGCTGTTATTTTTGATACTGTTAATACTGTTGTTGTTGCTGTTTCTGTTGTTATTGCTGCTGCTACCAGTGTTGCTTTTGATGATGTTAAACGATTGCCTGCAGATCTGAAAGTCATAGGTTCATATCATAACAGATTTTTCAAAAATGACAATGTTTCCCAGATCGACACAGCCTTAATGGGTACCAGATAAGGTCCTGGGAGGTAAAGACATGACTGAGAGCCGATTGGATCTGAAAGTTGTGGGTTCAGATTCGAACAGAGTCGAACATTTTTTTGTAATGACCTCGGCTCCAGAGGGATCCAGTCTTAAAAGTGTACAAGGGAAAGTCGTGGGAAGTAAAGTCGGGACCCAGTGCCGATTGCTGTATAAAATATGGTTCAAGCAATATATGCCCAGACGTTTTGAAGGCGTAGAAAAGGATTCTTTTACTATAACCAACAAAGCAATGGATACAGGACAGTAACATTAAAAATGAGCAATCGAAAGAAGAAGAAGAAGTAAATAAAAAAAGATAAAATTTAAGGACCGATCGCTTACGTTGCTGTCATATGGGTATTTGATTCTTGATTAAGCGGAGCATGATGACAGATGAGGTCAGCCTCCTGGCTGTCGTCTTAATTTCACAGAATATTTTCTTCTAGACTGGGTTACCAGCCACAAAGTGAATTTCAACCCTAAAGGGTATATAAAAGTAATAAAAGTAAAGTTCCCTTTCACGCCTTTCGGCGCATCAGGCATATGGGCAGAGCGTCCCATATTTTTACAGACCATCAGCACTCTGTGGGTAATGTGGTCAGCATTACGCCGACTGTCTTTACTTTCCCAGGACAGCCCATCCTGGTACCCATTTTAGGCTGGGTCGACCTGCGACGTCCCATACCACGATAAAAATCCACGCAGCCTGCAGTGGGTTTCGATCGCGGTATGCTGGCTTACGAGTCGGACTCGCAACGCCTTAGCCATGGACGCCGCTAAAGGGTTTATATACTATGCATATATTCTTTGGGACAGAGAAGAAACAAGTAATAGATTACACGTGTAGTTTCTGCTAAACATATCTCGAGATATCTCCTCAGGTGAAAACTTCTTCTTTTGACGTGTCACTTGTACCAGGTTGTAGCCCAGGGTCGTGGTTTTTCTGTATTTGTCGTGTCACTTGTACCAGGTTGTAGCCCAGGGTCGTGGTTTTTCTGTATTTGTCGTGTCACTTGTACCAGGTTGTAGCCCAGGGTCGTGGTTTTTCTGTATTTGTCGTGTCACTTGTACCAGGTTGTAGCCCAGGTCGTGGTTTTTCTGTATTTGTCGTGTCACTTGTACCAGGTTGTAGCCCAGGGTTCGTGGTTTTTCTGTATTTGTCGTGTCACTTGTACCAGGTTGTAGCCCAGGGTCGTGGTTTTCTGTATTTGTCGTGTCACTTGTACCAGGTTGTAGCCCAGGGTCGTGGTTTTTTTCTGTATTTTGTCGTGTCACTTGTCCGTACCAGGTTGTAGCCCAGGGTCGTGGTTTTTCTGTATTTGTCGTGTCACTTGTACCAGGTTGTAGCCCAGGGTCGTGGTTTTTCTGTATTTGTCATACTCTTTTAGTGTTGCTTGGGTATGGATTTGCTCATCCTTGTTGCAGGTTTAAGCTACATAATTTATCCATCTATAAAAACACCTCATATGCTGTTTAGTCAGGCTGCATTCACCCTATAACTCAGATGTGGTCATATTCCAGTTTTCTCTCTAATGCTGGTATTCGTAAGTCTGTTCCTTCTTGTGTTGTTGGTAACCTTACAGAGACAGCATATTTCACATGTAGATATTTTCTCTGCATACAACAGATTAAAATGAAGCTCCCCGTGTGGGTTCTGGTGCCCTGTTACATGGAAAACAAGAATAGACCCACTGCCTACCCAAAAGCATGTCGTAAGAGTCGACTAAATGGGAGCTTCCTTCAAAGTCAGAGTGCATCTGTCTGAGAGGAAAGGAACCAACATTCTGCATACAAATTAGTTAAATCTGTCAAACGGACGCACATGCAACACTAAAGTTCTGAAACAGGACTGCAGTCCTGATGTGGACGAACAACCAGAAGTTTCAGCTAGAGTTCACAGCTGGTGAACGTGAAGAAGAAGAAGAAATTAAGAAAATAAAAGAATCCTTCTAACTGAAACAGAACCACTCTGTGGGCCACTCTGTGAGGAAAACAGAAAATACCCACCTCTCCCTGACAAGCATGTCGTAAAAGTCGACTAATTAGGCGGGAGGGGGGAGGGGTTTCCTTCAAAGTCGAAGTGCATCTGCCTGAGAGGCAAGAAACCAACAGTCTGCATACACATAAGTCAGATATCAAAAACGCATATTGACACAAAACTGAAGTTCTGCAACCAGATTACAAGTTTATGAACACCTGGCAAACTCGNCAAGCCTTAATGGTACCAAAAAGGCCCGGGGTAAAGAAAACCCGAGAGCTGGTCTGAAAGGGGGTTAGATCGACGAGTCAAACTTTTTTGTAAGACCTGGGTCCAGATGGTCCAGTTTTGGGAAAGCGTCAAGGAAAAGTCGGGGGAAGTAAAAGGGTGACCCAGTCCCGTTGCTGTAAAAATATGGTTCAAGCCCTATACCCCAGCGTTTAGAGGCTAAAAAAGATTTTTTACTAAACCAAAAAAGAAAGGTACGGGACAGACATTAAAATAAACAATCGAAGAAGAAGAAGAATAAAAAAAAAAAAAAAAGAAAAAATTAAAGGCCCGACGCTTACTTTTGCTGTCTAGGTTAGATTTTTGTCAAGCGGAGCATGAGGACGATAAGGTCACCCCTGGTGTCGTCTTAATTTCACAAAAATTTCTTTTAAGGGGTTCCCCCGCAAACCTCTGTCATTAAAAAACATAAAAGGGAAAATTTCAACCAAAAAGGGGTTTTATATACTTGCATTATTTTTTGGGAAAAAGAAGAAAAAAGAATAGATTACCGTGTATTTTCTTAAACATACTCGAAATCCCCTCGGTGAAATTTCTTTTTTTGTCGTGTCATTGTACCGGTTTGTACCCCAGGGTCGGGTTTTTCTTTTTTTTGTAAACCTTTTTTTAGTGTTGTTGGGGTATTTTTGCTACTTTGTTGCAGGTTTGGTACAAATTTACCATCTAAAAAAAACCCCTCATATCAGTTTTTTTGGCCCTTCTCCTAAAAACAAAATGTGGTAATTCATTTTCTTTAATGTGGTTTTCGAAGTCTGTCCCTTTTGTTTTGTGGAAACCTTCAGAGTAGACATTTCACATGTAGGTTTTTTCTCGCATAAACAGTTTAAAAGGACACTCAGGTTCTAAAACAAGACAAATGTCCAGAGCTGGACGAACAACCAGAGATTTATGCCGGCATATCCAGCTGCTGAACGCAAAGAAGAAGAAGAAGAGTAAGAAGCAGAAGAAGCAGTTGAAGAAGAAGAAGAAGAAGAAGAAGAAGAAAAAGAAGAAGTAGTAGTAGTAGAAGAAAAAGAGGAATAATAATAATAATAATAATAATAAAAATAATATTAATAATAATAATAATAATAAGAAGAAGAAACAGAAAAAGAAGAAATACAGGCTTGTGTTGTTGCTTAAAGAATCAAGAAAATCCGTGTTTTAAGTAATTGTCCGCTTGTTCCACAGAAAGACGACTACAAGCGGACAGTGGGAATCAACACTGGGCATGTAGGAACCTCCAACTATGATATAGAGAAAGAAGATAAAGAGTTCGTTATTGCTGTAAGTACTTGATGCTGTTGTTTGTAGCAGCCAAAGAGTTTTAAAGTGCTATACAGAACCTATGTTTGTTTTTAGCATGTGAGACATGGGCAGATAAAAGATGTATTATTTGGCGGTTTTGTTTGTAGCTGATTATGTTTTTGGGTACCATGGTAACAGCAGATACAAGATGTATTTAGTGTTTATGTTTGTAGCAGCCAGAACAAAAAGAGTGTTAAAGTGCTATATAGAACCAGTGTTTGTAAATTATAGTGAGACTAGGAAAATAGCCATACCACCGGGGAAAAAAAAAAAGGGGGGGGGGGGATTCTGGGCCACGTACTGGCATCTGATGTTTAGGTAGTTTTGTATCATTATAAGATGGAGAAAACTGGAGTACGTTACGATGATATGAAAGCTTGAGTTGAAGCAGGCAGAGGGAGAATGAGCGAAAAAGTAGCTAGACAGTGTGACACAGCGGCATGGACGTTGATCTGTGTCAGAATGGATTAAAAATACATAAAAATAAAAGGTGTGGATAGATGTAACTACCAACAGCTCACGATCTGGATTTTAAGAAGAAAATGGCATCCGATTTTTTTTTTAAAGAACTATGCTAAAAATATTATACGGCGAATAAAACGAAACAGCCATAATCGGGGTGGATGTAAATCGTAAACTGATAGAAGAAATTGAGGTAGACGGTCGACACTTCTGCATGATGTAAACATATTAAAAAAACAAACAAAACGGAAAAAGAAGATTCATAATAATGAATGAAATATATCAGTATCATGATGTACCAAGCCCATCAGTGTAGATGCATATATTGTGGAAATAACAAATTTAAGAACACGATGACAACCTGGAAAATTGCTGAAAGCGCAGAGAGTAATACCTATATGGCTTGGCTCCCACGGATGCTATGACACAACGCAATATGCAAGTTCTGGAAATGTTAATAAAGGCACAAAGAAAAAACCATTTCATACGTGTGACACAAAGGGCCACCACTCAGATGAGAATCACCCGGCAGAAATCCCAGAAACCCCGTTCAACTCTTTTATTGTGTTTAGGGCCCTTGACGACAGCCAGGGTAAGACTTAAAAAAGAAAAAGCGTTCCACATTGGGACGAGGGTGTTAATTAATGCATGTATAATAATAGCGAAACACTTGTATGTATGTCGTTCAAACCTATTAGGACAGTACAACGATCAACCAACATCCGGTGACACAAAGTGCCACCATAAGTATGAGGATCATTTGGGCACAAGATCCAGAAACTCTGTTCAACTGTTAGTTATATTAGGGCTCCGGACTACATCCAGGGTGGAGCTTTGAAATAACAAAAAAATTGCCTCCCACATATAATAAGCGAAACACTTTAAGATATTTTTCAGTCACTGTTTCCCAGGCTCGTATTAAGTGTTTCTGTGCCTACACATTACATAAACTTTACTGAAAAAACTAATTGTTGAAAAAGGTAACTTGTTTAAACCTGAACTTTATATACAAAATGAAATAGACACATAACTGGTAAAACATGTGAAAAGCCCATATACGTTTGAGGAATAAGGGAAGTAATGTTACAATTTGTTTTTTTTTTAAATCGGTTTATCTCCCGTTAAGTATGCTTACGTAGTTATCTCTTTTTTTTTTTGGTTCGGCGTATTTTTCTCACACAAAGCTGTATTGTAGTCAGTTTTATTTTGTTTCAAGAGTTATCGATAATTATATATTTGTCATGATACCCAAACCAGCACATGTCGTGATACTTGTAGTTGTATGTTTTATGAAATTTTGATGCGTGTACACAGGGCAGGATTGACCATTAAGCACACTATACACATGCTTGGGGCATCATAACGGGAAAGCCCTACTCTGACTTTAGCCGAGGGCCCTGAATATAGCCGGGCCATAAATATGGCTAACGGCTGAAAGGGGTTTCTAAGACCTCTCCACGGGTGATCCTCATCCGCATGATGGCACTTTGTGTCACTGGGTGTTTATCGCTCTGTGGGATGTCCTGGTGGGGGTATTACTTACTAACTTACTTTTGTCTGTGGACATGATTTGTTGTTCATTGTTGATTCTAAATATTCAAAATCTGTGGCATGAACCAGTATGGGCATTCTGAGAAATATAATTATATTGTATCGCACGTTATAGATTACGATAACATAACAATATTACATTTACATTTGGACCTTTTTTTGGGTTCTGGGGCCCCATTCTGGTGGAAACAAGAACAGACCAACTGGCTTCCTAACAAGCATGTCGTAAAAGACGACTCTGTAGGAATTTTATCTCCGAGCTCATCTGTCTGAGCGCCGAGGAACATGCAGTCTACGGACAAGTATGCCAGATCTGTAAAACGGATTTGCATGCAAACTTCAATTTCTGGAACAAGACTTAAGTCCAGAAATGGACGAACAGCCATAACTTTCAGCAGGACTTTACAGTTGGTGAACGAAGAAGACATAGACATTTCATTCATAATCTTTTATGTCTCTTTCAGAGAGGCTACAACGCGACAATTGCCTACCTGAAATACTTTATCAGGGACAATAGTGACCAGGTTGTCAAGAGGGATGCTGTCAATGGGAATAGTTCGCCACCTGTCTCTTGAACTGGTATTCGGACAGGTATGGTTGCTTGAAACTTAACTATCTTAACCACAAGCAACATGTGGGTAGTAGATTTTCCCACATAAATCTCAGCCAACTAGAAATGGTTTCACCCACCGCCTCCCCCCCTAATTGCACTACTGGTAAGAGCAGGACTGTAGGGACTGTCATTTTATCTACCTCTACGCTATTGGACTGCATGGGGGTCACTTTTAGCTCTAGGATATATCCCAGGATATATGAATGCTTGGGTGTAATTTTCAAGCTCTAGGATTCAGGATTGCATGGGGGTCATTTTTTAGCTCTAGGATTTAGCAATGCTGAAGAAGAAAAAGAAGAAGAAGAAAAAGAAAAAGAAGAAGAAGAAGACGGAATATGAGGAGAAGAAGGAGGAAAAGAAGGAGAAGGAGAAGGAGAAGAAGAGGAAGGAGAAGAAGAAGGAGGAGAAGAAAAAGGAGGAGAAGAAGAAGGAGGAGAAAGAGAAGAAGAAGAAGAAGAATGAGGAAGAGAAGAAGAAGGAGGAGAGGAGGAAAAAGAGAGAAGAGAAGAGAAGGGAAAAGAAGAATGAGGACGAAATAGAGGAGGAGATGGAGGAGGAGGAGAAGAAGAAGTCGAAAAGGAAGAGAGGGCAGAGAAGAAGGAAATGTCTTCAGGTAGCAGATTTTTTGGAAAATATTTAATCAGATAGTTTGATAATTCATTTCATGTATTACTTTTCTTTCCACAGAATTTCACCTGCAATTGAGGACTGGTAATAGCTGAGATAATTCACCATCATCATATTGTGCCTTGCCGACTGCCATAGCTGATCATGCATCTCTAACAGCAGTTATCAGCTCAGGCACGAATACCGTTCAGTCATCATCTCATAAAGGTCTGCCTGAAAGAAACTCGGTCTCTACCCAGCTCTTCCGTTTCATATACTTTCATACTCAAGGAATCACTTATATTCTGTACCCATCTTCGTATTGGTCGGCCCCTGTCCCTCCTTCCTGGTACCATGCCTTCTGCTATTATTTTATCCAATCCGTTGTGGCGCTTGATATGACCAAAATATTTCAGCTTCCGAGACAAGATGCTGTTTATTAGCCAATCTTCCTTGATGTTCAGATCTTTCAAGATATCAGTATACCGTTCTATGCCATGACAAAATGCCGGTCATGGGTAGGGTCCTATTATCTTTTTCCATCTACTAACGTTGTCTTCCTTTTCTTCCTATATATGTTTTCCATGAATCTTTCTAGTTGTCAAATGTTCTAGCTATTGTCTTGTTTAAAAAAAAAAAAATCAGTCCACATGAACTCAGTGCAAGAAAATTCATTTAACACGAAAATAATCTGGGTAGAGACTCGACATTACAACAGCCAGGACAAGCCCATGAGTCACCTCTGTCTCTGTCTCTCTGTCTGTCTCTCTCTCTTGTTGTACACCACAAGGACTTCACTCAAGCGATAAACACCTGGTGACACAAAGTGCCACCATGCGGATGAGGATCACCCAGAACCCCTTTCAGCCGTTAGACCGTATTTATGGCCCGGCTATACTCAGGGACCTGGCAAAAGCTAGGTTGGGGCTTCAAATAACAGAAAAATGGCATATCCCACATGGGAATGACTGTTTAGTAGTTACCTCTCTCTCCTCAACAGCCAATTGTTATCTGGTTAATTACTCGTTCTGCCCCGCAACGATCATCAAGTGGCTCATAGAGCCCGTAGACGGGAGGGACAGTTTTTTTTAGTGTTTTCAGATACAACAACTTAACTACCACTTAGTCGCTCCTCGTCTACCCTCGGGATGTAGTGCTTTGCCAGGGAGAGATCGAAAGACTTATCTATCAGCTCCTTTCTGAAAGGGAGTAGCCGCTGCAGAGCGGATAGACGTTCGCCTGCAGATCGGGAAATCGTGGGTTCGCTCCCTGGCGGAGCCGGACTTTTTTCAAAAGTGACCTCGGCTTCCAGGTCGACCCAGCCTTGAGTGGGAACCGGGTGCAGTACCGGGAAGTAAAGGCGGCCGGCGTGATGCTGACCACATCACCCCATCTTGTGTCGATTGGTCTGTAAAAATATAGGTCTAGCCCTACGCGACCTATACTTCTAAAGGCGCCAAAAAGGGTCCTTTACGTTTACTTACTTACTTTTACTCACTTACTTTTACTTACTCACTTTTACTTACTTACTTTTACTTACTTACTTTTACTTACTTACTTACTTTTACTTACTTACTTTTACTTACTTACTTTTACTTACTTACTTTTACTTACTTACTTTTACTTACTTACTTTTACTTACTTACTTTTACTTACTTACTTTTACTTACTTACTTTTACTTCTCTGAAAGGGACCTGGTTATTAATGATTACCTGATGGGTCAGTGAAATGAGAACGGTTGTCTACTTGTTGACGTGTACTGTGCTTGTTTGTTGACGTCTGTGGCTTGGGTGTCTGGAATGCGGTTTGTAATTCATAGGCATTGAGTTCAATCTATCTGCGGGCAGTTTGGCAGCTGTGCGTTGGTTTCGGTTATGGCATCGTTCCGAAAGCAATGGCAAACTACTCAACCTGTACATTGCCTAGTGAAATCACAAACAGACCCAGAAATTCTAGGATTGGTTTTGCAATCTTCTAAAAAGGATACGCAACGAACTGGTTTTGCTTAAAAATACTTATTTATCTTTTTATCATTTCTGCTTAGGGTCTAGAACTAATCTGGACTTAAAAGTGTAACGTCATATATTAAACACTTGGGATACATTAAAATTGTAATGTTTAAATAAACGGAATAATTTTAAATGAATGTCAATTTATATGTTGTATATGTGTTAATAACCAAGCAAACATGGAAATGGCTGGGCCACGTTATGAGAATGAACCCTGATATAGCTGCCAAAACAGCTCTCACATGGATACCGGAGGGAAAGATAAAAAAGGGGCACCCACAAATAACATAGAGACGAACGATGGAAAGTGACCTGAGTGCTGCATCTCTGACATGGGAAACTGCACTGAAGATTGCACACGACAGGAAAGAATGGGAAGTCCTCTGCGAAGCCTCATGTGCCACTAGGCATAAAAAGAATTGATGATGATGATATGTGTTAATGTTGTGAAAGCCTCATTTATATCATTTTATCATTACTGTTGTCACTGCACATTGGGCACTCTCATACTCATCCAGTCCTTGGAGACAGCAGCCATGCCAAGTTTGTACCAAATGTGGCTCTAATGTCTTGTATCTTGACAAGACAGACCCAAGGTAACATGTTCAACCTCTGAAGAAATTGTATTGTGTGTATCAGTAACGGCTACAATAGCCTGGTCAATCAATCAATCAATCATTCAATCAATCAATCAATCCTTCAGTCAACCAGTCAGTCAATCCGTCAATCAATCATTCAGTCAATCAATCAATCCTTCAGACAACCAGTCAGTCAATCAATCCGTCAATCAATCATTCAGTCAATCAATCCGTCAATCAATCATTCAGTCAATCAATCAATCCTTCAGTCAACCAGTTAGTCAATCAATCCGTCAATCAATCATTCAGCCAATCAATCCGTCAATCAATCAATCAATCAATCAATCAATCCTTCAGTCAACAAGTCAGTCAATCATTCCGTCAATCAATCATTCAGTCAATCAATCAATCACTCAACCAATAAGGTGCCGTATCCACAGAGAAGGTTGGCTGCAATGCATCTCAAAGACGCTCTGTCCCTTGTCCTGATTTTAAACTTGCTCAGACTGCTGCTCGTCCCTCTCTTAATGTTGTCCGCCCACTTGTATCGTTGCCTAGCTCTTGCTCGCTTGACTTCGACCTTTCCCCACAGTATGGTTTTTTTTTAAAGCCTGGTATAACCTGCCGTCATCCGGGGAAAAGGTGGGGGGGGGGGAAGAAGGACCGAACCATTGGATTAAACATGTGCCTATTTATGTCTCTAAATATGTTTAGGACTAAGCATGAGGACAAAACTGCTCTTGACAAGTTATAGGCAAACATTGCATGCAAAATCAACATAACAGAGTGCAAAAAAGACCATCGTAGGTGTATCATTTCACTGAACACTGTTAACTTTAAATCAACTGTAAATTAAACTGCTAAGAAAACTTAAATAATTATTGAATGAAAACACACGGAATAATAAGGGGACGCAACGCATATCCATTTCTCTAAAATATACACCCCTTGCCAAAAAGAACAGTCTACACTTTCAGTCTGGTAGACGCCTAAGAGATGAACAGGCAGGTTTTCGGTCAAACGGATCCTGTACTGACCAGATAGCCACATTACGTATTATAAACAGTAACTGCTAACACCAAGATTGGAATTCAGTGGACCCCTACAAAACAGCTTGATGATCTGGACTTCGCTGATGATATTTCTCTTCTGTCCCATTCACGGAATCAGATGCAAGATAAATTAAATATACTTAATGAGAGACCACAGCAGCTTTTCCTAAAAATCCATAAAGGAAACACAAAGATAATGAGAATAAATCAGGCAAATAGTAATGTGGTTTCTCTTAATGGCACCCCACTCCAAGACGTGGAGTAATACACCTATTTGGGCAGTAATGTAGATAAAGATGGAGGAATTAATAGAGATATTAAAATAAGAATACAAAAGGCAAGAAGAGCTTTCATAGAACTAGGGAATTTGTGGAGGTTAAAAGAAATTAAAAGAAATACTAAACTAAAATTTTTTAATTCTAATGTCAAATCAGTACTTTTGTATAGGGCGGAAACATGGAGAACAACTAGGACAATTACTAATAAACTACAAACATTAATTGTAGATGTTTGGGAGAGAACAAAACAGGCTCCAGTGGACCAAGAGGTGAGGAAAAGACGCTGGCGTTGGTTAGGACACACACACTGAGAACACAGGAGAACAGCATAACTAGAATGTCTTTGCATTGGAACCCACAGGGGCATAAGGATAAAGGAAGGACCAAAAACACATGGAAAAGAGAGCTGGAGAATAAAGTTTAAAAAAACAGAGAGGACATGGTGAAAGCTCCATGCAATGGCGAAGGATAGAACGACTTGGCGTGAGTTGGTTGAGGGCCTATGCTCCATTGGGGGATAGAAAGGCAGAAAAAGAAGAGAAGAAGAAACACGTACTTTTGCGGTTCATAACTGCATTGCGAATTAGCATCTCAAGAGCTATATAAATCCTATCGTGATGTACGGAAGAGCATCATGGACAGTAGATAAGTTAGTGAAAAACTATGTGAATGCAGCAGGGATAAATCGTGTAGGACGAATGATGAGAATACACCGGACAGCTAAAACGAGTAATGACGATGTCTTTATAAGGATTGAATTACTAAGAGAACTGACTGCTTACATCAGAAGGAGACTAGCTCTATTCTATGACCATGTCATCAGAAAAAGAAAACTGAAGCACATCTTGACGGTGGGAAAGTTGGTAGGGAGAAAGAGGCAAAGGGAGACAAGAAAGAAGATGCTGGATATTGGGAAATGATGGCCTGAAAGATCGTCGGTGTCGCAACTGATATAAAGTACACGAAACAGACGGGTGTGGATAGGACATGACTACCAACGCCACACGATATGGACTACGTAAAAAAAAAAAAAAAGGTGATATCTGCGCCTTTCGGCCAACGCATTCGGTTCCAGCAAACACCTTTTACGACATGTTTTGGATGTGTCCATCTCCCCCGCTCCCACCCGCCCCTTAGAAAAAGGCCCCGAAACCCACAACAGGGGTGTCACGTTCAAGTCCACAACGCATGGGTATGGAATGGCTTTCAGTCGAGTCAGTACAAGAAAATATAAACGGTTGGATGTGGAATGGCTTTCAGTCGAGCCAGTATAAAAGGAAATGTAAACGGTTGGATGTGGATTGGCTTAAGTCGACTTAGTACAAGGAAATATAAACGGTTGGATGTGGAATGGGTTTCAATCCACCCAGTATAATGAAATAAAAGTCACTGGATGTGGAATGGCTTTCAGTTGAGCACGTACAGAGAAACATAAACGGTTGGATTTGGAATGGCTTTCAGTCGACCCAGTACAAGGAAGTATAAAAAGTTGGATGTGGAATGGCTTCAGTCGACTTAGTACAAGGAAATATAAACGGCTGGATGTGGAATGGCTTTCAGTCGAGCCAGTATAACAGGAAATTTAAACGGTTTGATGTAGAATGGCTTTCAGTCGAGCCAGTATAAAAGGTAATGTAAACGGTTGGACGTGGAAAGGCTTCAGTCGAGTCAGTATAAAAGGTAATGCAAACGGTTGGATGTGGAATGGCTTTCAGTCGAGCCAGTATAAAAGGTAATGTAAACGGTTGGACGTGGAAAGGCTTCAGTCGAGTCAGTACAAGGAAATGTAAACGGTTGGATGTGGAATGGCTTTTAGTCGAGCCAGTATAAAAGGTAATGTAAACGGTTGGATGTGGAATGGCTTCAGTCGAGTCAGTACAAGGAAATGTAAACGGTTGGATGTTGAATGGCTTTCAGTCGAGCCAGTTTAACAGGAAATAAAAGGCACTGGATGTGGAATGGGTTTCAGTCGAGCCAGTTTAACAGGAAATAAAAGGCACTGGATGTGGAATGGCTTTCAGTTGAGCTAGTAAAAAAGAAAATATAAACTGTTTGATGTGGAATTGCTTTCTATGGACCCAGTACAATGAAATATAAATCATTTGATGAGGAAAGGCTTATAGTCGAGCCAGCAAAGGAAATATAAACCAGGTTGGGAAGTGAAGACTGCTAGTGAGATGTTGACTGCAGTGTAAAGGGGTCCTTTACTTTACTTTCAGTCCCAGGCACATTTCACTTTTATTTTTAAAAATTAAAATAGTTTTTTTTTCTCCAAAAAAATTGAGTGTTAAGTTTGTCTGTTGTACACTTGTTGACGTGTGTATTTTGTATTGTTTTGTGTTAAAACATATGTTGCCGTTACCGAGCGTTAGTGATATTGCGTGTTTGCATGTATACATACAGAGCTGGATTTATCAATTCTTGACATTCTATACATCTCGAACACTACTAGTGTTATTGATTGATGATCTTGATTACATGCTAGTGGTGATGAGGACAATGTTGGCATGACAGTATTAACACTTATATAACTGATGGTTGGACAACTACTTTTGAATCATAATGTCCTTACAGGTACTAATTAATGCGAATTTTGTAGCATCTGCATGCGTATTGGGTATATCTATACTATAAATCACAAATCCTTTCTGCATTTCGTTTGTTATTACGAGGAAGTGCGCCTTCCAACCAGTGACCAATACACGGGTTAGATTTTTATTTGCTATTACGACTCATCATCATGTAGCAGGTCCTTTGCAGAACGTCGCTCTCACCAGTCTGCCTGTAAGAAACTCGGTCTCTTGCCTGTTCTCCCGCCTCATGAACTTTCACACTCAAGGAGTCACTTATGTCCTGTACCATCTTCGTGTCGGTCGGCTCCTGCCCCTCCTTCCTGGTACCATGCCTTCTGCTATAATTTGTTCCAATCCGTCGTGGCGCTTGATATGACCAAACTATTTCAGCTTTCGAGAAAGGATGCTGTTTATTAGTCAATCTTCCTTGATGTTCAGATCTTTTAAGATGTCAATATTTTTCATCTTCTTTGTCCAAGATATTCTGAGAATCTTTCTATAGCATTTCAGGTCAAAAGCCCCTATTCTCGGACTGACTGATTTTCTACCCCACTAGGACATCACACAAGCGATAAACACCTGATGACACAAAGTGCCACCATGTGGATGAGGATCACCGTGGAGAGGTCCCAGAAACTGCGTTCAGGCAATTGGCCATATTTATGGCCTGCCTATATTGCGGCCCCTGGCAAAAGCCAGGGTGGGGTTTCAAAAAACAAACAAATTTATTGTAGAAAAGGCGTAAGGATTATCCCTATTCTCTGAACTGAACTGAATTTCTACCCCACCAGGACATCACACAAGCGATAAACACCCGATGACACAAAGTGCCACCATGTGGACGAAGATCACCGTGGAGAGGTCCCAGAAACCGCGTTCATACATTTGGCCATATATATGGCCTGCCTATATTGCGGCCACTGGCAAAAGCCAGAGTAGGGCTTCAAATAACAAAAAATCTCGTCCTAAGGGCAATGAAAATTATCCCTATTCTCTGACTGACTGACTTTCTACCCCACCAGGACATCACACAAGCGATAAACACCCGATGACACAAAGTGCCACCATGTGGATGAGGATCGCCGTGGAGAGGTCCCAGAAACCGCGTTCAGACATTTGGCCATATTTATGGCCTGCCTATATTGCGGCCCCTGGCAAAAGCCAGAGTGGGGCTTCAAATAACAAAAAACTTCGTCTTAAAAAGGACGAAACTGTAATGATCCCTATTCTCTTTCTTAAGGACTGAGAGATAGTCCACGACTCACATCCGTATGTAGCCACAGGAAAGATGCATGCTCTCAAAATTCTAATTTTTATCTCCTTGCTGGTGCTTAACCATAGACTTTTAAGGCTGTTCAATTATTACGACTACAATGCACAATTTAACAGTCACATTGGCGGCCTAGATTATTGCACATTTCTTTATTTTTAGCGACAACCAGTAAAAGTAAACCTTTGCTGGAGTTATGTTCCTTTGAATACTTTTCATTTGGCTCCCTCTGAAATGTAATTTTAAAAAATGTTTGTGATCTTGTCTTGCCATTTAATGCCAAGTAGTCTTCTTAGGCATCGCATGTTAAAGCTATTTAGCCGTTAAAGCTATTTAGCCGTCTCTATTGGTGCGAATAAGTCGATCAAGTTTCCCTGCCATAAAGCAGAGTGCTGGGAACACAAGCTTGATGGTCATCTCCTCTCCATGGCACACAATCTGGGCAGTATTGTACGTTTATAAAGTAGTGTTAAATGGGATGCATTCAAGAAACGCGAAGACATGAAAGATGTCTGCAAAACCGCCAGTAATAACAGTTCTAATGGGAAGAAGATGACAATATAATATACTGGGCACGTCAAGAGGAGAAGCCGACACTCAATCACTAAGAAAGAAAGGTACTGAAATAAGAAACAAATGTTTTAAGGAAACGAGGGCGTCCAAAAAAAACCAAGAGACGAGCATTTTGTTGTTGGAAAAGCCATAAACCATTCTGGACTGGATTCAGTCCATGATATCGAACGGATTGCACAGTGCAGAGGGAAACTGAGGACTAGACTGCGAGCCCTATGTGACTACAACGGAACGATGATAATAATGATGATGATAATGATGAATAGATCAATCAGAACACTTTTTCTCCCGCTCCTCCAGTCAGTCTGGGTATATACTACAAATCCTGTCTGCATACAATATGAAATGTCTTATTAACTTCTTACAATTTGTATTCCATAGTCCCTTTTAATCAGGTCGATCGGAAAGATAATGTTAGTGAAAATCCACTTTTCGCTATAACTGTAGTCTGTTTCAGAAGTCGTGTTCAACTTAGCCCAGTAACCACAAAGGTTGGGTGAAATTGTTGAAATCTGGCATGCAACCTGATAATAATTATGTCCTTATAAGAACTGTTTTCCAATGTACACAAACATCTGGTTTTTGTTTTGTATTATTTGCGGTATATCTTCTTCTTCTTTGCGTTCAGTTTCACGTGCTCAGATAAGATCATCAGGTGGGTTGCCTCTATGAACTCGCATGTCAGCAGCAGGTCCTTTATGGTTCCCCATAGCTTGCTCTGCACATTTTGCTTTTGAGGCCAGGTTTTTTGTTGTTGAAATTTGCTGTTAAAAAAAAAAAAAAAAAGACTCTGACTCAAAGTTAACAGTCAGTAGGCTTGCAGTCAACTGAATAACTAGAACTTTTCAAAACAACAAACTGCACATGGATTTTTCAAAGTATGCACACATTTGTCATCCTCATAAACCACTTCTGCCGTTAATAGTCGTGTTGAGGAATAATTTGCAATCCAGTGCACGCTGGCTTCCTCTGGCTATCGTCATGCCGTGAAGGCGTAGAGTGTCTTTAATGTTGTCGATCCACGATTTCCGAGACCGCCCTCTTGCGCTTGTAGATGATCTTTTAAGGTGTAGTGCTTGTGATGGTAATTGATCCTGCTGCATTTTAACGAGATGGCCAAACCACCTGATCTGCTGTTTCTCAATGAATCTAGTACAAGGGATCGTTCCCACAATTTGTCTGACAGTATCAGTATTCACTCGATCTCAGATGGTTAGGTTGGCTGCTCTTCTCAGGCACCTCATCTCGCAGGTGGTGACTTTGCGTATATGGGCTTTAGATAGTATCCATGTTTGGCTCTGGTAGCTTTATGTTGGAATGAATAGGCTGTTTATAAACTGCCTCTTACAAACATGTCAATTTCTGTATCTTTCTACTTTGTAGGCGCCTAAAAAAAAAAGACAAAAAAAAAAAAAGCATTTTTCAAATGAATAAATGCGCCGCTTAAAAACACAGTAGCACCTGTACAATTGTAAATTATAAAATGATAGGGACATGGGACATCCAAGGCCATAAAAAAAAAAAAAAAAATTTGTGTTAATCCTTACCCGAATTTTTCGGGATATTTGTTAAAGTATCAGGTTACAACTTTTGAAACACAGTTTACAGTTGTTGTTCCATGGAGTACACACGTTATACATGAAAAGTTGTTTAATATTCTATTGCAATCAGTGGCTGGCTAAAAAATGTTGTCGTTTACTTAAAAATAATCTACGTGTTTAGAAATTGCAATCTTGTCTGAGGGCTATACAATGCTGTGTCAACAATCGCCAGTTGCTTATTTATATGCTAATGAGGCTGATATTAGAAAGCACAATTGCGGTCTTTCATCTCTTACGTCCCTCCTTCTTTCTTTCCCCCCCCCTCCAATTCCTTCCTTATTTCATTTCTATTTTTTTTCTGGTTTTCTTCACTCCCTCTCCCTTCCTTTTTTCCTGACTTTCCTCCTTCCCTCTTTAATTTCTCAGTACCTTTCTTTCTCCTTTCTTTCTCATCCATTCCTTCCTCCCTCCCTCACTTCCGTCTTTCCTCCCTCCCTTCTTGGCTTACTTACTTGCTTTGTTTTGCCCTTTCTCCCTTCCTTTCATACTAATTTCCTTTCTTTCCCTCCATTCCTTTCTTCATTACTCATTTCCCTCCTTCTTCCTTCCCTCCCTTCCATCCTTCCTTATTCCCTTCTTTCCTTGCTCCCACTCATTTCCGTCCTTCCTTTCTTCCACCCTACTTCTCTTTATCATCACCTATTTCCTTCCACCCGTCCCCCTCTCCCTTTCTTCCTTAATCAGTGCAAAGGCCAACAACACCAACGCACCCATAAATGATTTTGTGACTTCCCGTGACGTAGTGATAAAGCATTTTATAGCAATTTTCAAAACCAGGAAGGAGGAGCGCGGGCAAGCGACTACAAAGATGGGTACAGGATAAAAGTAACTCTGGGTTTCTTTCAGGCAGGCCGTGATGAGAGCGACTTTCTCCAAAGCACCTGCTACATAATGATTACACATTTTTAACTTACTCATTATAATGGATAAGTTAGTTGCGTATCTTGTACAGGACTTTGCAGAACCAACCGATTACTGTTGTTTTTCTAGGCAAATTTAATCCAGTAGTTTAGCCATTGCTTTCTGGAAGGTCAGCTTCTTTGATACCCGTGTCGAAGCCAAAGCAAGACGCATAGCCCGCAGCTGGGATCGAATCCGGCATCCAGGCATTACGAAGCGTTCGCATCGACTTAGACACAGAACCGACTCATTATAATGGATAACGGTTTCAATTGTTAAGGACTATGTCAAAGTCTCGTACATATTACATTATTTAGTAGACTAGTAAAATGAATTACTGTGTCGTGAAATTGTTTCTCTATTATCTGTGTCAATACATCATCATCATCATTATCATCATTATCATTATAATCACTATCATGATCATCAAATTTCCAACTTTGTCGTTAACGCTGTGGGGAAGAACAGTTTGCGATCCATTGATTGACGGGCAAAATTAGCTATTGTTATTTCATGTCGATGTAGAATCTCTTTAATGTCATCAATCAATCGTCTCCTAGGGAGGCCTCTTGCTTTCACTTCAGATCTCTTCGTCTGAAGCCCCTGCGTGGGTAGTTTTTCTGGCTGCATTTTTAACACATGACCAAACATTTAATCTTCTGTTTCTCAATGAACGTGCTGCATGGTGTTGTTCACACAATCTGTCTGATAATATCACATTCTGTCTAATAATATCACAGTCTGTCTGAAAATATCATTTACAACTGTGTCTCAGATGGTTAAATTGGCGACTTTTCTCATGCATCTTATTTCGCAGGTGGTAATTGCATGCAGATTAGCCTTTGATAATGCCCACGGCATCCACATATTTCTCAAAATGAAGAATACTTTATGAAATCCCTCTTGTCAGTTTAGGTGAAAAAGAAAATTCTCAATAGCTATGTAAATCAGATCCTGATATATGGAAGTGAATCATCGACAGTTGAATGATTAGGGAGTGCATCTGCATGGGAGACTAGCGACCAAAAGTCTGTATAAAAATAAGCCAGATATGAGAATCATAAACTGAATGAACAACCAAAACTTTCCGCAGGCGAATGCAAATGAAAAGAAGAAGAAGAAAAAGAAGAAGAAGAAGTAGTAGTAGGAGTAGTAGGAGTAGTAGTACGGGAGGTAGTAGGAGTAGTAAGTAGTAGTAGTAGTAGAAGTAGTAGAAGTAGAAGTAGAAGAAGAAGAAGAAGTAGTATTAGCAGTAAGTAGTAGTAGTAGTAGTAGAGTATTAGTAAGTAAAGTAGTAGTAGTAGTAGTAAGAAGAAGTAGTAGATAGAGTAGAAGTAGAAGAAGAAGAAGAAGAAGAGGAAGAACAGAAGAAGAAAGAAGTAGGAGGAGAGGAGGGGGAGAAGAAGAAGAAGAAGAAGAAGAAGAAGAAGAAGAAGAAGAAGAAGAAGAAGAAGAAGAAGAAGAAGAAGAAGAAGAAAAAGAAAAAGAAGTAGAAGAAGAAGAAGAAGAAGCAACATTATAGGAGGTAAGTAAGGTGGAAGCACGAGGAGAAGAAGCCGAAGGAGGAGGCGGTAGGAAGTGAAAGAGGAAGAGGAGAGGTAGAAGGAGGAGGGGAAAAAGAAGAAAGAAGAAATAATGATAATAACAACAATAAGAGAAAGCAAAAAAAAAAAAAAAAGAAGACGAAGAAGAGAAGAAGACTGTAACATTCTATGTCACGGAGCAACCAGCCTAACCACTTCACAACTCCAAGTTGTAACAGGGGTTGAAACTCAGAGCAGTGGGATATTGTAGAAATCTGGAAGAGACCGGGTAATCATTATAGTGATTTCCATTTGTGCGAAACAGACGTGGCTTATCTGTAAAGTATAATGGTGTCTTGTTTGTATAGAATAAGGTGGTGTCTTGTTTCTGTAACCTGCAAGATTGTCACTGCATTTGGGTTAGAGGTAATTGCACAACTGTTGATGCGCACTTACAGACAGACGGATTCATTGTAAGAGTTGTACTAGGACAGTAGATCGCCGTGAAACTTGTATAACAGACTACCGAGTTACTTTTGTGTGTGTGTGTATGTAGCAGACAATATTATTGTGGTGCTTCCATTGCAGCCAATACTGTGTTATTTCTATAGCAGACTATATTGTGTTATTTTTATAGCAGACTATACTGTGTCATTTCTATAGCAGACTATAGTGTGTTATTTCTATAGCAGACTATACTGTGCTACTTCAAAAGCAGACTATACTGTACTACATCTATAGCAGACTATATTGTGTTATTGCTCCAGCAGACTATACTGTGCTACTTCCAGCAACAGACTATACTGTGTTACCTTTACTGCAGCCTATATTGTCCTACTTCTTTAGTAAACTATACCGTGCTATTGATAGACTATACTGTAACCTCTGCTGCAGCCCATATAGTCCTACTTCTATAGCAGACTATACTGTGCTACTTCTATAGCAGACTATACTGTGTTACTTCTTTAGCAGAATACACTGTGCTACTTCTATAGCAGACTATACTGTACTAATTTTATAGCAGACTATACTGTGCTACTTCCATAGCAGACTATACTGTGCTACTTCTATAGCAGACTATACTGTGCTACTTTTATAGCAGGCTATACTGTTCTACTTTTATAGCAGACTCTAATCTGCTATTTCTATAGCAGACTATACTGTGTTACTTCTATAGCAGACTATACTGTGTTACTTTGATAGAAGACTATATTGTACTACTTCTATAGCAGACTACACTGTGCCACTTGCATAGTAGTCTATACTGTACTACTTCTATAGCAGCCTATACAGTGCTACTTCTATAGCAAACTATACTGTACTACTTCTATAGCAGACTACACTGGCTTACTTCTATAGCAGACTATACTGTACTACTTCTATAGCAGACTATACTGTGCTACTTCTATAGCAGACTATACTGTACTACTTCTATAGCAGACTATACTGTGCTACTTCTATAGCAGACTATACTGTATTTTTTTATAGCAGACTATACTACTATTTTAGTTCTTTAACAGACTATACTACTGTGTTACTTTTATAGAAGATTGTAATACTGTGTTACTTCTATATCAGACCATACAGAACAGCTGTAACCGATAATTGTGTTACTTCTATAATCGGTTACTATGTTTTTTTCCCCCTGTAACTGATTACTGTGTTATTTCTTGATCAGACTATACTGCAGTGCACTGCTGTATCCGATTACTGTGTCACATATAGCAAACCATACTGCAGTGTACTGCTGTAACCGATTCCTGTATTGTTCTCTGCAATCGATTACTGTGTTACTTCTATAGCAAGTTACTGTGTTTTTCTGTAATCGGTATTACTTCAATAGTATACTACTGTGTGCTTCTGTAACCGCTTATTTTGTTACTTCCGTAACCGATTACTGTCTTAATTCTGTAACTGTTTATTGTGTTTCTTCTTTAGCAGACAAGTGTGTTACCTTTATACAAAAAACCCACGCCCTTCTGGAGCTACAAATTTATAGTCTAACAATGGACCTGCAAAACCAAAGGGTTAAATATGTAAGAGTGCTAGTTCTTTTGCATACTATAATACTGTGTTGTAGTCCATTTCAGAAGTTGTGCTAAACTTTAAGAATTTGTAACTCAGTAACTGTTCTGTGTAAGCTGTTGAGATTTGACGTGCAGCCTGTTAATAATCAGGTTCTTTATTAACATCTTACCCCCAGATTACGTCACTGGACAGTCCAACATTTTAGAGGGTAGTAAGACTGGGTTTTCCGGTTTTCTTATGCTTTTAACGACCCTCAAACATCTAGAACTGGCCCTAACCCCAACCTCCCTACTTCCCCCGAGAGAGTGCAGCCTAGGTCCCACGACTGCATGCAGCCTATCTAGCAACCGCTGAAATATTAGACTGTTCTGTGACCTGTGGATTTTCCCTGCTTGGGTTAGGATAATAATAAATCACCAATAATCATGTCCGTAAGAGGAATATATGTTTAAAGTATAAACAAACATCTAGTTTTCATTTTGCCTGATTTGGGTTACATACAAATATTATACATCGATTCAAAGCAAACGGCCAGCCCACTTACAGTTAACTAACAGGAACTTGTCAAAACATCAAATTTCACGCGTTTTATAGGCGTTTCACTTTCAAATGGTCATCTCCGGCATTTACCACCCGTGAATTAGATGAGAAAAGGGTTTTATTATATGCATGATATGCTATCAAAAATAATCACGACACATCGTTGCACAGGTAAATTGATTTCCAATCTTCACACGTGAACCAATTACTTTGCATTCTATTTTTAGGCATACAAATAAAATAGACAAAAAAAAAAAAAAAAAAAAAAAAAATTAAACAAATTCGCCGCTTTAAGAAACATCAGCATCTGTGCAGTCATAAATTATAAAATTATAAGGACATAATAAATCTAAGGTCACATGAAAAAAAAAAATTGTGTTGATTCGTTCATGAGCTTTCAACTTTTGGAACGTACTAAAACTCTATAGCAGACTAAACTACCGGTTGACTTCCTTAATAGTCTCTTACCTCAAAGGCTGCTCTTGACAGAGCTCATGCTCTTGACAGAGCTCATCAACGATCATTACATCTCCCCCCGACACTTCCATGAGGTAAAAGGTGGAAGAGAAGAAGAAGAAGAACTTCAAAGGCGCCGTCATCATTTGATGTGTGATTGTCGATTCCCTGTATTTTGCCAAGTGTGTCCTCCTGTCTATATTTCTGACTTATGCTTTAATGAGTTACAATTACATTACAATTACTGTTGCATTACAAATACATTACAATTCCATTACAATTACAATTACCTTACAAATACATTACAATTACAATTGCCTTACACATACATTACAATTAGAATACAATTAGGTAAGTTGCGTATCCTTTTCTAGGCAAATTTACGTCCAGTAGTTTGCCATTGCCTCTGGACGGTCGGCTTTCTTGATACCACTGCTGAAACCAACGCAAGGCGCATGGCCCGCAGCTGGGATCGAACCCGGCACGCCAACATTACGAAGCGTTCGCATCGACTTAGCCACAGAAGAATACAGTTATATTTCAATTATATCACAACTACGTTGCAGTATTTTTTAAATCATACAGTTTCAGTTGCTTGAGAGTCTCTAGAAATTAATTACCTTTTACAACTGCGTATGCAGCGTCCGTGGCTTAGGCGTTGCGAGTCCGACTCGTAATTCCAACGTACCGCGATCGAAACCCACTGCTGGCTGCGTGGATTTTTATCATGTTATGGGGCGTCGCAGGTCGACCCAGCCAAAATGAGAACCAGGATGGATGTCCTGGGGAAGTAAAGACGGCTGGCGTAATGCTGACCATTACCCACCTAGTGCCGATTGGTCTGTAAAAAATATGGGTGCTCTTCCCATATGCCCGTTGTGCCTAGAGGCGTAAAAAAAGGATCTTCGCTTTTTAAAAAACTTAAAGCATATTATTGTAAGAATTCTTCTTCAGCTGTAAAGTAGTCACGCCTGATTCGTATCGTGTATATGATGCTAGACTCCTAGTTTTATAGATCAATTGGTAATCGATTGGTGGTATTATGGTTATCACGTCGATACCATTTAGTCGACGTTTCTGGTGTTGGGAAACGAATAGGCTGATAGACTGGCTGCTTCTGCTCCACTCGATGATGAACAGATGTATAACAAGCTAGATATAAGGGTACTTTCAGAACGAGTGAACAGTACAGAGGCACACATAGATCATCACTACCTGATGAGAATGGGGCGGTGAACATTCCACCTAAGTTTACAACCGGTGAACCCTAATAAGAAGTAGTAGGAGAAGACACTCTGGTGGTGAATTAGTAATTAAATAAATTTTACCCCACTAAGACATCACACGGAGCGATAAACACCCGGTGACACAAAGTGCAACCATGCGGATGAGGATCACCCGTGAAAGAGGTCCCGGAAACCGCGTTTAGCCGTTTGGTTATATTACGGCCCATGGCAACAGCCAGGAGGGAGCTTTAAAATAACTAAAAATGGCATCTCACAAGTAGGATGATGATTTCGAGGTGGTGAACTGATGCACAACAAGCTATATATTATAAAGGTTCTTTCAGATGCGAGTGAACATTGCAAATGCACACATGGATGATCATGGTCTAAGAAGGATGGCGCTGCGGGGAGTTACCAGGGGATCTGGCCGGCGCTCAACATTCAAGGAAAAGGCGATGCCGATATACAATCAGACTACTACTGGTCCCACTGGGATTCGAACTCTATGGTTGCTGCTGAAGATGGGGACAGAGCACTTATGGGAATGTCCCGAGTATTGTAATGTTGAGTGTTTATCAAAACATTAACTTTATTGTACCAAATTGGGGGTGTATCAACCTGGGAATCTAAGTTAACTTTCCACACTAACCTAGATCCCACTTATTCATCTTCGTTATCCCCTGTGTAGGAAGCAATTGTTCGTTATTGTGAAGCCCCTAATATAACCTAACGGTTGAACGGGGTTTCTGGGACCTCTCCACGAGTGATCCTCATCCGCATGGTGGCACATTATGTCACCGGGTGCTTATCGCTCTGTGTGATGTCCTGGTGAGGTAAAATTTACCTAATTACTGACATGAGCATTCGAACACAGAAACTTCTGGCCAGTTTGCCAGTGTATAGGCACTACGCCTCTGCGTTTCCGATTACTTAGACACTGTTTTATCTGTTCATAATTGCCCAATTTATTTCATATTTTCATTGTGGATAATTGTGTCTATTATTTAGTTTTTTAAATTCTTTTTATATCATTTAAATACCCCCCCCCCCCCCACCCTACAGTGTACTCAATTCATTACGTTTCCCTTTTAACAAGCCGTATAATGTTTTTAACCAGACTGAATCGTTATAATGATCGTTGTTATGATCGTCATCATCATTATAGCCATCATCACACAATCATCAGCATCAAGTGCTTTCCAACTGGCATAGGAGATAATGCTACCGCACGTCTTGTAATTTCCAATAGCTGGTACAGTTAATTGTTGTGATAAATTAAGTATAAGTAAAGTAAAGATCTACATTTGTGTCAAAAGAAGATAAAAGAAATACTAAACTTAAAATGTTTCATTCTTATAGTGCGGAAACATGGATAACTACTAAGGCAGTTTTACTAATAAACTACAGACATCGATTAACTGGTGCTTGCGCAGAATAGAGGGAATTAAATAGTAAAGTAAAAGTAAAGATCTCTTCACACGCCTTCAGGCGCATCGGGCATATGGGAAGAGCACCCATATTTTTACAGACCAATTCGGCACTCGGTGGGTAATGTGGTCAGCATTACGCCGGCCGTCTTTACTTCCCCAGGACAGCCCATCCTGGTACCCATTTGAGGCTGGGTCGACCTGCGACGTCCCATAACACGATAAAAATCCACGCAGCCCGCAGTGAGTTTCGATCGCGGTAAGTTGGATTATGAGTCAGACTCGCAACGCCTTAGCCACGAACGCCGCAGAGGGAATTAAATGGTATGATAAAATAACGAATTTAGAACTCTGGGGTCGGCTTTGGTGGCTAAGTCGATGCGAACGCTTCGTGATGCCCGGGTACCGGGTTCGATCCCAGCTGCGGGCCATGCGCCTTGCGTTGGTTTCGACAGTTGTATCAGGGGCCGACCGTTCAGAGGCAATGGCAAACTACTAGACGCAAAATTGCCTGGAGAAACCATACAACAGCTAGGGGCTGCTGGGGTTGGTTCTGCAACGACCTGTAAAGGATACGCAACTAACATACAGAACTTTGGGAGAGAACTAAGTAAGCTCTAGTGAACTAAAAGGTGGAGAAAAGACGCTGGCGTTTGATAGGACACACATTGAGAAAACCGGAGAACAATATAACAAAAATATCTTTGCACTGAAACTTACAGGATCACATAAATAAATAAATAAATAAATAAATAAATAAATAAATAAATAAATAAATAAATAAATGAATAAATAAATGAATAAATAAATAAATAAAAAAAACATGGAGATGGGAGCTGGAGAGTGAAATTCGAAAGATGGGGAGGACATGGAGAGAGCTGCAAACCATAGAAAAGAAAGGACGATTTGGCGTGAGTTGGTTGACGGCCTATGCTCCACTGGGGGCTAGAAATGCAGAAAGAAAGAACAGACGCACAACGTATAATCAAATAGGCGGATATCTGTATACTTGGCAATATCTTTTCACATGCGGCGTCCGTGGCAAAGGCGTTGCGAGTCCGACTCGTGAGCCAGCATACAGCGATCGAAACCCACTGCAGGCTGCGTGGATTTTTGTCGTGGTATGGGAAGTCGCAGGTCGACCCAGCCTAAAATGGGTACCAGGATGGGCTGTCCTGGGAAAGTAAAGACAGCCGGTGTAATGCTGACCACATTACCCACAGAGTGCTGATGGTCTGTAAAAATATGGGACGCTCTGCCCATATACGATGCTCTGAAAGGCGTGAAAAGGGATCTTTACCTTTTTTTTTTTATCTCTTCAGATAACCTCTGTAGATGGATATATGTATATATATTTTCTAGAAATGCAGGTGTGTTGGAAAGCGAATAGACAGACAGACTGGCTGTACTGCAGCACCTGATGATGTACTGATGCATGGCGAGCTGCGTATTGTCAAAGCCTTTTTGGGACGGGTGAGGTTTTTGAGGTTTTGAATCACCTATCAACATCATGGCACACGGGTAGTAACCCATAAGTACTCTGTTCTTCTTCTTACCCAAGTCTGTGTCCAAAGAAGCTCAGTACAGTGCATAGGCTCTGTAGCACCGGCGATGATAGATTTTTAACTCCAAATTTTGCCCAGGCAGCGCCATTAGGCTACTTTTTTCGATTTCCAACTGCAAAGGGATTTTGGACGTGCGCAACAATACACACGGGCGTCCGATCTCACAACCCAGAGACCAGTGGAATTTACTAGAAGTCTAAATCCACGTAAATCCCAACACTTACCGTGGATTGAGCCTCGAGTCTCTAGCCCTCGAGGCGGACACCGTGCCTCGAAAGCACGCAGTTTCCTATTCAGACGAGTGAAAAGTAGGGAAGCACAAATGGATCACCACGATCTGAAAAGAATGCAGCCTAAAGTGACCAAGGTCAACATTCAATGTTGGGAGAAAGGCAAGACGAACATACAGTCAGACTGCATCTGGTACCATCCACCCGAAACCCTTCGCTTACAGGAATGTCCTGGGTGCTATCGTCAACATCGTTATCATCATCATCATCATAAACCAACTTCTGTTGTAAAGCGAAGTGGGGAGGAACTGGCTGCTTTGGCGGATCTTCTGAGACGTAGTGCTTGTGATGGTATTTGATCTTGCTGCATTCTAACGAGATGGCTAAACCACTTGATCTGCTGTATTTCAAAGAAATAATGATAAAATGCTATTATGCCTGTTCCTAACTCAGCCAAACTCAACTCAGCTTCGCTAACAGAGACCCCATAAACCCCGCAGTTGATTATTAATGTTTATATTTTCATATTTCGATTGCAGTTTAAATGTGCGCTTGCATCTTAGAACAAATGGTCCCCAAACTGTATAAGTTGATAGTACATCAGTGCTGCTAGAAACACAAAGCAGTGAGAAGAACACTTCTCTAGAAATTACTAGTTTTATTTCTAACTTTCGCGTTTAAGCTAGAAATGGGAATGAGAAATAAAAATAGTTCTCAAATCCTCTTTCGAGTAACATTAATTAATTACATTATAAATGTGATAGGTCCTGGGCAGCTGTTATAAAAATTTGATTTGGCTTAAAGCGAACCAAAAACCTGGCAAACTTGGGGTCAGAAAGTGACAAATGATAGGGAAGCTCTCTTAGGCCTCTGCTGTTTGGACGAGTAACACGTAGTCCTGATTTTCCTGTTGTTTTCAGGGGTTTAGCGTCACTCGGGTTGATGTGTGTAGGCAGAGATAGGTTCCATCTGTTGTTGGGTATTTTCTAAAACGTTGTGAATTTTAATGCATGATTATTTGAGGAGAGCTTAGCTTATGTTCAGTGAAATAAACATATGTTCAATATGATAATTATAGTTCCAGTAGTTTTAATTTAGATTAGGACGTGTGGTTAGTGTACTTAGTTCACTGTTACTAAATCTATCCAGACTGTATACAAAAGACCTCATGTCTGGGCTAAAATATTTATGTTTCTAGTCCCCGCCAAACGAACTCTTTTTCTTTATTTTTCTTGGTACTTAGGCTTTCGTTTCTAGTACATAAAGGTGAATAGTCTGTAGTGATAGGAGTATATAGGGTAAATGGTAAATAACAGAAAGACACACACTGAGAAAACAATAGTTGAATGGGAGTGGACCACGAGGGAGACCAAAAAGACCATGGGCATATAACATTCAGATAGACCTGTGGAGTCAGTTGAGATGAGTTGAGTCAAGAATTGACATCACAGCACTCGGGCATTCCCATCTGTGCACCGTACTCAGCAGCCAGCGCAGAGTTCCAATACTAATGGCACCAGACACAATCTAGTTATATGTCCGTCTTGCCTTTTTCCCCTGAGTGTAGATAGCCGGCCAGACCCTCTGGTTACACACAGGTCCCTCATTCTTTCCAGGCCATAATCACCTATGGAGTAAATAATATCATGAACAAATACACCAGAGCTTTTCGAATAAAGTCTTAATTTAAAGTGAAGTAGTTGGTACCATACATATAACTTACGAAGGGATAAGTCACTTAAAACAGAAAAGCGAAAGAGAGACAAGAGCAGCTATTTCAAAACGAAACGACCAAAAGGCGAGAAAAGGAGGGACAAATCCAAATGATTTGTAAAGTTTTTTATTTTTACCATGACAAGCAAATTGCACTGTTGTGACTGTCAGTGATGATGCAGAATAAAGTAGAAGAGAATATAGGATACTAGAAAACATAAACAATGAACATTATCTCTGATTTATCCAATCACCCAGGTAAAAATAACAAATATAATTTTTTTTTCTTTTCCTCTGTAGTCACGTTCTGACTGGGATAAAGTCAACTGTGGAGTTTTCTGTATCTATCACGCGTTTCTCGAGCAGCTTAGGCCTTGGCATTGTCTATCTCTTTTGCAGGATCCAACCCTCCTATTTATCCATCTTCACCTTGGTTTTATTCTCACTCTGCCCCCAGATGGTCCACTGTACAAGAATCTGATATACAGTTTAATACTGCTGCATTTTTACAAGATAACCGAAGTAGTTCATTCTGTGTTTTTCAAATGTTTTTCATGCAATGTAAGTTATATGAAAATACAAATATCAACCTTTGGCCCCTATGGGAGCTGCCGTTGTGTAGCGGCTCGATGCTTACCTGCAGATCCGAAAGTCGCTGGTTCAAATCTGAACAAAGCCTCACTGTTTTAAAAATAACCGTGGTTTCCAGATCGACCCAGCTTTAAATGGGTACCAGCTAAAGTTCTGGGAAGTAAAAGCACCCGGTGTGATGATGATCACATCCTCACTGAATGCCGATTGGTCTATAAAATATATGTCTAGGACAATATGCCTAATGTGCCTGAAGGAGTTGAGAAGGGTCCTTACTTTGTCGCCTGTTCTAATGTGAGCCTATTGGCCCAAGGCTTACAAACTGCGCAGAACCAAAGGGCAACCACGAGAACACAGTTTGAGAATACACGAACACCTTTATAACAACCCAATAATATGCCGTTGTGGTAATTACGCATCGGATTTGCTATAAGCTTATCCATTGAAAAAAAAAAAAGGTCGGTTTACTGTAATTGACTGAGCGAAGAAGCCACAATTACTGTAAGTCTTTACACCACAGAATAGGATTTACCAAAGTACATCGATTCGAATGGGGATTATTTCAAGTTTATTTTTCAGGCTAACTAATTTGTAAGCTTGTGTGTGATGTACTATTGCTTATTATAACTTTGTTCATAAGGAAAACGGACTTAAAATTTACCACCATCCCAATATGGAACGCAATTTTTCGTTATTTTGAAGCAACGTGTCTAAATAAAGTACCGCAATTCTTAGTAAATTACCCTGGCTGTTGCTGGGGGCCCTAATGTAACTCAGCCTATGGGTTGAACATGTCACGTGACCAAATCAGTTGCACGGACTGTGTACAGTTGGCCATGGTAAGGATCTTCTGTGTGCTGTTTCTTTTGTAAAGATGGTTTTCATTTTCGAAACTGTTCTTGATGCGGTCGCCCTATATTCTGAGTGGTTTTCCCCTTGATCTGTGTCCATTAAACTTCTTTAGCTTGGCAGCTGATACCAGATGGCCAAACCATGACCTACTTTAGATACGCCAAGGAGCTGATGACGCCAGCTTAACGTGACGTCACCATCGAGGGCCGACAATACATTCCGTTTTCACGGTACAGTCCATATTTTTCAGTGTCTTAACGGCCGTCTCCCGAATATTCCCTAAAAAACTATAGGAATAAGCTGGAGAATAGAACATTTTATAGGTATAATAATGTATACAGATATACAAACCAAATGAGAACTCTAGAGAAAAACATTTTAATATTAAAGTAGTTCATTGTATTTTTTTTTTAATATCCAGAAACCATAAGTTGTTAACCCTCTGGCTTGGTAGTATTGATATCGCAACCTTTCGCCCTTGATTCCATGATAAATACGTAAATCTGGTAGAAATGTGGCTTTTCTGCCTACACCCGGGCGTTGTGTTGATTTTATTCTGTTTAGTGTGGTTGCTATTTTAACTCCTTTAGCGGTAGCTGTTACTAATTTGAAGTATCAGTTGTTTCGGTTAGAATGAATTAAAGTAAACCTGTCTCGTACTGAAAGAGTTTAAATATGTCTTTTTGACAGTGGCGAAGGAGAGCATAGAACGACTGTAATCGTCACTAACACATTCCACTGTCAAAGAACAATGCATAATTTTACTATTTATGAATACGGTTTACTATTGATTACAAATACGCTCCTGGGTTTATCCCAGAACATAGCGAAATGAGAGCTCGCTGCATGCTTTCACAGACTGCAACATGCGACAGCTATCCGACACTAGTGCTATGATGCAAGCTAGGCACTCATACTCTCAACAGTAAAGCAAAAAGAAGGAAAATATCATGTGTTACCCTTTGAAGTGTAATCGATACCCGCTAACGCTTACACATAAGGAATTGATGGCGCTTTACAGCTGATTAGGGATTAGTGAGGATTGTCATCACAGCTCCCCTTTTCCCAGTAGATAGACGTGAGTTAAACGACCCATCCCGCCCGCGCAGCATTGATTAATCGGACATCTTGTGATCTTAGTGAAGTGTTTATGTCTGGTTGATTACAGATTACATCCATAAGTCCACCAGCCTGGCAAGGAGACTAAGTCCTACTTGTTGTCATTATCGTCTTCGCGATATGTATCTCGCATGGTAATTCATTAACAACATCACTTCTGCCCAATGCCGGGCCAGTCATAGTAACTCCCTTATCTGACAGACAGGCTGCATGCTCCTTGCCTCGAAAACCCGCATTGCCCGGTACAAGTATAAAGGTTAGGCAAATTATTTGCGATACATTTAATGAGAGAATCCATTCAACTATGCGTACAAGGATAACATATTTATTTCAGGGGAGTCTGTCAGCCATTAACACTTTTTCTAAACATTAGTCTAAGAAAAGCGGAGTTACAATGGGCGTGTTTTTCTGATATTTCACAAGGGGCTGCGTGGTCTCGAGGCATGGTGTCCGCCTCGTCTGCTAGAGGTTCCGGGTTCAATCCCTGGTAAGGGCTAGAGTTTTTTCACGTAGACTTGGACTTTAGTAATTCCCCCTGGTTTCTGATTAGTGAGATTGGACTCCAGTGTGCTTTGTTGCGCACGTACGAAAATTCCTCGGCAGTTGAAATCGAAAAGAGTAGCCTAACGGCGCTGCCCGGGCAAAATTTCGAGTTAAAACTCTACCTGAAGTATTTAAGGATCTTCGCCGGTGCTACAGAGCCTGTACACTGTGCTAAGCTTCTTCGGACTCAAGACTTGAGTTAGAAGTAAAAACTGAGCACTTATAAGTTACTACCCGTGTGCCATGATGTTGATCCGCTGTTCAAACCTCAGACTTCTTATATTCCATGCCGTATGGTGTTGGTAGTCGTGTCTATCTCCAACCTTCGGTCTCGTGTATTCTCAGTCATTTCTGACACATGATCTTATATGCCATGATGTCTTTAAAGCCAAAGTTTATCTGATCAACCAAACTGTCCCTACTGAAAGTCTGGCTTATGTGAGCTGATTGGTATTTTTGTCATACGTGCCTGGTAAGCTCAGTGGGAAGTGTTGTGTTAGTCCCAACAACAGCTGTCATAGTTAAAAAATCTGGCATGCACCAAGGCGAGGACAGGAGCCCCAGACCTGACTTAGGAGTTCGACCGATGATGAGAGCTGGTTCCTCTCTGGCTAATGATGAGCAGTGAACAGGGTACACGAAGACAATACGACACGCGTGTGCCGTGATGTTAATCCGTTGTTCAAAACCTAAAACCTCTAACAAAATTATATTCGTTTCAGTTTCTTTTAGCAGTAAAGCCCTATCTCATTACTAAACCTTTTGTGGGTTTTATTTTGTTGCAACAATATATATATCCCCGAAAACACATGATTTACATTAAGTACACACAAACTAGAGAAACGTAATAATTCTAAGTCTAGGGACAAGGAAGAAGGACTGACATTCAGTTTAACAGTTAAGCAGAACGTATTAACAAAGAAATAAGTACAAAAAACCTCAGGTTGTTTAGTTTACTTGTGATTTTGTGAGACCTACCCGAGGACTATCCACAATGGGAGCTGAAAATAGTCTTTTGAATCAAAGAAGGCAGTCTAAGGACGAGAACAAAAGGTAATATCGCTAATGTATTATCACTATTTTATGTTTCTGACAGGTGCATGCATACTATAACCCTATTTTTACATAGTATTTTATGGCTGTGTTTGTAAATGTGTTATTTTGTCTGCATCTATTTTATTTTCACGAGGGATAGACACTGGCGTTTTGTGTGGTTTAACTGGCACATAAGACTTACAGCATAAGACAATCCCAATCAGTACAAAGAGACATCTTATTCAAAGCATATTTATTCCAACTCTGTGCTACCAGTGCCTGACATGGTCACTCACAGCAAACCATAAAAGAAAATTAGTAACCATGGAAATGAGATGTCTGAGAAGGGCTGTAGGAGTGACCAGAAGAGATAAGATCAGGAATGAGATCATAAGAGAAAAAGTCGGCACAGAACCAATTCTAAATTACATACGAAAACAGCAGGTGAAGTGGTTTGCCCACTTAGAGAGAATGCCTTGTGACACCATACCATACAAGGCATACATGGAAAGAGAAGAAGGACGTACAGCACGAGATAGACCAAGAACAAGATGGAAGGATAACATCAGAGAAACTCTACAACAGCACGATGTGCCTATGATCGAGGCGGCCAGAAGAGCTGGAGACAGAACCTTATATCTCCCTCGACACCCACAGCGGTAAAAGAGGAAGTGAAGAAGAAGAAGAAGAAGTATTGGCACATGAAGGAATCAGCTATAGTGTGACCTGTCTGTTGTGAGGCCAGAACAGCGATTAACTAAGGAATTTTCAACGAACGATGTTCGACAAAAGAAAGAAAGAAAGAGGAAAACAACGACAGAAGATTCCTAATAGCTTTTTGTTATGGCATAGAAGGATGATGGCACATTCGCTGATGAGCAGTGTTGGAGACCACAGGTTGTGGATAGGCATGAACGCTTATTCCAGTCAGCAAAGTACTTGATGGTGCTGATATGATGTCATGACATCTGGTTTGAGAATGAAGACGGAAGCAGTCACATCAGCTTTGAGTAAACTTGAGATGTAGTTGCACACACATGTAATGATTGTAAAACTCGAAAAAACTAGCTAACGTAAAAAAAAAAAAAAAAAAGGCAAGCACGCTTCGCACAGAGTGGAAAGCATCGCTTCAAACGTCTCTGGTAGTTAGCATCCTTTATAATGCTTCTCCCGGAATGAAGGTGTATTAGGAAACTAACAAGCATACATACTGGCTGGCTCAGCACAGCTGGGTAGTTAACGGATGAATGACAAGCTATATCTGGCCAGGCTCCTTTGGTAGCATATAAACAATGCAAAAACACAAATCTATCATTACGGTTTGGAGAAAATGATACAGCTAGTATTTACAGAGGCATCCGTCCGGTATCTTCATTCAGAGGAATGGCAAGACAGACATAAGGTTAGTTGCATATCCTTTACAGGACGTTGCAGAACCAACCCCAACAGCCCCTGGCTGTTGTGTTGTTCTTTTTAGGCAAATTTACGTCCTGTAGTTTGCCATTGCCTTCTGGACGGTCGGCTTTCTTGATATCACTGTCGACACCAACGCAAGGCGCATGGCCCGCAGCTGGGATCGAACGCGGCGTTCCGGCATTACGAAGCGTTCGCATCGACTTAGCCACAGAGCCGACAAGACAGACATATACTGTTTAAAAAAAAAAAGAAACGCATAGTTATCCGACGGTGCGTTTGTATTAGTTTGCAAATAAAATACCGTACTAGTGTATGTGAAAAGCAGACTCAAATGGTGATACCGTGTTCAGCAGACATGTGGCCGTGAATTCTGTGGGTTTTTGTAATCGTTACAACGCAATGGTCAGTTGTGTTTGAGACCAAACTTGTGAGCACATTACAGGATGAATGCACGAGAAAGCAACACACGCTGGGCTGAACACTATTCACTGCCTGCGCAACTGAAACCCTACAAAAGGATACCACTACACTAAAACACTCAGTTTATTTTCGAGCAGTCACAAATGGCGCCTCTATTGATACATTTATGGAATCTTGCTATTGGCCGACTGCAGGCAGGGGAAGCCAAAGTCAGGTGGCCATGCATCTAAACGTGCACCAGAGTACCAACATTTGATTTAGGCACCGGTTCGAAGCCATTGGTTCAGTTGAAGACCGACATAGCAGTAGACGTTAACGGCAGCAGAGAATCGCTTTATTCGGCTTCGTCACTTCAGGAACAGGTTTACAACAGCTTCCTCAACTGCGCAGGTTTTGCCTCCAGGACATCATATATCTGACCAAACTGTTCAGAAGAGACTGCATGATGCTGGAATTTGGGCACGACGACCATTACGAAGACCTGTCCTTACGCGTCGCCACCGCCAAAATCTACCTCTTTGAGCAACCAACATCGCCCCTAGGCAGGTGACAATCAATGCAGGCGTGTCTGGTTCAGTGACGATTCTTTGTTTTTGTTGCAGCGTCATAATAGACAATGTAGGTCTGCTGTAGGTGAAATGAAATGTTAGCTTAACATTGTGTTGATGAAGCTCTGTTGCACGGTGGTGGAGGTGTAATGGTGTGGGGAATGATCAGTTACAACGGAAGGAGTCAATTGGTGCACATTGAAGGAAGCTTGAATGCGCAAAGACACCTCCATGAAATTATTCGACCAAATATCCTTCAGTTTTGGGATGCCACCATATATTTATTTCAACATGACAACGGTGGACCACATTCTGCACGGTTGACGATTTAAACCGATCCCTGTCCACCTCTGTCTGCAGAAATGAGTCTGATTGAGCAGCTGGGGGATGAGCTGCAAAGATAAGTTTGTCGCTGAGAAGTTGCTCCAGCCAGTTGTCGTGATCTGTTCTAGGCACTTCAAGAAGAGCGGGTATCATTCCACATGCCTACATCAGAAAAGTGATTGCATCCATGCGTAGGAGATGCCAAGCCAGTGATCCACGCAAGAGAAGGCCACACACAATACTAACAGGAAAGGGTGTACGCCTAAAACTATCGTGAGCCAAATGAAAAAACAAACAAAAAACGGATTAGCTGATTGGTGGAACCCTAAGGTATTCTTATGTGAAATTTGAACAATTTAATTTATTGCGTTTCAAAAATGCAGAATGTCAAAATTGTGAGTATGTATGTTCCTTTCAATAGCAATGCGTTTCTGTTTTTGTTTTTTCCCCAACAGTATATAATTAAACTGCTATTGGTAACCATCGTCACTAGATTGTAGAATATGTTTAAACCATTCTGTCTTGTCCCAATAAAGTTGTGAGATTGTGAAATAGTGCTTTACGATGAACGAGGTTGTCGGGAATTGTACCTCTTTGATTTTCATCTCTAAAATGTTAACCCTTGAGCTGCCATCCTGACCCAGAAAGCTTTCTGAGAAAGGTGAGGACGGGCATGCTTCGCTTCAGAGGTCACGGGTAAGATACATTATCAGGGTCTTTTCTCCGGATTATGACGTGGTGTTGGGAAATGAACAGGCGAGCTGATTTGCTGGCTCTGCACCAACTTGGTGGAATACTGATGCATGATAAGGCAGACGTGTTTGGCCTCCAATGGGACGACGTGTACAACTCGGAAGAGCAAACGGATGACTACAGTCTGGTGAGAGTGATGCAGCAGGAAGTGTCGAGGAGATCTGGTCGATTCTGGACGCTGAGAGGAAAGGCAAGACGGACATATAAAATGCAACTGGCACCATAGGTATTGGATTTCTGCACTGGCTGCTGAATATGGAGACGGAGCGCTTATCGGAATACCCTGAGGGCGTTGATGTCGGTTCTTAAATCAACCTAGCTTCTGGATAGGAAAGGTAAACAGCGAGGGAATATCATTTTAAATAAAGAGATTATTGAACAAGCTACGTGTATTCAGTAAATTCAGCCATAAACTGAATGATAGAGGCTGTGAAGAGTTGAAAAAAAATTAGACTTAAGCTAAATGACATTGCTGAAGTAATTGCTCAATTTTATGCACACACTACTAATCTAGTGGGAGCTTGTGTTTTGTTGTTTCTTGTTCGTCCATCATAGGTAATGATGGCCAGTCCTTTCATTAATTGGTGACCGGATTTTGTTATGTGAGTGCGCAGATGGCTGATAAGGCCAGTTCTAGCACTGAAAGTTCATACAATTCATACAACTACTTTAGCCGATGCTGCTACAACAGCAATAAGTTTTACTACTACTGTTGCTGCTACAACAACTACTACTACTTACTACTAGTACTACTACTACTACTACTACTACTACTACTACTACTACTACTACTACTACTACTACTACTACTACTACTACTACTACTACTACTACTAATACTACTACTACTACTACTACTACTACTACTACTACTACTACTACTACTACTACTACTACTACTACTACTACTACTACTACTACTACTACTACTACTACTACTACTACTACTACTACTACTACTACTACTACTACTACTACTACTACTACTAATACTACTACTACTACTACTACTACTACTACTACTACTACTACTACTACTACTACTACTACTACTACTACTTCTACTACTACTACTACTATTATTAATATTACTACCATAACTACTACTGCTGCTGCTACTACTACTACTACTACTGCCACTACTGCTAGAACTAGTACTACTGGAGCACCAACAACATCTGCAAGGGCCCTGGGCCCTGTTAGCTGGAGAATCACAGAGCAGGGCACTCACTTGCCCATGCAATCTAAAAGGTTGCTGAAGGTTGAGGACATAGTCTAAAGCCATATGGATGCTGAAAGCAAGGGTAAACTCACACATTATTATCCCAAGAACCGCGGAACGCACACGGAGAGAAAAATGAGTGTAGTAAACGCCATTGATTTTACCTGGGGTTCTCTATTTACTGACGAATCTGAATCCAGTGGCGTTGTCTTTAATGCGAGTCAGGCTTCAAGCATGTTATCTGTCAGTCTAATTACCTGCCATGTATCGACAGGAACCAGAGTTTCAAAGAAGCAGAAGATAATATCATCAAAACTGTCTCACATCGCATAGCCAGTGAAACGATAGACAAGCGAGCGGTCATTTCAAACGGTGATTTGTTGTTGTTGTTATTGTTGCTGTTTTGCATCATCATTATCATTATCATCATCATTTTCTTCCTCTTCCTCCTCTTGTCTTTCTTCACTCACCTCTGGTATCCACTAAATGGGGGAATCTTACACTTGTACATAAGGAATGAAGAGCTGTTTCTGAAATACTTTTCACTAGACATTGGCTGAACAGAGATCATCTGCATTTGAGCTTTATTGAATACACTAAAGCATTGAATCAACTGAAACGTGAAGAAATTATTACAGTTTTGGGAATCTTAAAAATCGATGGTAAAGATCCAAGAATAATCATTTAAAACATTAAACAAGGCCATAGACAGGGATCGTCCGTACATAAGGCGTTGCCAGTCCGACTCGTGATTCTAACGTAACGCGATTGAAACTCACTGCTGGCTGCGTGGATTTTTATCATGAAACGGGGCGTCTCAGGTCGACCCAGCCTAAAATTGGTACCAGGATGGCTGTCCTGGGGAAGTAAAGACGGCTGGCGTAATGCTGACCACATTACCCACCTAAAATCGATTGGTCTGTAAAAATATGGGTGCTCTTTCCATATGCCCGATGTACCTAAGGGATCTTTACTTTTTACTTTTTATAGACAGGGATGTACTATCAACCGATTTATTCCAATGGTACAGTAAAATAGCAATTAGATCCAAATTTGGTATGCTAGAAATATCTAATGATATTCATATTGTTAACAACATGCGTTATGCTGACGATACAGTTTTGATCGCTTAAAAAATGAAACGCAACTGCGAGAAATGACGAAAATAACTGTAACAGAAAGTCAAAACAAGGGACTTAGTTTGACCAGAAAAAAAAAAAAAAAAAATCCCAGAAGTAATGGTGAGTGCAAAGAAAATGGACCTTTCGAAACGCAATATAAAAGTAATGAGGCAATCTCAAGCCAGCTGATAAGTTTCAGTACTTGAGTATCATGAAAAACATCAAATAAAAGATGTAATAAAGAAGTTACATGTAGAATAGGTCAAGATAAGGCAAATTTTACAAAAGAGAATTCTCAAAAGCTATGCAAATGTTACCCTGATACACGGAAGTGAATCAATGACATTTAGTAGACTAGTGAACAATTATTTGGAAGCTGCAGAGATGTGGTTTTTACTGGTAGAGTAGTGAAAAGAGTAGTGAAGATGTAAAAGAAACTAACCCACGAAGAGAACTGACTGCCGACACCAGAAAGAGATATTCTACACTCTTAGATTATGTCATGTGAAAAAGAAAACTGGAGTACATCATGACAGTAGGAAAGTTGGTGGGGAGGAGAGGCAGAGGGAGACTGAGAGAAACATGCTAGACAGTCTGAAATCATGGCATGGAGGATCATCTGTGCCAGAGTTGATTGCAAGTACACGAGACAGAAGGTTGTGGCTAGCGTTGACTGCCGACGCCACACGACATGGACTTGGAGAAAAAAAAAAACATTGGTTGGAATCTGTTGAGTTACTATAAAAATATATGGAACCATCATTGTCAGCCTGGGTATTTCCCACAAAACATTATCAGCCTGGGTATTTCCCGAACTGCCAGCCTGGGTATTTCCCGAACAATAATTGTCAGCCTGGGTATTTCCCGCAAAAAGCATCCTCAGCATTTGTATTTTCCGAACAAGCATTGTCAGCCTAGATATTTCCCGAACAAACATTGTCAGCCTGGGTATTTCCCGAACAAACATTGCCAGATGGGTATTTCCCGAACAAACATTGTCAGCCTGGGTATTTCCCACAAAACATTATCAGCCTGGGTATTTCCCGAACTGCCAGCCTGGATATTTCCCGAACAAACATTGTCAGCCTGGGTATTTCCCGAACAAGCATCGTCAGCCTAGGTATTTACAGAACAAGCATCGTCAGCCTGGGTATTTCCCGAACTGCCAGCCTAGGTATTTCCCGAACAATAATTGTCAGCCTGGGTTTTTCCCGAAAAAGCATCCTCAGCATAGGTATTTTCCGAACAAGCATTGTCAGCCTAGATATTTCCCGAACAAACATTGTCAGCCTGGGTATTTCCCGAACAAACATTGCCAGATGGGTATTTCCCGAACAAACATTGCCAGCCTGGGTATTTCCCAAGCCAGTACACACATGCTGTGCTGAATCCCGCTCTTCCTGGTTACAAAATGTTTCTCAGGAGGCGGTGCACCTCCGCGCAGACACGTCACTACCAAGGAACACTAATTGCGGAATGGAGGGAGAGGGGAATGAGGCAGAGTAAAAGAAAAGAGAGGGGGGGGGAGGGGTTTAAAGCCTTGTTTAGGTGCGTAAAAAAATTACTATGCGGAATGGAAAAAATATAAAAATATTCAAGTATTTACAATAATATAAAATGTATAGGAAACATCGACTTACTGTTAAAGGGAACCATTTGGAAATTGTCAAGTATCCTAGAGAGTAAGAAAAAGTATAGAATCTCCTCCTGTAATCAATGTAACCTAGAGAGTAAGAATAAGTATAGAATCTCCTCCTGTTATCAATGTAACCCAGAGAGTAAGAATAAATATAGAATCTCCTCTTGTTATCAATGTATCATAGAGAGTAAGAATATGTATAGAATCTCCTCCTGTTATCAATGTATCCTAGAGAGTAAGAATAAGTATAGAATCTCCTCCTGTTATCAATGTATCCTAGAGAGTAAGAATACGTATAGAATCTCCTCCTGTTATCAATGTATCATAGAGAGTAAGAATATGTATAGAATCTCCTCCTGTTATCAATGTATCCTAGAGAGTAAGAATAAGTATAGAATCTCCTCCTGTTATCAATGTATCCTAAAGAGTAGGAATAAGTATAGAATCTCCTCCTGTTATCAATGTATCATAGAGAGTAAGAATAAGTATAGAATCTCCTCCTGTTATCAATGTAACCCAGAGAGTAAGAATAGGTATAGAATCTCCTCCTGTTATCAATGAATCCTAGAGAGTAAGAATAAGTATAGAATCTCCTCCTGTTATCAATGTAACCTAGAGAGTAAGAATAAGTATAGAATCTCCTCCTGTTATCAATGAATCATAGAGAGTAGGAATAAGTATAGAATCTCCTCCTGTTATCAATGTAACCTAGAGAGTAAGAATAAGTTTAAAATCTCCTTTTTTCCCCTTAATTTATTCACACTAGCAAGGAAAAGTTACCATAGGATGGGAGCTACTATTCAGGACAGACGGATATTGTTTGTTTTACTTTTCAGAAGCCATGAGTTGTTAACCCTTAGGCTCGGTATTATGGATATCGCAACCTTTCGGCCTTGATTCCATTGTAAATACCGTAAATCTGGGAGAAAATGTGGCTTTCCTGCCTACCCCTGGGATTGAACCCGGACCACAAGGAGTTCGTCACCCAGTCTCCGCGCAATCCGGTTTAGCCAACTACGCTAGAGAGCCGGGCGACAGACGGATAAACAGATGTAAAAATTATCAGAAAGGAGAAACGGTCAGTATGCATTAAAGACACAGGCAATGTCACCAGTTAAAGTAAAGTAAAGTCGAGAATATCGACTTCATTGCATATGTCTCAGTCTCTCTCTGCAGAATGGCTAGCCGCCTCTTGACACCGTCTCACATATCACAAACTTCGTAGCTCCTACGACGATCTTCATGGATCTCCGTAAAAACTGAACAATAAATCGAACGAGCGACACCTCGTAAAACGAACTCCCTACCTTTCGGGTCGCTTGGCAAACGGGTTGACGACTTCGACACGTAGACTCCTGTTTGTAACTATCATTACGCGGAATATAAATGCTAGAGTAGCATTATAGTAAACCTTTTATGCGGAAATAGTACATGATAATGTTACTGTTTTTAATGTAAATTTGATGCTGCAGAAAAAAAAAAAAAAAAAAAACCGACATCCTACACTATCTAAATATAGTTAAAAGTCGTCCCCTTGAGGGATGCAATTTTGAAGTCCCACTCTAGCTTCTGCTGGAGGCCTTAATATAGCTGAATATAGCTGAGTATAGCTGGGGCATAGATATGGCTGTAACGGTTGAAAGGGATTTCTGGGATCTCTCCTCGGGTAATCCTCATCCGCATGGTGGCACTTTGTGTCACCGGGTGTTTATCACCTGTGCGATGTCCTGGTGGGGTACAACCTACCTACCTAACTACCTGCACTGTCTGAGCCTCGAGTAGAACAGGCTCATAAATTGCATCTCGTTGAACGTCATGGTAGCATGGACAGACAGGTGGTGGAGGGTACAGTTTTCGGAAGATGAGGCAAAGGCAGACCTCCACAAATGTGGAAATAAGATACTGAAGACGTATTGTCTATAAAAGCACATAGGGTTGGAGAATAGGTTAGAGAAAGACGGCCTTTCATGTGTGCCGTGTCAAGAGCGGCGTTCTTAAAGGACTTGCTGATTGATGATGATGATGATGATGAGTATTGGCGCCTCATAGGAAACCTTTCATGCGGAGATGGTACATGATGATAATCTATTCTATGTAAATTTTTAATTAGATAAAACAATGTATTATTAAGTTAATTATTAGCATGCCAGTTTATTTCTTTTAAGGACTTAATTACTAGTTTATTTAGCTTAAAACTTAATCTTTCCCTGATCGTTGAAAATTTAGATGGCGCCAGTGCAGATATAAGTGAAATTTAGTAAGTAAGTAAAAGTAATTACGCTGGTTAGACAACAATAGTAATGAAGATGTCTTGAAAGAACCTGCTCCACGAGAAGAACTGATTGCTATATCAGAATCTATATTCCTTGGTCAAGGCATGAGAAGGAGACAACTGGAGTATATCGTGGCGATGGGAAGGTTGGAGGAGAAAAGATGTAGAGTGAAACAGAGAGAAAAGATGCTGGGCAGTTTTACATTATGGCATAGACGATCAAAAGTTTTATACTGGATTGAAATTGCAGGACGTAGTATGTTGTGGATAGACACGACTACTAAATATCACACTGTGGGAAAAATGCAGAGATCTTCAGCATAATTGTAGAAAGCAAATTTTACGTTTTTATATTTCCTAGAAGATCCGAAATCAAAAATACCGCATAAACCATTTTAAAGACATCATGAAGTTTAGGATTTGAGGTTTAAACAACGGATCAACATCATGGCAAACTCCGTACTTCTTCTAACTCAAGTCTGATTCCGAAGAAGCTTAGCACAGGGCACAGGCTCTGTAGCACCAGCAAAGATCCTAAAATACTTTAGGTAGATTTTTAACTTCAAAATCTTGCCCGGGTAGCGCCATTAGGCTACTCTTTTCAATTTTCAATGGCAAGGGATTTTTTACGTGCGCAACAATGCACACGGGAGTCCGATCTCACTACCCCAAAGACCAGGGGAATTACTAAAAGTCCAAGTCCACGTGAAAAAAATCCCAGCCCTTACCGGGAATTGAACCCGGAACCTCTAGCACTGGAGGTGGACACCATGCCCCAAGACCACGAAGCCCCCCGACATCATGAAGTTATGCCGAGCAGGAAGCGGCTGGTCGAAGCAGGCTCTGTAGTCATTGTGAACTCGACTGTGCATAGAATAATCTTCATCTTCGACGTGAAATTGGAAATCCAACAATTACTTCAGAGGAACGAAACTCCGACTCTACAAGAGCATCATTTTGCTAGTTCTTCTTTATGGAGCGGAATGCTGGAGAATGACCAAAAAGGATGCACAAAAGTTGTCCACCTTCCACCACACATGTCTACGTAGAATTATCAAACTTTTCTGGCCAGATACAATCTCAAACACTAAACTACTTCAAGCCACAAGCCAAGAAACTTTAGACAGTATGATTACCAAGAGAAGATGGAAATGGCTTGGCCACGTTATGAGAATGACTTCTGATATACCTGCCAAAACAGCTCTCACATGGACACCAGAGGGAAAGAGAAAACAGGGGTGCCCAAAAACAACATGGAGACGAACGATGGAAAGTGACCTGAGTGCGGCATCTTTGACATGGTGTCGTATGGCAGTTTTGTCTCGCACCTTTACTTGAGGATTATTTTCCAAAACCCCTCAGGTGCTCTGAGACAGGGGTCTTCTGAATGGTGGCTCTCGTTTGTCTAGAGGCCTAACCCTCGATTCAAACTTCCATTCAGCCTATCTCAGGAATGAGGTGACTCGAGCTCTGACTCCACAGGGTTACTATGAACTCTTGGGTACCTCTCGGCCAGACATCCCCATTACTAAATTTGCCCCCAGACTGGTAACAACGTAACACAGTCAAATATATGAACAACAGTGAGTAGGACAAGACACGAACACCCTTCTGACTACGACAATGGATTCCTTTAAAACCAAACTTTTCTAAAGAACAAGAAGTCTGATGAACTAAAACTTCAATGTAATAAATTCACTATAACAAGACAGAAGATAAGTAGCACAAAGAATCAAAATGAATGTTCAAGTCTTTGAAGAACTGAGATTAGAGAAAGAGTCTTTCTACATAGCCACATCCATTTCCAGGATCATCACGGCCTTGGAGAGCAGATACGGACTATGAAGGCACATCGGGACTTAGGCCGCTACAGTGATATTGTCTTTGACTTATCTTGTCGGAACCTGCCGCTCCTCCGGACGCAGGAAGGTAGATTTCTGCCACGTCTCGTATCTCAGAACGTCTCTGTGCGATTAAGACGATCCCTGAGATTGATCGAATCACATTTAACTTCCCAGAGATTGGTAGGTGTATCTTTCAACAACAGACAGACACAACAGGCAACGGCTGGTCAACGCAAGTCGGTTGCTTCCCAAGTGTTGGTTGGTGTGAGAGCACGACTACCACACGGATGCTTGTTTTTTTTTTTAACGGTCAAGTGGCTACAAAAATGCAACACGTTCGCTCACTTGAACGGACTACGAAGAAGTGACGTATAAAATTATAGTCCCTATCTACGACAGTTGGTGTGAGAATATGGCTCAAGAACACTGTGAAGCGGTCACACAATTAATCTTAAACGGGCGTAGAAAATGTGTCTTATCATGCAAATTGACACTAAACGCCTAAAAGAAACAATTTAAGAGTGATTTATATAGATTTCTCCCATCTGGACTCCCCCACAACCCACGAACTAAAAAAGTACGGTCGGACCACCTGATAACATAGTGACAACAACGATTATGGGGGTGTTCAGACTGTGGGCCAGCCCATTGAGGTAGGTGTGTTGATTCTGTAATGGGACACATGGAAAACTGCACTGAAGATTGCACAGGACAGGAAAGCATGGAAAGTCCTCTTTGAAGCCTCATGTGCCACTAGGCATAACGAGAACTGATGATTCGACATGAAAGAGCTGACAGAATGACCGGTTAGGCCTCAGTTGCAGATGCCCGGCCTATGGACCTCGCGGACATCTCTTAGAGAGATAGGATAATGGTAGGGTTTTTGAGAGCAGCTGTGTTATGGATTGGAATTAGGGTGGGTCAGGGTGAGGTTTAATCGGTGTCTCTAAGGAGGTCGGAGTGGATAAGGTCAGTTTTATTTTCATACCAGGGTACGCAGGCGTTCTTATGCTATTGTTCCACCAAATTACAGCTTCAGTGTTTTTCAAAACATAACACCCCTAGAATACTAGACTTTCCCGGGAACTCCCTATTTTTCCGTTGTTTGGGGTGAATTAAAATTGAAGTACCCAATATGCATTAGGGTGCATAAAAAATATGGCCCGGACACACAAAGAGAGTGGCATGTGACAGAGAGGCAAACTCTGTTGTGGTTACATAGAAGTTGAATGGCCTTTAACCACAAGACAGGCCAAGAAGACAGAAAAGAGACAATATCTAAGCTCTTGCACAAGCACTTGGTGTCAGCAACTGGTGAGAGAAGACCAATCACTGAGATAAATGGAAACCAGCAACATCTACAGCAATCAACCACAAGGGTTGGGAATGATGAGAACGACGACGAAAGAAAGTGTGTACAATCTAGCCAATATCCCACTGACTCGCTTCTACTTCCCATACATTTTTTGTGTGGTATCCTTTTTCTTCTGCTTCTTTCGTTTGCTTGAAATAGATTATCTATATCAGTACTGTTGTCTCTAGTATGTAATTCATGCAGCGACCCGTAACATTTGGCTTGCACATGGTGTTTTCCTGGCCAAAAACCTTGACATGATATGTTGTACTTGGGACACTCTTGGAGTACATGAACGGTTGTCTCAGGTCAGGACCCTATGGGCCCAGTTATTCCAAACATACGACACTAACAGCGCAGGCACGCACACACACACACACGCGCGCGCGCACGCACACTCACACAAAACATCCACGATTGTCGTATCGATTGCAGTATCAGTTAGCGAAAGAGTCCTCATGAAACTGATATTTGTGGAAAAGGCTGCCGTCGGAATATTATAAATAAAAGTGTTATGAGCGTCATAAGTATGAGTTTAACTGGAGGGAGGATAGACTGCTTAGCGATAATAATAATAAAATTATACGTACTTTTAACGTACTTTTAACTATCATGCGTTTATATATTGTAACATAAAATGGCTAAGACAATAAAAAGTATATATTCATTTAAGATAATGTACGGCACGAGGAAGAGGCGTGGAAAGTGGAATGATTATCTATGTTCTACTGACAAGAACAGCATCACAACCGCGATCTGAATATTACTTTTTTTTTTAAAAATCACCTCAGGGTGCTCCAATATAACTGTCTTATCCGGTTCAACGGGGTTCTGCTTTGTTCTCGTTAGATTTGTATCCGAAAAGCGGTTCTTTGAATCACCGGGTGTCCATCTTTCCTAGCGATTTAAGGAGGCATAAATGGCAAGGGAAGTTACTCTAATCCTGGGAATGGAAAAGTGAACAGGACCGGTCTTTTTCTTCTGCCTTTCTTGCCCCCAATCAAGCATAGGCCCTCAACCAACTCACGCCAAGTCGTTCTAATTTTCGCTATTGCATGCAGTTCTCCCCATGTCCTCCCCATGTTTCTAACTTCATTCTCTAGCTCTTTTCTCCATGTGTTTTTTTTGGCCTTCCTTTATTCTTATGCCCCTGTGGGTTCCAATGCAAAGACATTCTAGTTATGTTGTTCTCCGGTTTTTTCAGTGTGTGTCCTATTCAACGCCAGCGTCTTTTCCCCACCTCTTTCTTGGTCCACTGGAGCTTGCTTAGTTCTCTCACAAAGCTCTACATTAGTTATTCTATCATACCATCCAATTCCCTCTATTCTGCGAAGGCACCAGTTAATGAATGTTTGTAATTTATTAGTAATTGCCTTAGTTGTTCTCCGCCAGACACAAAAGTATTGATTTGACATTAGAAATAACAATTTTAAGTTGGGAATTTCTTTTAATTTCTTTTGACCTTCACACATTTCCTAGTGCTATAAAAGCTCTTTTTGCCTTTTGTAATCTTTTTTAAATATCTCTAACCCCCATCCTTATCTACACCACCTCCTAAATAGGTGAACGACTCCACGTCTTGGAGTGGGGTGCTACCAAGAGAAACCACATTAATATGTGCCTGATTTTTTCTCATTATCTTTGTCCTTCCTTTATGGATTTTCAGACCTATCTGCAGTTATCTCTCATCAAGTATTTTTGATTTATCTTGCATCTGATTCCGTGAATGGGTTAGAAGAGAAATATATTCAGGAAAGTCCAGATCATAAAACTGCTTTGTAGGGGTCCACCGGACTCCACCCCTGGTGTTAGCAGCTACTGGCCTAACAGTCCAGTCTATAGTCAGCAAAAATAGGACATCCCTGTCGCACACCTATTTTTATTTCAAATGTATCTGTTAGCTTTTCCCCCATGAAGAACTCGCCACCTCATGTCTCCATATGTTGCCCCCACCAAGCCTATAATTTTCTGTTGGATTCCAAAGGGCCCTATCAATCCCTAGAGAAATTCCGTATCAGGGTTGTTAAATGCTTTTTTATAGTCTATAAATCCAGTGTAAAGTGGCGAGCTCAGCTCAATGCTTTGCTCTATTATTATACGCAATGTGGCTATCTGGTCAGCACAGGATCCGTCTGGTGGAAACCTGCCCGCCCATCTCCTAGCCTTTTATAAATAGCATCTTTTAATTTTTCCAAAAAAATCCTACTCAGTACCTCTCCAGGGTCGGCTCTGTGGCTAAGTCGATGCGAACGCTTCGCTTCGTAATGCCGGGATGCCAGGTTCGATCCCAGCTGCGGGCAATGCGCCTTGCGTTGGTTTCGACAGTAGTATAAAAAAAGCCGACCGTCCAGAAAGAAATGGCAAACTACTGGATGTAAATTGCCTAGAGAAACCACGCAACAGCCAGGGGCTGTTAGGGTTGGTTCTGCAACGTCCTGTAAAGGATACGCAACTAACTTAACCTTTCCAGGAACTGACAGCAACACAATTCATCCATAGTTTTCACACTCTCGCAGATTGCCCCTCTTGGGCAGTTTAACAAGACATCCCTCTCTCAAGTCCGCTGGCACCTCCTCGGTCTCCCAGACTTTACTAAAAAATGTATGTAGCAGTTCCGTTGATGTGTTTACGTTGGCCATAATAGCTTTTGCTGGGATACCATCTGGACCTTTGAGAAGATGGATAGCTTTTCTAATTTCCTTCTTTAGAAGGTATCCCACAGTTGACACCCTGCTCCATTTCCAAAAGCTGGATATCTGGAGGAACCTCTGGGCCCCCGTCCATTTAGAAGTATTTTAAAATATTCAGCGCATTTATCCTTTCGATCGTTAGTGTTAGTAAGTACCTTCCCTTGACTATCCTCGATTTATCCAGTTGGCTGACTATATTTACTAACTAATTTTCTCGTGCTACTGCAAAGGTTTCTGAGGTTTCCTTTTGCTGTTGCTGTCTCCGCTTCTTGTGCTAAATCATTTAAATATTTCACTTTATCTGCCCTTATACGCCTCGAAGCTTCCTTATTGGTTTCTGGGTATTTATCCTGAGCTTTTTACTTTTCCTTTTTTCAGTCAATTTAATGGTTTCTGGTGTTTTCCACGCTTTTGTGTTTTCGTTCTTTCTTGCCAAGAACTTCTACACATTCATTCCATATTTCTTTGATCTGATCCCAGCAGACTTCTGTGCTGACATCTTCAGCTAACTGCTGCAACACCTGGTACTTATTAGAGTCTGTTACTGAAAATTGTTCCTTAACTTCTGCATCCCAGGTATAACCTACATGATACTTGTTTCTATGATTATAAGATGTTATGTATCTTTAAGGTTTCAACTTGACTTTACTTACCACCTGAAAATGGTCAGTAATTACATCATCACCCCTGAAAGCCCTAACATCAGAACGGGATAATCTAAACTTTTTGTTAATACATAGGTGATCAAATTGATTGGTTGTCTTATGATTTGGTGATTCCCATGTTGCCTTATGTTTTCTTTTATGGGGAAAAATACTTCTACCAATAACTTACTGGTTTACAGCACAAACATTTGTGAATAATTCTCCATTTTCATTCATTACTCCTAAACCATGTCTTCCCATAATCTCTTCATAACCTGTGTTATCTGATCCTGTCTTAGCATTCAGGTCACCAATACAATTTTTAGATTGCACTTTCTTTCATTATTTATTATATTTTGAAGCTGCATGTAAAATTCTTCCCTAACAGATGCATCTTTATCATTTGTTGTGTGTAACATTGTATTACCGACATGTTCATCTTCTGTTTCGCTGTTCTAAATGACTCCTATTATTTTGGGACTGAGAGCTTCCCATTTTATTAGTGCAGTGCCCTGTCTGCTTCTTTCGATAGCATCAGGGCCACTCCTTCACTGTGAGATGACTTTTCCTCTGTGTGTCCTGAGAACAATATAGTTTCCTCTGAATTTAGAAAATTGTCCCCGCCCCAGTCAATATAGTTTCACATAACCCTAAAATACTAATTCTATAGTGTTTTATTTCCCTTACTACTTCTATTGTTCTCCCTATAACATAGAGAGTTCTAGCATTCCAGGTGCCAATTCTGGAGGTTTTTCTAGCTGAGAGGGGGTATGTCGACGATCCGGACTCCTTTCGGCTTTCTCCACAGTCATACTTTTTCTACTTGAAGAGCCTCTCCCTATCTTGGTTGGCTAGGTTGTACTTGCTTCGCCTTTTGCTTCGCATGGTTGGTTGGATTTTGTGGCTATTGTTTTTAATGGATAAGGTAGCCAACCTCAAGCCCAACCTTACCATTAGTCGCCTTTTACGACACGCATGGTAGGGTGAAGTGTCACTATTCTTTGCTTTTCGTGAGGGCCCCGGTGACACACTGGCGAGAACGGGACCGGTAACCCTTTGGAAATAAGTTAGTTCTTTCGTTCATGATTCGTAACTGCAACTATCATTTGTGTGAATACTCCTACCAGGACTCTCTGTAACCGGCTACTCTCGTCACGACCGAGCCATGTCTCTTTGGGACGACACGGACAGAAAGGCCTTAAGTGTGGAACCGGCGGACTACAAATATCCCTTTGAGAATCTCGTCTTTGAAGGGGGAGGCAACAAGGCTTTTGCGTACTGTGGAGCCATTCACGTGAGTAGGCTCCCTTGTTTGTGATATATTTTTAAAGACCACTTGCAGGCCTATTAGGCATATAAGGTTTGACCTATATTTTAAATACCAATCTGGGGAGGAGCATCACTTTACTTTGCAGAACTTCACGTGCTACCCATTCAGGGCTGGGTCGAACTCGGAGGCAAGGTCAGGACCCGAACCCACGAACCTTTTGATCCGCAGGCCAGCGTCTAGCCACTATGATATGTGTGTTTGGGAATTTGTTATTATCAACTGCCTACTCTCTGCCACCGTTTCCACATAATGTCTCATGATTTACTCCCGTGTATCAGGATAGGAGTTATAACGTACACAAGATACCCTGGTAGTATATACGTGAAATATACTAGCACTGCAGTCTATTACAGATAGACTCGAAGTGCTAAAGCCAAGTCATATCTCAGAGTAGCCGCAATTGAGGAACATCTCCTACATAAAGCCCTTTGAACTTGAACTTTGAACTTTTGAACAACAAAACAACATCATGGCACACGGGTGTAACCTATAAGTGCTCTGTTCTTCTTCTAACTCAAGTCCAAAGAAGCTCAGCACAGCAACACAGCGGCGAAGATCCTGAAAAACTTTGGGTAGATTTGTGACTCCAAATTTTGCCCAGGCAGCGCCTTTAGGCTACTCTTTTCGATTTTCAACTGCCAAGGGATTTGTTTACGTGCGCAACAATGCACACGGGCGTCAGATCTCACTACCCTGAGACAAGGGGGAATTACTAAGAGTCCAAGTCCATGTGAAAAAATGTCAGCGCTTAGCGGGGTTACAGACTTAAAAGAGGAAGATCATGGATGGCGCAAGTTGAAGACGTAGTTACACATGTTTGTAGACTTCATAACATTGGGCGAGGAGAGTAGTGGATCAAAGTGTCCCAGCAAAAGTCAGACTTGTATATGGTTCTGATCTCACTGGGCTGTGAGTGCTGAGACTGGCCGGTGATCTCTGCAGAATCAGAATTTCAACAAAGGATTCATGACATTTCTTACCCGGGTGTGCTCTATGAAGAGCGGCAAGCATCGCTTTAAAGATCCCGGATAGTTAGCGTCATTTTGATATTTTCCCCAGGAAATGCCAGTGTATTAGGAAATGAAAAGGCTGATGGCCTGACTGGTTCTCCACAACTTGGCGATGAACTGATGCATGACAAGGTATTTGTTGTATGGGTCTGGGGAGGGAGGGGGGCGAGTAAACTATGCGGAAGCACAGATAGATCAACCTGGTCTGATGAGCATGGTACTTAGAGGAGTAACCATGGGATCTTGTCGACGATCTGCACTCAAAGGAAACATGAGACGGATTTACAATCTGAGTGCTCTTGGTACCAGGTGTGTCGCGAAATAGGTTTCTCTGTTTTGGTAGATCGTGAGCGTAAATAAGTTGAGAAACACTGCTTTATATGAGTGTCAATGTCTATTTATTGATCCTTTTGCGTCCCATGCAATTATTATATTAACTCTTTAATTCTAGGAAGTTTAGCTTGAAAACAATACAAACTGTGGTTTGAATTAGTGCAAATGAGATATTACGAGCCAGAAGTGGTTAAATTAATAAGTCAGATACAAAGGGTTAAAAACGACTGTATGTGAAAGCCGGGAGCATGAACATGATGTTTTCTATGGAATCGCTAAGACACGCAAAGTACCTCGCTCAGGTACTTAAAGAGGTAATATATCTTATGTATCTGCAGTGTCTGGAGGAACTGAACATCATGCCTCAAATCAAACGACTTGGAGGCAGTAGCGCTGGAGCTTTGACCGCTGCTCTGGTAGCCCTCGGCTACACTTCGGAAGATATCCGAGAGTTCATGACAGAGAACATTGAGAAAGTCTTACTGGGTAAGTAGTTCTCGGTCAAGTTATGGCGATATAAAATTAGGAAAGTCTTACTGGGTAAGTAGTTCTCGGTCAAGTTATGGCGATATAAAATTAGGAAAGTCTTACTGTGTAAGTAGTTCTCGGTCAAGTTATGGCGATATAAAATTAGGAAAGTCTTACTGGGTAAGTAGTTCTCGGTCAAGTTATGGCGATATAAAATTAGGAAAGTCTTACAGGGTAAGTAGTTCTCGACCAAGTTACGGGAATATAATATTAATAAAGTCTTACTGGGTAAGTAGTTCTCGGTCAAGTTATGGTGATATATAAAATTAAGAAAGTCTTACTGGGTAAGTAGTTTTCGGTCAAGTTATGGAGATATAACATTAGGAAAGTCTTACTGGGTAAGTAGTTTTCGGTCAAGTTATGGAGATATAAAATTAAGAAAGTCTTACTGGGTAAGTAGTTTTCGGTCAATGTTATGGCGATTTAATATTAGGAAAGTCTCACTGTGTAAGTAGTTCTCGGTCAATGTTATGGCGATACAACCTTAGGAAAGTCTTACTGTGTAAGTAGTTCTCGATCAATGTTATAGCGATATAAAATTAAGAAAGTCTTACTTCTTAATCAGTTATCGGTCAGGTTATGGTGAAAAAACATTTAGAAAATCTTACCGGGTAAGCAGTTCTTCGTCAAGTCCTGGGAATATAACATTGAGAAAGTCTCACTTGATAAGTATTTTTTGGTCAAGTTATAGGGATATAACACTGAAAAAGTCTTACTAGGTAAGTAGTTCCCAGTCAAGTCATAGTGATAGATTAATGTTTAATCATCAGCTGAGACAGACGTATCTTTCTCAACACAGACTGCACCAATCAAATTACCTGGAGAAATCCGTGGTAGCTTCCGTCGCAGTGTTGGTGGCTTTTGGCTGTATATCGGAAGATATCCGAAAATTATGACAGGTTTGTATTTACTGGACTGCTCCGCATCATTACGCCTGCCGTCTTTACTTCCCAGAACATACATCCTGCTACCAATTTTAGGCTGGGTCGACCTTCTACGCCCTATACCATGATAAAAATCTACGCAGCCAGCAGTGGGTTTCAATCGCGGTACACTGGAATTACGAGTCGGATTCGTAACGCCTAAACCACTAACACTGCATTGCTCCACCCAGTACTATTTCTTTTTACAACCAGGGTTTCAAACAGTCTTAATTGATAAGTGAACATTAAAATCCTACGTCGAACGGATGACTTCATTGCACCGAGTTTTATCCCACATGGCTCGATCTTTCAACAGACGTCAGGCCATCTGCCGAAAATGTAACGTAAAACACGAGCTCCATAACTCAAAAGACGATTCTCTAGCTCAATGCGTAAATGACAAGATCCTTCACGTCCACCCTCATCCCTCCCGAGCATATTCCAAGACTATCACGCCCGCTTGAGCATATGGCAAGACCCCCACCCCCCCTTGATTATATTTCAATACCGCCACGCCCGCTTGAGTAAATGGCAAGATCCCTACGCCCCCTTGAGTATGTGGCAAGACCCCCACACCCCCTTGAGTATATGGCAAGACCCCCACGTCCCTTTGAGTATATGGCAAGACACCCACACCCCCTTGAGTATATTCCAAGACCCCCAGGTCCCTTGAGTATATTCCAAGACCCCCACGCCCGCTTGAGTATATGGCAAGATCCGCACGCTCCCTTGAGTATATTCCAAGACCCCAACGCCCCCTTAAGTATATGGCAAGATCCCCACGTCCCCTTTCCCCCAACCCCTTCCTCACCAACGACTCCCAATATAAAAAAGTGTGATTAAAAAGAGGACAGTGAAATCTGCAAAAAAACAAAACAAAAACAGACAGTATTAAAATAAGTTTTGTTCAGAATGTGGTTTTAATCTAAAATTGAATGCACGTGTTATCATGTTAATTAGATTTTTAACTGTAGATTTACAAACTGTTTATAAAAACAAAACTAAAATGCCATTGGTTTTTATTTTTATTTTTAAATTTATTAATTTATAATAAAAAAGAAAACAGAATATTGTAACTTTTTATTAGAAATATGAATGCACTCAATTTCGCCCCTTCACCTCCTCCCCGCCTTTCTCTTTATTGAAGATCACTGCGATAGGTAAATACTGCATTTGTAAACTGAACTAATTCATTGGGGGTGGGGAGGGGTAGGAGTTGGGGGGGGGGGGGGGGTTTAACAGTGAGTGACAACATTCTAACCAACCTGGAGCGCACTACTCCGTTAAGGAACTCCCCCCCCCCCCCCCCCCACCATCTCTCTCCCCGGGTATAACTGTAAGAAACCGAGTTCAGCCCTCAGGTTTGTTTGTTTTAGTATCCAGAAGCTATGAGTTGTTAACCCTTAGGCTCGGTATTATGGATATCGCAACCTTTCGGCCTTGATTCCATTGTAAATACTGTAAATCTGGGAGAAAATGTGGCTTTCCTGCCTACCCCTGGGATTGAACCCGGACCACAAGGCGTTCGTCACCCGCTCTCCGCGCAATCTGGTTTAGCCAACTACACCAGAGAGCGGGGCAGCCCTTAGGTTATATTAAGGCCCCAGACAACAGCCGGGATGGGGCCGCTTGAGAATAACAGAAACATACGTCATATATTGGGGCTAGGTGTATAATTGCGTTTTTTTCAAAAAGGGGAGTGGGGGGAGGGGGGGGGGGGTTGTCACGCCCTGGTTCTGCCCATTTGACACTGAGGGAAAAACAAGGGCAAACTTTCAATCGGATTGCAGCTGGCACTATTAGTATGGTGACTCTTCGTTTGTTACTAAAGAAGAAGACGGAGCACGCTTTTGAATGTCTCGAGTGCAGGGATGTCAATTCTTGATTTACTCATTACTTGAGTGGTTTTAAAACATTCCCAGGGATTAAATCCATATTATTGTAACACGGGAACCACCGTGGTGTTGTGGCTAGATTATCGCTGCGGATTGGAAGGTCGTGGGTTCGTGTCCTGACGGAGCCGGACTGTGTTTTCAAAAAATGACCCTAACTCTCAGGTCAACCCAGCCTTGAGTGGGTACCAGGTACAGTCCTGGGAAGTAAAGGTGGCCGGCATGATGCTGACTACACAACCTATCGAGTGCTGATTGGTTTATAAAATAACGGTCTAGCCCTATATGCCAAATAGGTCTGAAACCGTGGAAAAGAGTTCTTTACTTTTTTGCTTTTATTGTAACATTTAATTAAGGGAGTTAACCAGATAATACAGATCCTGACTAATGATTATCTCCCATTTCTCAGATCACATGTGTGGATGCTTAAGTTTGCTGCCAAATCTCTTCCGGAGATGGGGTTGGAACCCCGGAGACAGGATTTACGAGTGGCTAGGAGATAAAATCAAAGCAAAAACTGAATCTAAAAATCCAGATTTAACTTTCTTTGAGGTAAGACCCCAAAAATATGACCATAGCAAGAACAAATACCTTACTCCACACTCAACCATGCCCTCGCCAACAATGCACAAATTCGGGGAAGAGCTCTGAACACTTAAGCCGCTCTCCCTCCCTCCACCTACACGCCCAGCATCAGGGTATGTCCTTTTTTTTACTAGCCGACCACAAACAGGGGAAATCCACAGGTCACGGGGCAGTGAAATATTTCAGGGGGTGGTAGATCAAGCGAATAGCTTTGGTTAGGGTTAGGGTTAAGGTTAGGGTATTAATAAGATATACCTTGGCCTTGGAAGAAACGCGCTAGAACACAGAACACACGGAAAGCCCGCTTTTACCATCCTTTTAAATATTGGACTGTTCCGTGACGTCATTTGTGGTCGGTTAAAAGGAAAGTACCAACATCAGGGGACTCCCATAGCGCGTGCTGCTCACTACCTTACACATTGTGTAGGCAAAAAAGTGTGTAGGGGATGGAAACTCAGGTACTTGAGGAGCCCTAGAGACAAACTAATTTTTGTAAGAGGGCTGAGACATCATATAGAAATGATCTATTACAATATTTGTGCATGACTTTCTTATTATTTAAAGTATATTGTTATAGCGCCACGACGGATTGGAAAAAAAAATTATAGCAGAAGGCATGGTACCAGGAAGGAGGGGCAGGGGCCGACCGACACGAAGATGGGCACAGGATATAAGTGACTCCTTGAGTGTGAAAGTTCATGAGGCGGGAGAACTGGCAAGAGACCGAGTTTCTTACAGGCAGATTGTGATGAGAGCGACGTTCTGCAAAGGACCTGCTACATGATGATGATATTATTATATTTATTTGCAATTGAGCACATTATTATTTCTAATGCATGGTTACAAGTGGTCTCTCCGTTTACTTACATAGTTATGGGGAGAAAGGGGGAAGCTCGAGGTACTTAGGCGCACCAGCTTTCGGCACTTGTAACAGACCAGGTACAGCCATAATGCCGTACAATAAATTGTGCACGTGGTATGGGGACGTCGCATGTCGACCCAGCCTGAAATGGGTACCAGGATGGGCTGTCCTGGGAAAGTAAAGACAACCGGCGTAATGCTGACCACATTACCCACAGAGTGCTGATGGTCTGTAAAAATATGGGACGCTCTGGCCATATGCCTGATGCGCCGAAAGGCGTGAAAAGGGAACTTTACTTTTTTAAAATTGCATAGACAATGCCTTGCAATAAACTGGGTATTATATTACAGCGACAATGCCTTTGAATATAATTTGCACTATATTGCAGCAAAGATGCCTTGCAGTATATTGTGCAAAAGCAAAACAACAATAACCCACAACGGTTCTGAAAAGAGTTGCTGAAAGAAATAAAAAAGAGCCAACTGAAATATTTAGGATACAATAAACGAAATTAAACTCTTTAAGAAAACACTCTGGAGAAGAAAATGCAAAGCAGTAGAACAAGAGGTAGACAACGATACAAGGACAACATCAGTTGATTGACGAACAGCCTGAGAGAGTGTAGTACTACCAAAACAAGAGACAAAGTATGCTAGAGGTCCATTTCAGCAAACCTTTAACGTGGAGACGGCACGTGATTTAGTTGAATAGACTACATTGATGATGACACTTTCCTTGATGAAACAAAAGGTTTACACGTGCCCTGCCAACTGGTGTAGGCGCTCATGCATCTCTACAGATCACGATCCCTGGTTGCCTGGAACAGCTCTCTTGATGATATCCCTCTATGCCATCGTTTCAACCCATCCAGCATCATCTCTCTTGGTCTGCCTCCACCCTTCTTTCTACTGACTTTCCAGTTGTCACGATGCTTTTCAATGCCCCTCTTCTCATTACGTGGCCAAAGAACAGTGTTTGTCTCCTCCATATCTACTTTCTTTATCTTCTTTCAAACAATCGTTGTTAGTTACTCTGACCGTTCAAGGGATTCGTAACATTCGTCTTAGAAACCACATCTCTGTTGCTTCTAAATTCCTCTTAATTGTTCACTGATATTCCAAGACTCGCTGCCATACAGCAGAACAGGTTCTATATCACATTTTAGCACCCTCTTTCCAACATTAAATGAGAGCGACCAATTACAGAAGATATTTTTCATTTTCTGAAATGATGCCTTCACTTGACCTAATCTGCTTTTAATCTTTGTCACACATTTTCCATCTGATGATATGATTGTTCCCAGATATTTGAATTTATTGACTTGATTAAGTCTCGTTTCCTTCAAATGAGATTCCACAATGTGGTTTTATCTTCTTCTTTGATATATAACCATTACTTCTGTTTTCTTAATATTCGCGAGAGTCCTTTCTTAGCACTCTCCATCTCCACAATATTCAGCAGCAGTTGTAAATCAGTTCCGTTTTCAATTATCAAAACTATATCAATGGCATAATCAATCAATCAGGTGCCGTCTCCACAATGAAGGTTGGCTGCAATGGATCTCCAACAAGCCCTGTCTCTTGTTCTTGATGTACACTCACTCATACTGCTGTTCGTCCATCTCTTGATGTTATCCTCCCACTTGTAACGCTATCTGCCTCTTGCTCGCCTACCTTGAAACGTTCCCTCTAGGATGATCTTTGCAATACTGTTATGTCTTTTAATGTGACCAAAATATTTCACTTGTCTCTTTTTTATTTCACCCAACAACTCTCTTTTCAATCCCAATTTCCTCAGTACCCATGTATTTTATAGCTTTTGTTTCCATGAAATACGACCTAATCTTCTGTATGTCCACATCTCCAAAGAATTGATACGATTTTCCAATGGCATAATGCAAATTGTTTATAGTGTATCCTAAAACCCTCATTCACGCTTTCTCTTTAATTTTCCTCAAAATTATTTCACTATGTGGAGAAAAAAGGTCTGGGAATAAGACACATCCCTGTCTTACTCCTTGCTTTATCGGTTCAAAAGTACCCAATCTGTTTCCCACTTTAATTGCTGCTACTTGGTTCCAGTAACTGTTTTTAATTATTCTGAGGTCACTCCCGTCTACATTGATGTCTTTCAACATTTCAATTATCAGTCATACTGGAGATAGAATATGCATTTTATTTGCAGTCGCAGTACATCTTCCTTAAAGACAAGGATACAATTAACTGCACACAAATGAGCCAGATCTCTGAAAAGGATGCATCCAAAAAATGATCGTGCAAACAGGAATTTCCGAAGAAGCTTGTAACCAATGAAAAAAAAAAAAAAAAAAACATAGAACTATCTAGATTAATAAAGTGTGTTTCATAAGTCGTGACTAACTTTAAAACCTGTAGCTCCGTAGCCGTTGGATGTAAGTTGTTGAAATTTGGCATGTAACCTGCTAATAATCATGTCATTATATGCAATGTTTGCAAGTGTAAACAAATATCATTTTTTTTTTTATTTGTCTTATTTGCGGTATATGGGAAAATCAGATAGCGATTCAAAGCAAACAATCAACATGCTTAAAATTAACGGAGAAATGAAAACTATTCAAAACATCAAATTATAAGCGATATATAGACCTATCACTATCAGGTAGTTCCACTTCCACCCATCCCCAAATAATCCCCATGTATCACCCCACACGGGAAATGAATTTTAAACAATTTCCACGCTTGCGTCAGTGACGGTATATTTTTTGTGTCTAACGGTATACATATTATTAGTAAAAAAAAAAGATCAAAGAAATTTGCCGTTTTAAGAAAGCAGCAGCACCTGTGCAGTTGTAACTACAAAATCTAAGGACATGGGAAATCAAAAGGCACATATACAGATTTGTCTGGATATGTCCAATAGTTTTCGAGATATGTGTAAAACTATCAAGGCACAACTTTTAAAACTCATTATAGCATTTAAAAAACTATGATTGTTTTCAGCTTTATCAAGAAAAAGGTATCGAACTCTGTGTTGTGGTGACCAACCTAAACCAGATGAGATCGGAATACTGCCACCCCAAGACAACTCCAGACATGACCATCAGGGAAGCACTGCGCATGACCATATCTATCCCAGGTATCTAAATGTTAGATTTAGTTGTTTATTGTTTTATTAGGTAGGATCTAGTGAGATCTGGGATCCCTCCCTTCGACCCTTTGCCATAGATAGATATTATTAGCTTCACTGGAGGTTTTATTTACTGGGGGACTTCCGTCAGCACTACGTCTGTTTACAACCAAGGTTGCCGAAGTTGGTACTTTCGTACATATTTGGTACTATTTAATCTTGCCGAGAAAAACTGTACTTTTAGTATCTAGCACCATGTTTCGGTACGATTTTAAATTTTAACATTTGGTTGAACCTTTAAAGTGATTGCTACTGTACAGTAAAGAAGCGGAACGCAACCGTTGATGCAAGTTGACAGTTTAATGTGATTGTTCAAGTGTGCTTTTAACTGGAATCTCCTAAAATCTTGTCATCCCTTTGTGGGATGCAGTTTTTCGTTATTTGAAGCCCTACTCTGGCTCTTGCCAGGGACCGCAATATAGCCAGGCCATAAATATGGTCTAATGGCTGAACGAGGTTTCTGCGACCTCTCCACGGGTGATCCTCATCCACATGGTGGCACTTTGTGTCAACGGGTGTTTATCGCTTGTGTGATGTCCTGGTGGGGGTACAAGAATATAGATAGAAGTATGCTTTTGTTTAAGTTTCATAGGTTTCATAGGAGGGAGATAATAGTGCCCGATCAAACCATCAAAAGAAAAAAAAAACTAGTCACAATTTCGGGCCCTGGCTCCCGCCCATATACACAGTTAGGAATGACGGAGGCGGGACAGGACACTGTGATTAGACGGTGAGTTCCCCCGGCTGAAGCTGTCAAACGGTCACGTCTTAGAGGCAGGGGTGTGAGTTGTCTCTCATGCGTACATGTTGGACTGCGGACAGGTACACAGTGGCTTTTCGGAGCTACACAGTATATGGTATTAGTGTTTGTTGGTGAATACATGACAGCCGTCTAGGATTTTGCTAAGGAATTGAGTTTATTGCAGCGAAACGTAGAATGCACTGTCTCGTCGGACCTAGGTTAAGTTTGTCGCGATTGGGGTTTGGGTTACAGCCAGCAGCAGATTTTATGCTAACTTGCTGTAGTATAGAGGTCGCGTCACGGAATGAGTTCTAGATGTCTTGCAGTCGTAAATGTGTGTCATAAAATGACGCCTATCGGACACAGCCGCGGCGACACGTCTGTGACTTTTGCAGACTAGACCAAATGTAGTTTACAATTTTAGAAGAAAATTATGGATATAAACATCACTTTCCATTAGTATCAAAAATGAATGCTTAATCGTATGGCAGTACCTCAGTCCTCTGAAGTGCAAAAGGGTTCTCTCTCCACCTAACAGTACTGAGATAAAAACTCTCTTGTTTTTAATACTTCAAAAATAGATACATTGATGAGATCAAAGTTATTACTTCAGGACATTAACTGAAGCTGTTACAAATACTACTACTAATACTAAAACTACAACTATCAGCACTACAACAACAACTACTTCTACAACAACAACAACAACAATTACTACTACTACTACTACTACTACTACTACTACTACTACTACTACTACTACTACTACTACTACTACTACTACTACTACTACTACTACTACTACTACTACTACTACTACTACTACTACTACCACCACCACCACCACAACTATTACTAATACCACTAACACCACCACCACTACTACTACTACTACTACTACTACTACTACTACTACTACTACTACTACTACTACTACTACTACTACTACTACTACTACTACTACTACTACTACTACTACTACTACTACTACTACTACTACTACTACTACTACTACTACCACTACTACTACTAATACCACCACCACTACTACTACTACTACTACTACTACTACTACTACTACTACTACTACTACTACTACTACTACTACTACAAACACCACCACTACCACCACAACCACCACAAAACCACCATCACCACCACCACTACTACTACTACCACTACTATTACTACTACCACCACTACCACCACCACCACCACTACCAACACCACTACTATTAATGCCACTACTACTATAACTACCACTACTATGTATTGAATGTAATACAGGTATATTCATGGCAAGGTTCTATGACAACTATGGCCAAAGAGACACGTACGTGGACGGTGGGGTTTTGTGCAACTATCCCATACATTGTTTTGATGGTAAGTACCATCCTACTTTCTGCTATACAACCACGCTTCTATGTGTATTTATAATGGTAAGTTATCCCACAGCTCACGGTGTTCTACCACACTTCTGTGCGCTGTAAACTTGGTAAATTCTCATACTTCTGTCTGAGTTTGACCATTCTACAGTGTGCGTAGAAATGAGATGTTTGAAAAAAGTAATCAACATAACACGATGGCATAATAGGAGAGTATAAGTAAAAAGTAAAGGACCTTTTTCCACGCCTTTAGGCGTATAGGGCATATAGGGCTAGACCTATATTTTTATAGACCATCGGCACAAGATGGGTGATGTGGTCAGCATCACGCTGGCCGCCTTTACTTCCTGGGACTGCACCCGGTACCCACTCAAGGCTGGGTCGACCTGGGAGCCAAGGTCATTTCTGAAAAAAGTCCGGCTTCGCCAGGAAGCGAACCCACGACCTTCCGATCCGCGGCGAGCGTCTAGCCGCTCGGCCACCGCGACTCCCCATTATAGGAGAAACGAAGATATAATTTCTGACGGTCGGCCCCCTGATACCACTGTCAAAACCAACGCAAGGCGTATAGCCCGCAGCTGGGATCGAACCGGGTACCCCAGCCACAGAGCAGACAATGGTAAACTACTAAACGTAAAATTTGCAGAGAGAAACCAGGGCAGCCAAACACATGCTGGGGTTGGTTCTGCACCGTCCTGTAAAGGAAACACAACTAACTAACTAACTTCGTTTTGTAAAAAAAAAAAAATACCCTGCAAATCGAAAGATAGGTCGAGGTCAGACTCACCGCAACAAAGAAATTATTTTGGAGGGTAAGGGACTCAGGCCCCTCATAATTATCTGGGACCACAGGCTAAAAGTAGTGTTTAAGAGCGCAATGGTAATAATAATAATTATTATAATTATTACTTGCTGAATGGCAAATACGTATAGTAATGTATCGATATAATGTGTCTGTGGTTGAGGCATGTGTTTGAATTGATTATCAGGTGGACCTTGAAACACTTTCCCTTGTTTTGGTGGGTCGGTCGATGTCTGTGGCTTAGGCGTTGGAAACGAGTTTAGTAGGGCCGGGGTGCCGGGTTCGATCCCAGCTGCTGGCATTGGTTTTGACAGTGGCATCGAGAAGCTGACCGTCCAGAAAACAATGGTAACCTACTGGACGTAAGCTCGCCTAGAAAAACCACAGCAGCCAACAAATGCTGTGGTTGTTTCTGCAATATCCTGGAACGGATACGCAACTAACATAACTTTTGTTGGGTCGCGGGTTTTAAACAAATTGAAGAACACTGGTGTAGCTCCCAAATTCCAGATACGCTAAAAGCATGAACAGGATGGTTTCCTGACTTCTATTCTTTACTCTCTACGTGACGGTTACTTTATCCAGGCTGGTACTTGTCTATGGAAAAAGACGATGCATTTCTTCTACGAATGCAGAACCTGCGCGAGCTGCCCAGGACGTGTTCAGTGAAAAATACTTTTGACAGCCTTAACATCAAGACTCTGGGATTTTTGTTGGTAAAGTCACCCTCAACAACATCATCATCATCATCATCAATATCAGAATGACCATCAACATCAACAGCCTCATCAACATCATCATCGACATCTTCATCATAATCTTCATCATCAATATCGCCTCTACTGTCATCATCTTCTGCATCATCATTATTATCATCATCTTTATCATCATCATCATCATTATCATCATCATAATCATCATCATCATTATCAATGCCATCTTTATCATCATCATAATTATCAAATATCATCATAAACATTATTTTAATCATCATCTTTCTCATAACTGTCATTATCCTCCTTTTCCTTCTCCTCATCATAATTAAAATCATCAGTATTATCATCATCGTTAGCCTTACCAAAAGGTCTCTAGTTTCTCCATAAACCTTGGTCTATTTTTTTCCCCCTATATTAGCTCTACTAGTATAATCCTCTATGTTGCTGTTGTTGTTGTTGTTGTTTTGTAGTTGTTCTAGACAATTTTACGTGTTTCCAGCTGCAATGTTACATGAAGATTCTGAATTCACTTCTTCAGTCCTGAGCAACGAGCAATGCGTATTACCCTCTTCCACAGGAAACCCCAGCTATCATGTAATATTTTCAGCCCATTTTACTATTGGTCAGAGCAGAGTAAAGCAATATGGCTTCCATATTTGTTACTTCCGCTGCGTAATTTCTTTTTGTTTGAGTTATGAACCGTGATCATATAACTCGCGATAGGCCTATAAATGCTTCGTCCTTATATTCAGCAGCCAGCACAGAGTTACAGTTCCGATGGTACTAACAGTCTGATTGTCTGTCCGGCTGGTGTAATACTTGCCAGCTGGTCAGCTCTTTCATTATCATTTACTCCTGCGTGCCCAGGTGTGTAGATCCAGATGATGGAGGTTAACTGCGACTTCCAAATGCTTTCCAACCATTCGGAGGGGAGACTACCTGTAGCGATTTTCTGAAGTGTATTCTTAGATATTCCTGAGACTATAAGAGGAAAAAACCAACGTTCTAAAGGTCGTGGGTTCGGTTCCTGATGGTGGCCGGACTTTTTTCAAAAATGACCTTGGCTCCCAGGTCGACCCATCCTTGACTGGGTACCAGGTACAGTCCTGGGCAGTAAAGGCGACTGACGTGGTGTTGACCACATCCCACCTTGTTCCGACTGGTGTTTTTAGGCACTTCAGTCAAATTTTCTACACCAATAAAACCAGCACAGTTAGATAGCTGTAAACAATCTCTTTCCAATAGTACCTCATTTAGGCTTGTATGTCATTTCTGAGCTGAGATATGTAGGTTTTTGTGAAGATGAAATGTAGAAAGCAGCTGCTAAAACTTGCCTCCCAGAAACAAGAGGTTTTCTCTGCGCAACCACACTGCGCACTTATCGTTTTGGCTTTGTTGACATTGGACTGTCATTGGACAAGATGGCAGGCAATGAGGCACAGCCACATGCGATTGCCTAAAAAATGTCACTGTAAATCGAACTAGCCATACCTGGGAAATAAATTTTATATTCAAATGTAAAAATGGACGGAGAATTCAATTATAACTAGCATTACCGTACAAAGTAATGTTAAAGGCCTAAAGCCAACCGTGAATAGTTACCGCTATTTTTAATCAAACTGATGTAACAGAAAAACGGAGGACGTCCGGCTGTTGTAGACATGCGCTGTTAATCGGGTTCCTTCCCGCCGTTTTCAGCCATTTAGAGTGGGTGAAAATCACATTAATCACAATATTTCATGAGAGATTAGGACCCATCCCGAAACCCCAGCCGACATTTCCGAAGCAAGTTTCGAACGGTTTCCATGGTAACGGAAATTGCCAAATGATCGCAAATTTCCGGACACCGTAGTCGCTATTTATTGTATAGTTCCAGCCATATATGCCCACAACGCCTGAATGCATGGACAATAGTGCTTTACTTTTAACTTTCATTACTGCAAGAGATATAATTGACTGTATAGGAAGACAGATTGTAAATAGGAAGCTACCAGGTCGACCCAGGTTTAAATAAGTTCCATGTAAAGTTCTGGGAAGTAAAAGTGGCCTTCACACTACCCATATGATTCTTCTGCACTCGTCTTTAACAGTCCGGATGGGACGTTTTATTGCGGCTCACAACTAAATTATTCTACTTCTCCTCTCAGCCCAAAATATCTAATTTCAGCAAACTCATAACAGGTAATGTCCTTATACGACATGCTTGTAGGGGCAGGTAGTCTATCGCCCTCTAACCTCCTCGCCCCCCCCCCCCCCAAAAAAAAAAAATATAATTGAAAATGCGGAAAGGATAGACGGAGTAACAAGTGACAGTTTCCAATGATACCACATTGTCAATAATCCACAGTATGACGACACTGAGAATGAGATAATGAGATACAGCCTGGAGCAGAGAATTGGATCCTTAACCCCAGATGAACCTATCAGGTGTACCAAACTGTACAGGTGAGTATCTCTTTATCATGGACAACAGGTGAGCATGAAAGGTACTTTCAGAGTACTTGTACTGATCAACAAAACGTCTAAATTACAGTTTAGTGCTTTTGTTGTCTCCTGCTTAAAACTCAGTTTTATCATCATCATCATCATCATCATCATCATCATCATCATCATCATCATCATCATCATCATCATCATCATCATCATCATTTAATGCTTAGAATAAAGTATTGTGTTTTTGTTACCAGTTGCAGTCGTTCAAAGTACGTTGGAGTTCTTAGCAAAAGCGAATGGACGACGTTTAGTGCAGCAAAGACTGGCATATAATATTAGAACGTCTAGTTTGAGAATGGAGTTGGAGGCAGTCACTGCTGTCCTTCCGCTGGCTTGAGAATCAGCTGTACACACATGCCATCTTTGTCAATGACTTACAAAGCATGTTGAAAAATGTGGGGACAGGCATGCCCGTGTAGAGTGGCAAGCATCACTTCAAAGGTCCCAGATAGTTAGCGTCATTTTGATATTTTCTCATAGTCAAACTGATGTGTCGTAAAACAAGCAGGCAGATAGTCCGGCCGGTTCTGCACCACTTGGTGGAGAATTGATGTATGGCAAGCTAGACGTTGTGAGAGCCTTTTGGGAGGGAGTGAACAGTGCGGAGACACAAATAAATCAATACCGTCTGATGAGAATGGCACTTCGAGGAGTTACAAGGGGATCTGGCCGACGCCTGACACTGAGGGGAAAGGCAAGATGGAAATACAATCAGACAGTTACTGGTGCCATCGGAATTGGAACTTGTCGTTAGCTGCTGAAGATGGGAACGGAGCGCTTATGGAAATGTCTAGAGTGCTGTGGTGTTGATTCTTAATTCAACTTTCAACATCCAACCAACGTTTAACATACACCATTTGTAATCAATTTCTCCTTTGGGTCTCCGCAGCAAAGTGGTTCAGCCGTTTGACTCTAACTAGGAGGGTCGAGGGTTTATTTGACATAAAGCGTGAATCAGTTAACGACTGAACTTTTTAACAAAGAACCCTGGGATATTGTCATTGGAGCTAGTGAATTTGTGCTTTGTGTGTCGTTCGCGGCAAGCTGTTCAAGTTGTTGTGTGCAGAGAGACTAAGCTATACTGACTAAACCGGTGCATAGAAATAGATCATATGGTCTTTGTCGGCTCTGTGGCTAAGTCGATGCGAACGCTTCGTAATGCCGGGATGCTGGGTTCGGCTGCTGCGCCTCGAAGCGACAGTATCAGGGGGCCGACTCCTAGAAATCAAACTACTTAAATCCTAAAAAACCACACAACAGCCAAGGGCTGCTGGGGTTGGTTCTGCAACGTTCTGTAATGGATACGCCATTAACCTTTAACCATATGGTCTTTAACTTTAATTGAGGGATTAGATGCTTACAATTTAAGTCTAGTGTTATTATTGTCATCATTTTAAAATACACGAAGTTTGGCTTTATCGATATCTATTGTTTATAGCTCGTCTTTTTTAAATGTTGTAGTAAAGCTAAATGCAGGCTTTAGTCGGGAGCCCTAATATAACACAGGGGTTGAACGAGGTTTCTGGGACTCGTAACGGGATGATTCTTATTCAGATAGACAGACTGGCTGGCTCTGCACAACTTGGTGGAATACTGATGTATGATAAGGCAAACCTGGTTTGTGCCTTGTGGGAGAGCATGTGTAGTTCAGAGAAGCAGATGGATCACCACAGTCTGGTATTGATGCAAAGAGGTTCTGTCATAATCAGAGGAAAGACAAGACGGACGTTTAATCCAATATCTGGCACGAAGTATCAGAACTATTGCTACTGCTAGGCTACGGCACCGTGGAGAAATTCCCCGACTTCTGTGATGTGAAAAAAAAAGAGCCTCGCGATCAATAAAAGTTTGGGATACACTGGTTTATGTCAAGCTTTTCCTTATTGTTATCGATTGCCTGTTACTGTTGCTTTTTTATGTTATCTTCAGCGCAAGAAACTACATGATCTATTGTTTATGTCAGTGATTACCAAACTGTGCGCCGCGGCGCCTCAGAGAGCCGTGACCTCTTCACAGGGGCGCCACAAAATATTATAAAAGCGTCATAATTATTTTAACCAAATCACGAATAGTCATATTTTACTTAGGCTAGGGCACCGTGGAGAAATTTTAATTGAAAAAAAGAGCCCCGCGATCAATAAAAGTTTGGGATACACTGGTTTATGTCAAGCTTTTCCTTATTGTTATCGATTGCCTGTTACTGTTGCTTTTAATGTTATCTATTGCTCACAATTTAAGCTTGGTATTATTGTTTGAAGCTGGCAATTAAGGTTCAGGTTTACATGAACTGAAAATGAGAGCTCAAACTCATTTTATTGGATAATGCAGAAAACTCCGCAAGACGGAAATCAAAAACGAATTTGAACGAGAGCACAGCCGATGTCTGAAGGCGGCGGAGTCATTCATGAGGGTGAGTGTGACGGGCTGATAGTGAGTGCTAATGAACTGAAAGTGAGAGCTGCTTTTTAAAGGATAATGCAGAACACGAAGAACAAAATGAAGAAGAAGAAGAAGAAGAAGAAGAAGAAGAAGAAGAAGAAGAAGAAGAAGAAGAAGAAGAAGAAGAAGAAGAAGAAGAAGAAGAAGAGGAAAATGAGGAAGAAGAGCCATATGTGTTCGTAATCCAACATTGACGGAATTTATAACTGACCTGTGGTTTCCAGATAGACCCAGCCTAAAATGGACTCAAAAGAAGTAGCAAGCGGTGGGAGTGAACTGACCACATACACCCGAGAGTACTGATTGGTTTATAAAACTACCAAGTGGAAAACACGTATCAAAACGAGGCCAAAAGATGTGGAAAAGTACGGGATACCCATTTGTTACTAGCAGCTTAGCACCCACTTTTTTTTTTTTTTTTTTGGGGGGGGGGGGGGGGGGGGGGGTCTCCTCAGACACACACATTTTTACACTCACGTGTGTGTATAGATATGTGTGTGTGAATACGTGATAAAATTAAAGGAATTTATGATCTACACGGAACCTAACTAGCAATAGAGTGCAAAGGTATTAAAACAGGCATCTGAGTTTAAATATCATGGACCAATATTCACCAAAGATTATAAATTAGATAAAAACAATTAACATCCAATGCAGTGGTAAAAAAAAAAACCAAGCATTGGGACAGCCAAGCACCCCCCCCCCCCGCACCCCTCTCCACCCATCCCCCATCCCCATTTTTTTACAACACGACACAAAACAATCTCAATTAGCATAAAGTAACAAGAAGAGAGAATGCATTGGGACGCTATACCGTATAAGGACTACACGTAATGAGAAGACGGACGTAGATCATGATATAGATCAAGAACAATGAAAACAAAACATCAGGGAAACTCGACACCAGCAACATGTGTCTATAGTGGAACCGCCCATGGAGAGAGAAGCCTTATTTCTCCGTCGACACCCGAGGGGGTAAAGGAATAAATGAAGAAGATACATCCATACGGAACAACAATAGCTGTTTCAACTGTTTCAACTCAAAGGTTAACGGCAAAAGACAATATTATTGATGATGATATATACAAATATAATACAAACATGCATACATCATCATCATCATGTGCCTTGTCAGCTGGCGTAGGCGCCCATGCGTCTCCACAGATCACGATCCCTGGTTGACTGGAACAGCTCTCTTGATGATATCCCTCCATGCCATCGTTTTAGCCCATCCAGCATCATCTCTCTTGATCTGCCTCTACCCCATTTTTTCCACTGATCTTTCCAGTTGTCACGATGCATACATACATAGATAAATACACACATGCACACAAATAAACATGTTTCCCTTTCTCTCTACTTGACGACAGGCACTCTACAAGCATAATCTGCATGGTCAAGTGGTTATCTCAAAACAACAACTGAAAGATGCCTTAGAAGATGTAAGCAATGTTTTTCAATTAAACAGTACCGAACAAAGTAAGACAACGTTTGATAAGACGTCTCATGTAAGAAAGGTTTCAGTCATTTACCACTCAGGATATTTATGTGTTCTGGGTAAAGAGCAGACTGACAGGTCGGCTGTTGCTATTGCTCCACAGGGCGACAAACTGTTTTATGACAAGGCAGACTTGGTGAAAACTCTCTGAGATGAAGTAGACATACGTTCTGACAGAAAGTTCTGGTTGTATGTCCACTTCTGGACTGTAGTTTTATTTTACTTCTTGAGTATGCTTACACGGATCTGGATTAATTATGAGCAGACAATTGGTTCCTTACTCTTCCGCAAATGCAGCCTTACCGAAGGAATAACCCTAATTACAGTAAAACTTCCAGTAAACGGCTCTCACGCAGATGCAGTCCTGCCAAAGGAATAACCCTAATTACAGTAAAACTTCCAGTAAACGGCTCTCACGCAGATGCAGTCCTGCCAAAGGAATAACCCTAAGTACAGTAAAACTTCCAGTAACCGGCTCTCACGCAGATGCAGTCCTACCAAAGGAATAACCCTGATTACAGTAAAACTTTGAGTAACCGGTTCTTGTCTAACCATCAGTTTGTTATTTGTCATCGTCTTTAAAACAAAAGCAAACCTAAAAAAAAAAAAGACATCTTCAAAACTTGTCCACGGATGACGTTTACATTCTACTACATACAGCTGAATGTGTATTATGTGATGTCGGAGGGGATCCTAGACAAAGATTGTAATGGACAGGTGTTTATTTGTATCAGTCAGAATAATATAGAGGGTTTGAGCATGATCTATAATATGCATGGTTTGTTCACTTCTAAAGAATTGTATTTTCATGATTGTTTAAAGCCAGCAGTGAAATCACATTACCGTACATAGGTGTTAAGAGATTCATAACATCCGTCAATTCAGTTATCAGTCATAGCCCTGCTCCACTCGGTGATGGTAATACTAAGTTTTACTCTACGTAATTTCGCCACCCCCCACCCCCCCCACCCCAAATGGGGCCCTGACACCTAAACGGGGACAGTGGGTTTTTACAATTATAAAGCTAGCACCACATGTGAATGCAACCCAAATGCATTGTTTATATGTCCATTCCGTTTTGTTCTATATTTCTTTCTCTTGTAGTCCATAACGTTCATCGTCATATTAGTCTACATGTTTCTGTCTTGTCAACTATCATTTCTTAAACAGACTTAGAAAATTGAGGCCCGGCTCTCTAGCGTAGTTGGCTAAACAGGATTGCGCGGTGACCGGGTAACGAACTCCTTGTGGTCCGGGTTTACTCTCGGGGGTAGGCAGAAAAGCAACATTTTTCCCAGATTTACGGTATTTACAATAGAATCAAGGCAGAAAGGTTGCGATATCCATAATACCGAGCCTAAGGGTTAACAACTCATGGCTTCTGGATACTAAAACAAACAAACAAACAACATAAAATTGAGAAGTTCTGAAGATGGGCCGGCAAAGGACATTTCATTTGATTTTCACTAGCACAGTAACGGAGCAACTATGTATGGGGAAACCCGATTGCATTGAAACTGAAACCTTATCTAAAACTAAGACTAAGATTGATACTTACTGTCATAAAACTAAAGCTCTAACCAAGTAAGTCCGTAAGAAAGATTTGATTATTCTGAACAGGAATCCGTCTTCCCACGAGAAGACAAAGAACTCCTGTTTGGAATCAACATTTCAGTGGATGACGCCTTTGAAATCCTAGACAAGGATTCTAACGGACAGGTAATTATTTGTATCGGTCAGGAAAAATATACATGGTTTGTTTAGCACCTATCATCATCATCATAAACCACTTCTGCCGTTAAGCGCCGTGGGGAGGAATAATTTGCGATTCAGTGCACGTCGGCTGCCACTGGCTATTGTCATGCCGCGAAGGCTTGGTGTCTTTATGTCGCTGATCCATGATTTCTGCGGCCGTCTTCTTGCTCTTGTTGCTGATCTTCTGAGATGTAGTGCTTGTGATGGTATTTGATCTTGCGGCATTCTAACGAGATGGCCAAACCGCTTGATCTGCTGTTTCTTGATGAATCTAGTACAAGGTGTCGTTCCCACAATTTGCCTGAAATTTTCATTATTAACTCGATCTCGGAAGGTTAGGTTGGCTGCTTTTCTCAGGAACCTCATCTCGAAGGTAGTGATTTTCCGTATAAGGGCTTTAGAAAGTGTCCATGTTTGGCACTGTAGCTTAATGTTGGAATTAATATACTGTTAGGATTTATGCTACACAGAATAAAGAAGAAGAGGAAGAAGAAAGAAAATTGGATAATAAGAAGATGGAAGAGAAATGGAGAAGGAGGGACAAGAAGAAGAAAATAATAATAATAATAATAATAATAATAGGAACAATAGAAAGTGATGGATAAGGGAGAAAAGGGAAGGAAAGAAAGAAAAGGAGGAAGAGGAGGGCACGAAGAAGAAGAAGAAGAAGAAGAAGAAGCAGAAGAAGAAGAAGACAATAACAATAATAATAATAGGTACAATAGAAAGTGATGGTTAAGGGGGAACAGGGAAGGAAAGAAAAAAGGAGGAGGAGGAGGGCACGAAGAAGAAGAAGAAGAAGAAGAAGAAGAAGAAGAAGAAGAAGAAGAAGAAGAAGAAGAAGAAGAAGAAGAAGAAGAAGAAGAAGAAGAAGAAGAAGAAGAAGAAGAAGAAGACTTATCCGTAAAGGTTCAGTGACTGAAATGGAAACAGATAATACAACCCACTGCACATTGAGAAGCATGCCGCAAAAGGCTAGTAATTAAAGAACTCAGGCCTGTTGAAACACAATAGGTTGCTCGAAAGGCGTAGCTATCACAGCCTAGTTTTAAACCTCAATGTTTTAACACATTTTTTATAGGCTAACACACACGAAGATTTTGTGATACAATCGGGTGTGAGTTCACGTTGCTTAAAGTACAAATGTCAAACTGGTGGGTTGCGGGCCGTATGCGGCTCTCTGCAAGCACACTTGCAGCCCCCCCCCACCCCCAAAGGAAATTTTCTGCACCTCTTCATCTTCTGCTTTCTATCCCCCAATAGAGCATAGGCCCTCAAGCAGCTCACGCCAGGTCATGCTGTCCTTCCCTGATGCATGTACTTTACCCCATGTACCCCCCATCTTTTCAAACTCACTGTCTAAGTTTCTTCTCCAAGCTATTTTTGTTGTTGTTGCTTGCCCTTATTTCTTTACCCCTGTACAAAGACATTCTAGTTATATTGCTCTCAGGTTATTCTCAGCGGGTGTCCTATCCAACGCCATCATCTTTTCTCCACCTCTTGGTCACCATTAGTGATTTTATGACTCCAATTAGTTAACACATGCGACCATCACAAAGAAAAAAAAAATACATAAACCGTCATGAGAACACCCTCAGTTTGATATACCTAGTCTACCCAGGCTTGATTTAACGGCGCTGCCGGGGCAAAATTTGAGTTTAAAGTCTACACAAAGTATTTCAGGATCCTCGCCGGTGCTACAGAGCCTGTGCATTGTGTTGAGCTTCTTCGGACTCAGACTTGAGTTAGAATAAGAACGTAGCACTTATGGGTTACCACCCTTTTGCCATGATGTTGATCCGTTGTTCAAACCTCAAATCTCAAACCTCAAACCTCAAACACAGGCTCGATTGTCCCTCCTAAGTTTAGCCAAAGGTATAACTAGAACATCGGTATCACATCATGTTGCATCTTCATACTGGTACAAAGCACTGGTGACAAAAGACCACACATCAAGGAAATTCAGGAGTTCCCATGAAAGTTCAGTATTCTGTTGATGTTGTTGGTTGGGGTTACATTTAGGGTTAGGATCTTTGTCAGCTCCCACAGCGTCAAAGACAGCCACTATCAGTAACCCTAACCCCGAACCCACACCACTCCTAAGATATTGGACTTTCTCGGAAACTCCTGGATTTTGTTTGTTTGTGAATTAGAATTAACCTACCAAGGTACTTTCAGAGCACTTGTACGGGTCAACAAAAGGTCTAAATTACAGTTTAGTGCTTTTGTTGTCTCCTGTTTAAAACTCAGTTTTATCATCATCATCATCATCATCATCATCATCATCATCATCATCATCATCATCATCATCATCATCATCATCATCATCATCGTCATCATCATCATCATCATCATCATCATCATCATCATCATTTTCGTCATCATCATCATCGTCACAATCATTAACATTTATTGCCTGGTTTAAAGTATTGCGTTTTTGTTACCAGTTGCAGTCGTTCAAAGTCCGTGCGAGTTCATAGCAAAAGAGAATGGACGGCGCTTTGTCGTATATGATCCATATTCATAAGTAAAGTTTCTTTATTAAAACTGCACACGAACCTCGTCAATATCCGGTAACCTCAGCTAGTTATTGACAGCTATCCGTCTAAAGCTTCAAAATATCTATGCTGCAGCGTCCTATTTGCAATAAATGATGAAGAAATTGAAAATGTCACAAACTTTCAATATCTAGGCTCTATAATAAACAACAATGGAGGCTGTTTGACAGAAATTAAAAGGAGGATGGCCATAACAATGCAAAGATTGATACGCCTTAAAAGTCTATGGTTAAGCACCAGCAAGGAGATCAAAATTAGAATTCTGAGTGTATGCATCTTCCCTGTGGCTACATACGGATGTGAGTCGAGGACTATCTCTCAGACCGTAAGAAAGAGAATAGGGGCTTTTGAGCTGAAATGCTATAGAAAGATTCTCAGAATATCTTGGACAAAAAAGATGAGAAATATTGACATCTTAGAAGATCTGAACATCAAGGAAGTTTGGCTAATAAACAGCATCCTGTCTCGAAAGCTGAAATATTTTGGTCATATCGAGCGCCACGACGGATTGGTAAAAAAATTATAGCAGAAGGCATGGTACCAGGAAGGAGGGGCAGGGGCCGATCGACACAAAGATGGGCAGAGGATATAAGTGACTCCTTGAGTGTGAAAGTTCGTGAGGCGGGAGAACTGGCGAGAGACCGAGTTTCCTTCAGGCAGACTGTGATGAGAGCGACGTTTTTCAATGGACCCGCTACATGATAATGATGAGATTCCTATTTATTTACAGTCTATCTTCACCAGAGGTTCTCAACCTTCCTAATTCTGGGGCCCTTTTATACAGTTTTTCTTGTCGTGACGACCCTCAGCCATACAATTATTTTCGGTGCTTCTTCATAACTTCAATGAATACATGGTTACCGATAGTCTTTGGCGACCCCTGTGATTTGGTCGTTCAATTAAAAAAAAGGGTCGCGACCTGCAGGTTAAAAACCGCTGTTCTTCACAGACAGTTTTGAATATATCTTGCCGTAATAAAAGAAAAAAAGTAAAGGCACATATTCCACGCTTTCAGATATATTGGGTAAATAGGGCTAGACTTATATTTTATAGGCTAATCGGCATTTGGTGGGTGATGTGTCCCGCATAAGGCCTAGAGCCTAGGACTTCTTTTTTCTTCTTCGTCGCGTTCACCAGCTGTAAACTGTGACGGAAAGTTCTCGTTGTTCATCCATTAATCAACTGCAGTCCTGTTCCAGAACCTGAGTGTTGCGTGTGCATCCGTTTTACAGATCTTACTTATTTGTATGCAGATTCATGGTTCCTTACCTCTCAAAAAGACCCAAATGAACCACAGGAAACCTTATCTGAAAAAGGTTCTACACAATAAAGATTATCGCAAAATGAAGCAAATGCTCTGAGGATCCGAAACTGGGGACCCTAATATAAACTTACAGTTCAACCGGCTTTCTACCTGAGGGATTCTCATCCCAAAGCGACTATTTGGATCACCGGCTCCTAATCGCTCACTATAATGTCCTATTTTACATTTGCGCTCGTTGCCCTGTAACAATTTATTTAGGTTTGAGGATGACGTCTGACATCTTGATTGCAGACGAAACAGTTTCAAAAAGTAAAATACTAAAGGGCCAATTATATTCTGGAAAAAAATCCCTTTCGATTCGGATTCGAGCTGTAGACCTTTATGCCAACAATCAAGCCTCTAGCCACTAGGTTACCGCAGCTTTACGAGCAGTTAAAAATCATTACCTTACATGATCAAAGCACTACAAGATGTCAAAATGCAAATACATTTGTTGTTGTATTGCTTACACCCACACTCACACACACATATATATACACACACACACACACACATATATATACATATATATATATATATATATATATATATACATACTTATGTATACAAATATATACATACGTACACACATACAGAGAGATAAATCGAGCCAGCGAGAGAAAGCGAGAGAGAGAGGGAGAGAGAGAGGGAGAGAGAGAGAAAGAGAGAGACAGAGAGCGAAAGAGAGAGAGGTTGCGTGAAAGAGAGAGAGAGAGAGCGAAAGAGAGAGAGAGCGAAAGAGAGAGAGAGCGAGAGAGATAGAGCGAAAGAGAGAGAGAGAGAGTGAAAGAGAGAGAGTGAAAGAGAGAGAGGATGAGAGAGAGAGAGAGTGAAAGAGAGAGAGAGTGAAAGAGAGCGAGAGAGAGAAAAAGAGAGAGACAGAGGGAAAGAGAGAGAGCGAAAGAGAGAGAGAGAGAGAGAGAGAGAGAGAGAGAGAGAGAGTGAGAGAGAGAGCGAAAGAGAGGGAGCGAGCGAGAGAGAGAGAGAGAGAAATGCTTGAAGATGATTTGGCAAAATGGCATGGAAGACACTCTTTGGTCAGACTTATCAAGAGCACAACAAATCTACGTATACATACGATTGAAAGAACAAAATCACCTTCATATCAGTGCGATGACGAGAAAGTTGATGACGCTGATATTTAAACTGTTTGTAATACATTTATTTACGTCTAATGACCCTGTTCTGTCCCACTCTCACAGATCGCATTCCAAGAACTGTTGCACTTTCTGGAGATAAAAGGCATACGAATCCAGGTAAATGTTTAGGGTGGATGGTGTTTATGTTTAGGGTGGATGGTGTTTATGTTTAGGGTGGATGGTGTTTATGTTTAGGGTGTGTGATGTATTTCAGAAGCTGAGATGTTTAGGACCTATTTGGGTACAATAATGTTTACTCATCCCTAAGCACAGGCACCTCCAGAATCACCTGCCCAGTCCACTATTCTATGGGCGTTGTGACATGACTTCGTTACAATGTGGAAAAACCCAACACATAAACGATCTTTGAAAAGTGGTCTTGACTAGGAATTTTGAGATTCGCTTTGTTGCGAGTGAGTAAAAAATCATTGAACGCATACTTGGAGGATGCAGGATCTGAGTGTTCCAAAGGACGTCCTCTATACAGATTATGGATGATGAAACGAGTAGTCAATTGTACGGATAATGATTAGAGGTCATTCATTAGCACCGAACCAATACACAAATAAGGCAAGAATCCAGGCAAGAGTATGTGTCTAATTTTATACGAAAACGCCGCTGAAACTATGTCGGCCACACCCTTAGAACGAATAAATCAAGACTTCCTTACCAAGCCCTCATTTGGACACCACAGGGGAAAAGATCTCGTGGAAGACCAAAGGAAACCCTACGTAGAACTATCATCAGGAAAGGCTCGCTCATGGGCCACCATCCAAGACCTACAACAGATTGCAACGAACCGCCACGCATGGAGAGTCATGACCTCTGCCCTATGTGCCGCACTCGACACAAGAGGAAAGACTAACTAACTAACTAACTAACTAACTAACTAACTAACTAACTAACTAACTAACTAACTAACTAACTAACTAACTAACTAACTAACTAACTAACTAACTAACTAACTAACTAACTAACTAACTAACTAACTAACTAACTAACTAACTAACTAACTAACATTAGCACCCCTTTCCCTCTTTCCATACGATAGTGTTATATTGCGCTATGAAAAGGCATGAGACTCACAGCCCATGGCGATGGCGAGTATGACTAGCAAGACCCGCCCGTGTCAAGAAAAGTCTTCCACAATGATAGCATGGGATTTCAGGACCATTGTTAACAACATTTGATTTTAATCCGTTTCTTTTCAGACGCTCAGCTCTCATCCTTTTTGCAATCATTTCTTCCTTCAGTCTCATTCCCTTCCTGATATGCACTTTCCACACAACACGGTCCATGGCATTTTGTTCCCATGAGTCCGCCTCAATACCTGTATCATTCATGTCCCGCTTGCATACATCTTAATAACGTAGTAGAGATCGGCCTCGACGTCTTCTTCCTGTCTTTAATTCACCATAAAGGATGTCCTTAGGGACTGATTAGATGTCAAGGGGAACTTAAATACATATACAATAGCATTCCCATGGGCTCACCGGTAGAAAATTGTGACACAAAGTCTTGTGGCATAGAGAATGGAGGCAGGCGGACTGGTTGTGTTATCTGTAAGTAAAAGTAAAGTAAAGATCCATTTTCACGTCTTTAGGCGCATAGGGCATATAGGAAGAGCACCCATATTTTAACAGACCAATCGGCACTAGGTGGGTAAATAGTCAGCATTACGCCGGTGTATTATCTGTAACAGTAATATATGTCGCCGAGAACAAAAGAGTCCACAGAAATTCATCTTAAACCTTTGTTCTTGTATTATTAGTCTATTTCTGTTCAATTGTGTGTCTTTTCTGCTTAGCCGGACATAAATATTTATTACTGTTGGTTCAGATATTTAGATTAGAAAGAGTAACAGTCTTATTCCGTTTGGCAGAATCGAATCCATGGATATGAGAGGATGGAGATATCCAGTTTGCTAGATTTTGTTTTTGCTCTACAGAAGGCTTGGCTGATTAACATGAAGAAAGTCTATGCCGTGGTAGGTGTTAGTTTTATATTTATAAAACTATACATAAAAGGGTTGCTGGGGGGAGAGGGGGATTTGAATGTACAGATGTGTACGAGAGGAGGGACCGGATACATCTTAGTGTGCAGGGACGGGTCAGGCTGAGTAATTCTTGAAAGAGAGGGAGTGGGTGGGTGGGTGGGTCGATGGGTGGATGATTGACATACAGACAGACCGACAAGCAGGCAGGCTGACATAGAGAGATATAGTAGATAGATAGACAGACCTACAGGCAGGTAGGCAGACATAAACAGACAGACAGACAGACAGACAGACAGACAGACAGACAGACAGACAGACAGACAGACAGACAGACAGACAGACGGACGGACAGACGGACGGACGGACGGACGGACGGACGGACGGACGGACGGGCAGGACGGACGGACGGACGGACGGACGGACGGGCGGGCGGGCGGGCGGGCGGGCGGGCGGGCGGGCGGGCGGGCGGCGGCACGGCACGGCACGGCACGGCACGGCACGGCACGACACGACACGACACGACACGACACGACACGACACGACACGACACGACACGACACGACACGACACGACACGACACGACACGACACGACACGACACGACACGACACGACACGACAAGACAAGACAAGACAAGACAAGACAAGACAAGACAAGACAAGACAAGACAAGACAAGACAAGACAAGACAAGACAAGACAAGACAAGACAAGACAAGACAAGACAAGACAAGACAAGACAAGACAAGACAAGACAAGACAAGACAAGACAAGACAAGACTAGACTAGACTAGACTAGACTAGACTAGACTAGACTAGACTAGACTAGACTAGACTAGACTAGACTAGACTAGACTAGACTAGACTAGACTAGACTAGACTAGACTAGATTAGATTAGATTAGATTAGATAAGATAAGATAAGATAAGATAAGATAAGATAAGATAAGATAAGATAAGATAAGATAAGATAAGATAAGATAGATAGACAGACAGACAGACAGACAGACAGACAGACAGACAGACAGACAGACAGACAGACAGACAGACAGACAGACAGACAGACAGACAGACAGACAGACAGACAGACAGACAGACAGACAGAGAGAGAGATAGATAGATAGATAGATAGATAGATAGATAGATAGATAGATAGATAGATAGATAGATAGATAGATAGATAGATAGATAGATAGATAGATAGATAGATAGATAGATAGATAGATAGATAGATAGATAGATAGATAGATAGATAGATAGATAGATAGATAGATAGATAGGAAAAAAGATGGAAAGAACTTATTAACGAACCTGATTGTCAAACACAGGATGGGGACATCAACAGGACAGTGGGCATCAACACGGGACACATCGGAACCTCCAACTACATCTTGGAAGACGAGGACCGGGACTTCCTTGTGAAGGTACTGGATTTTCTTCTCCTGTTAAGTCTGTGGTTAACCACGACTGGCTTTAGCTGACGGGCCGTGCTGCTGACGTCACTGGTTGAGGCTAACGATGTGTTAAAGCAGCGGTTCGCAAACTGGGTACCGAGGCAGCCTAGGATGCAGTGAGCGTACGCCAGGGGTGCCGTGGCAATAGTCAAGAAAAGTCTGCTAAAAGTTGGGAAATTATCAAAGAAGGCATGTAGAAATGTTAAAAGTTAAGTTGTCTTTCCTCGCCACTGCCGAGAGTAGTTTATTTCTTGTTTGAGAACTACTTTAGAGTAGAGTAGACACACTGCCTATCTAACAAGCATGTCGTAAAAGCTGACTAACTAGGCAACTTCCCTCGAGGTCAGATTGCATGTTGTTGTTTAGGCAAGGAACCAACAATCTGCATACAAATAAGTCAGATCTGTAAAATGGATGTGCATGTAACACTCAGGTTTTGGAACAAGACTAAAGTCCAAAAGAGGACTAAGAAACTGAACTTTAGTAGGAGTTTATAGCCGGTAAATGCGAAGAAGGGTAAGATCTCCCGCTTGCACCTTGGCGTTGAGAAATATATGTCCCGTAGAGAGAATACACCAAACAGTTTGACACATTGGCATAAAGAAATATATGTCCCTCTAGAGAGAATACACTAAACAGTCTGACATCTTGGCATAAAGAGATACATGTCTACTAGAGAGAACATACTAAACAGGTTGACACCTTGGCATAAAGAGATATATGTCTGTGTGTCTGCTAGAAAGAATATCTAGACAGTTTGACACCTTAGCATAAAGTGATATATGTCTGAGCTGGTCCGGGTCTCTAGTGGAAAAGGGTTTCTCACCCTTTGAAAGTCCATCGTGTCCGAATTGTCTGCCAGTGATCCTCTGCCACCTGCTAATAAAGTCCAACATGTGTCCGTTAAACCAATCGTAAGCTTGTCGCTCGGTCGTCCAGGCACGCTGACTGTTCTAATTAGGCTGCCGCGACGACTTCTTATCTCACAGTACCTTTTGCAAACACCAAGTCGTCTTGACCCTATCCGAAAGAAAAACACCATCCGGTAATTCGTGCAGCAGGGTACCAGCCCTGAGCTTCATGAACTCAGGTGGGCCCACCTCCGAAAGCGTCTAGGAATCGTGGGCCGAAACGCTCGTTGACGAGGATAATTTCCACTGATGACTGGTAGATCCCTGCTGTACTTGCTCCCTGTGAGTTTATTCCTACTGCTAGAGAGAATATACTAGACAGTTTGACACCTTGGATAAAGAGATATATGTCTGATAGAGAGAATATACTAAACAGTTTGACACCTTGGCTTAAAGAGATATATGTCTGCTAAAGAGAATATGCTAGACAGCTTGACACCTTGGCATAAAGAGATATATGTCTGATAGAGAGAATATACTAAACAGTTTGATACCTTGGCTTAAAGAGATATTTGTCTGCTAGAGAGAATATCTAGACAGTTTGACACCTTGGCATAAAGAGATGTATGTCTGCTAGAGAGAATATACTAAACAGTTTGACACCTTGGCATAAAGAGATATATGTCTGCTAGAGAAAATATACTAAACAGTTTGACACCTTGGATAAAGACATATATGTCTGATAGAGAGAATATACTAAACAGTTTGACACACTGACATAAAGAGATATATGTCTGCTAGAGAGAATATACTAAACAGTTTGAAACCTTGGCATAAAGAGATATATGTCTGCTGGAGAGAGTATATAGACAGTTTGACAACCTGGCATAAAGAGATATATGTATGCAAGAGAGAATATCTAGACAGTTTGACACCTTGGCATAAAGAGATATATGTCTGCTAGAGAGAATATACTAAACAGTCTGACACATTGGCATAAAGAGATATATGTCTACTAGAGAGAATATACTAAACAATTTGACACCTTGGCACAAAGATATATGTCTGCTAGAGAGAATATACTAAACAGTCTGACACATTGGCATAAAGAGATATATGTCTGCTAGAGAGAATATCTAGACAGTTTGACACCTTGGCACAAAGATGTATGTCTGCTAGAGAGAATATCTAGACAGTTTGACACCTTGGCATAGAACCATATATATTTATTCATGTATGTGTGTGTGTGTGTGTGTGTGTGTATTTGTGTGTCTTTCTGTTTAGGATGAGAAATTGCTTTCAAATGTCAGGTAATCAATAAACACGTGCAACGATCCTTGGTACAGGGTGTGGTAATTTCTATAGGTGTGTTTCAGCGTGGATACAATGCTACAATGACATTCATGAGATATTTCGTGGTCACAAACCCAATAATTGTGAAGAGAAGAAAGCGTGATAAAACAGCTGGCTTAACTTCCTTGAGAATTGTAGTTGGTAAGTTGTAGTAGTTGGTAAAGTGTAGACGTTGGTATGTTGTAGAAGTTGGTTAAACTGTAGAAGTTGGTAAATTGTAGAAGCTGGTATGTTAGAGAAGTTGATTAATTTATAGAAGTTATTTAAATTGTAGAAGTTGGTAAGTTGTAAAAATTGGCGAGTTGTAGTTGTCAAGTTGTCGAATTTAGTAAGGTGTAGAAGTCGTTAAGTTGTTGAAGTCGGAAAGTTGTTGAAGTTGGTAAGTTGTTGAAGCTGGTAATTTGTAGAAGCTGGTAAGTTGTAGAAGCTGGTTAAGATGTAGAAGACAGTTTAGCAGTTTCTGAAGTGGAGAGTTGATATCATTGCCGCTAAACCTGAAAATTATTCAAAAGATGGCACGCGTCTGACGTCTTCATCCATCTATTCCTAAGATCATCTACATCATAATTTATTGCCTGGAATATTTCGCCGTTATCACCTCAGGGGCATTTCTGCAGAATTAAATCAACATATAATGAAGCGCACACAAATAAATTCTCATCGCTGAAATAAATAAATCATTGTCAAGTTGGGCTGTACATCTCTCCACCGGAAATTCAACCAGGTGGTTACCATGGTAATCTCACATTTATTACATGCTCTTTTTGTTTACATAAAACATTAGACATACAGCGTAACAGCGTAATATGCCAGGCAACAAATTGTGAAATATATTGTTTGCCACACCTGCAAAACATTGTTTTGAATATCTACTGTTTAATGTCTTGCTGTTTACTGTTTTATTTTACAGAGGAGACCAGATTGTGAGGATGCCAATGGCGATATAACTGTTGACTTGGTCGTATCGCGGACAGACGGACGTGGAGCTAGTTGATGACAATCATTGGAAAGATGAAACGCTTCTGCCGTCTTCTTCCCCTCTACTTTTTTTTTGTTTACTTCCTCATCAGTATTTTTTCTTTTTTATTTTCAATCATCACTACCACCCCCATCATCATCATCATCATCATCATCGTCGTTGTCGTCCCTTTTGTCATCTTCTGTGTCTTTTAAATTTTGTTTCCAGAGGTTGCCCAGACACTTTCTCATATTTCTTTACCCTCTTGGACTAATTCCACGTTATGTAAAACATTTAATTCATACATTTGTTTTTAAATGCATGTGAATGTCGTTCCATATCTTTTGTCGTTTTACAACTTTCACTGCAATATGTTAAAACTAAAATAACACAGAGAGAGAGCACCAATAAGTCGCAAATTAAAAGTATTCTAACAGGGTAATTCAAGACTTTAATCTCAGCCAACAGTCACTTCCCGTTTTCAATCTAAGCCAACAGTGACTTCAAGTTTTCAATCTAAGCCAACAATGACTTCAAGTTTTCAATCTAAGCCAACAGTGACTTCAAGTTTTCAATCTAAGCCAACAATGACTTCAAGTTTTCAATCTAAGCCAACAGTGACTTCAAGTTTTCAATCTAAGCCAACAGTGACTTCAAGTTTTCAATCTAAGCCAACAATGACTTCAAGTTTTCAATCTACGCCAACAGTGACTTCAAGTTTTCAATCTAAGCCAACAGTGACTTCAAGTTTTAAGGCTAAGCCAACAATGACTTCATGTTTTCAGCCTAAGCCAACAATGGACTTCATGTTTTCAAGCCTTAGCCAACAATGACTTCATGTTTTCAGCCTAAGCCAACAATGACTTCATGTTTTCAGCCTAAGCCAACAATGACTTCATGTTTTCAGCCTAAGCCAACAATGACTTCATGTTTTCAGCCTAAGCCAAGAATGACTTCATGTTTTCAGCCTATGCCAACAATGACTTCATGTTTTCAGCGTAAGCCAACAATGACTTCATGTTTTCAACCTAAGCCAACACTGACTTCATGTTTTCAGCCTAAGCCAACAATGACTTCATGTTTTCAGCTTAAGCCAACAATGACTTCATGTTTTCAGCCTAAGCCAACAATGACTTCATGTTTTCAGCCTAAGCCTACAATGACTTCATGTTTTCAGCCTAAGCCAAGAATGACTTCATGTTTTCAGCCTAAGCCAACAATGACTTCATGTTTTCAGCGTAAGCCAACAATGACTTCATGTTTTCAACCTAAGCCAACAATGACTTCATGTTTTCAGCCTAAGCCAACAATGACTTCATGTTTTCAGCCTAAGCCTACAATGACTTCATGTTTTCAGCCTAAGCCAAGAATGACTTCATGTTTTCAGCCTAAGCCAACAATGACTTCATGTTTTCAGCGTAAGCCAACAATGACTTCATGTTTTCAACCTAAGCCAACAATGACTTCATGTTTTCAGCTTAAGCCAACAATGACTTCATGTTTTCAGCTTAAGCCAACAATGACTTCATGTTTTCAATCCAAGCCAACAGTGACTTCAAGTCTCTAAACTTGGTACAAAAATTGTCCTGCCAGGTCAATGTAGAGGTTCCACTGCATGAGAGGTTTCTATTTGCAATGTTTATTGTCACTGGTGATTGCCCTAATTAATTTTACTACTACAGTAAGTAAAGTAAAGTAAAGAGCCCTTTTCACGCCTTTCGGCGCATCGGGCACATGGGCAGAGCGTCCCATATTTTTACAGACCATCAGCACTCTGTGGGTAATGTGGTCAGCATTACGCCGTCTGTCTTTACTTTCCCAGGACAACAGTAGAGATCTAATAATGAGAACTCACCGGAAACGAAAAAAAAGGTTCTTCTTATTAAAAATTCCTTTTATCTAAATAAGATTTAATAAATAAAAATCAAACGAGAATAAACAAATTGTTCTTTACAACAAAAACTCGCCACATCCGATATCCTCTTAAGTGGACTGCACTGCTATTTTTTATTATCGCCTATTAGATCAGAGGTTCTCAACCTTCCTAATACAGCGACCCTTGAATACAGTTCCTCATGTTGTGGTGACCACCAACCATAAAATTATTCTTGTTGCTACTTCATAACTTCAGAATATACGTGTTTTCATATGGCGGCCCATGTGAAAGGGGCGTTTAATCTCTAAAAATGTCGTGACCGCACAAGTTGAGAACTGCTATATTAGATGATCTATGATTGGAAGAAGGTATGAAAGGAGAGAGACCAGACAAGCAGAATATAAGACGGGCCTGATTGCCCTTTGAAAATAAATGGTAATTGTTCGTTCGTTGTGTCGAATCTGGAAGCTGTATACCGAACTTGACACTCATCATTAAGCCAATGGAGGAGGGCAATGGAGAGTATATATGTGTATAGGAGATGGGGATTGGGACGAACCAGGTGGCACTGTTATGAAATGTTTATTCTAGAACATTTCAATTCCTTCCAGTGAGGACAAGAGTGGTTTCATTTCACGTTTAAACAACGGATCAACATCATGACACAAGGTTAGTAGCCCATAATTGCTCCCTTCTCCTTCTAATTCAAGCCTGAGTTCGAAGATTCTCAGCACAGTGCACGAACTCCGTAGCACCGGCGAGGATCCTGAAATACTTTGGGTAGATTCTTAACTGCAAATTATGCCCCGGGCAGCGCAGTTAGGTTACACTTTTCGATTTTCAACTGCCGAGGGTGTTAAAGTGCTATCTAGAACCTGTGTTGCTTTATGCATGTCAAACATGGACAATAAGTAAACAAAATGAAAAACGTGTACTCGCGGAGATGTGGCTTTTTAGAAGAATGCAAAGGATATTATAAACAAGTCCTTAAGGTGTATTGGGCCTATATAGGCTTAGACTTATATTTGTAAAGACCAAACGGCACTTTGTGGGTGATGTGGTCAGCATCACATCGGCCGCTTTACTTCCCAGGACTGTACCTGGTACCCACTCAAGACTGGGTCGACTTTGGAGCCAATGGCGAATTTGAAAGAAGTCCGGCTCCTGTCCAGACCCGAACCCACGGTTCTCCGATCCGCAGGCGAGCGTCTAGCTGCTAGACCACAGCGGCTGCCAGATGAATCATGGTAGGATAGAAATACAAAACAGAAAAACGAAACAGTCATCATCCAAAACAGATGAAAGTCGTAAACTTGTTGGAACAAATTAGGCGCAGACATTCAATGTTTTGGTTCTTTATTATCTTACCCCAGACGACGTCACACGACAGTTCAACATTTTAGAGTGTGGTAAGACTGGGTTTTCCGGCTTTCTGATACTTTTAAAGACCCCAATACATCTAGAACTGGCCCTAACCCCAACCTACCTCCGCCCCACGAGAAAGTATAGCCTAGGTCCCACGAATGCATGCAGCCTAGGTCACACGACTGCATGCAGCCAATCTACCACCCCTTGAAATATTAGACTGTCCCGTGACCTGTGGATTTGCCATGTTTGGGGTCGGATAGTAATTAGGCACCAATGTTTTTGTTTGTTTGTTTTGGACACATTCTGGGAAGGAATCGACTCAAGAGCTTGATAACAACTGGCAATACTGGCGGAAAGAGAGCAAGAGGAAGTCGAAGAAATAAATACATGGATGGCCTCGCTAAAAAGATGCGGCAAGAGAAAATCATTGAACTAATCGGGGATTTTCAATGATGGCGAAGCATAACAACCTACGCCTATTGACACGGCACATGAAGATGGTGATTATCCCAGAAAGTTGCCGTGAAACCTGATAGCTGTATGTTTTGGCAAGGCAAGCTTATGAACAGTATAAGTTAGTTGCGTATCCTTTACAAGAAGTTGCAGAACCAACCCCAGCATTTTTTTGCTGTTGTGGTTTTTCTTGGCAAGTTTACGTCCAGTAGTTTGCCATTGCTTTCTGGACCGCTGGCTTCTCGATACCACTGTCGAAACCAGCGCCAGGCGCAAGGCCCGCAGCTGGGATTGAACCGGGCACCTCGGCATTGCGAAGCGCGTTCGCAACGCCTAAGCCACAAACGCCAACTATAAACAGTATAGTGTCCCAAAATCTGAGGTATTCAGGTAATGTTAAACGTCACATTGGCCTGGACAAACAGGGGATGGATGGTACAGTCTCCTGAATACGAGGCAGCGGCAGACCTCCGCAAATGTGGTTAGAAGACACGAAGATACATGGGCTATGAAAGCATGTTGGGCTAGAGCAGTGTTTCCCAAACTTGTCTTAGTCGCGGCGCTTTTTTTCATTCAAAACTTTTCCACGGCGCCCTAGTTCAGTAAAAGTGTGACTTTTTGAATGTGAGAGATACAAAATAAAACTTGTGTAACTTCGAATATTTCGCGGCGCCCCTGTGAATAGTTCGTGGCTTCCGGGGCACCGCGGCGCACAGTTTGGGAATCACTAGGCTGGAGGATTGACTTGAGAAAGATATAATCTGAGATGTACTATGACGAGAGCAACGTTATGTGTAGGACTCAACGACTGATGAGCACAACTTCTTCTTTTTCTTTGCGTTCGGTTTCGTAAGCTCAGATCAGACCATCGTGTGGGTTGACTTAATGAACTCGCATATCTGTAGCAGGTCCTCCATGGTCCCTTATAGCTTACTCTTGAGGCCATGTGTCATTTCAAGTTGTAGGTAGAGTGGGCAGGTCTGCAGAATGTGCTCACGTTTTTGTAGTCCTGTTTGACAGGCACATTGTGGAGACTATACAATCTTTATTTTTTGCATGTGGTAGTTGAGCCTGCAGTGTCCTGCAGACGGAAATCGTTGTATCTTGCTTTCTGTTGAGTCTGCTGATGTGGTCTTGTGAATGTTTACTGTTAGTTTGTTCCCTCCACAATTCCTTACATTTTTTCCTTGATACGTGTTCTGATTTCTGCTAATGACAATGAATGGGCGTGTTGTTTTTCTCCTTTATTTCATGAGCACAACTGACCTTTCCTTGTTGTCGATACTTTTGTTGTATGTATCAATGCTTCAAAGGACATAATAATGTTTCTTTTACTTGTTTGCTGTGTCTGTTGTTTTATCACGAAATTGTAAATACTTTTTGATTAATTTTGTAATAAAAGCGCATTAATACATAAGCACTGCTGGTGAATTTAAAATATAATCCTTTATTTCTCAATAGAACTGTAAAACTGCCACAATTCACACACATAAACACAAACTGTAGGGAAACTCCGACAGGCTGACAAACAGAGCACTGATCTTTTGATCTGGCAGCTTCTGCAGTCTGCTTTATTCTAAACGCTCTTTTGTTACATTTTCTTTGGAGTAAACAAGGCCGGGACAGAAATCACTATGCATGAGCAACAGATGGTCTTTACAATACTGCCCAGGCTTTGTACTAAGGGGACGGGGCATTTCCATGCCTTCAAATTGCACAGCATAACACTATCATCTAGCACGAGACAAAAAGGTGCTAACAGCACACAGTTCGCAGGTTGCCAACCGCCAAAACTGCCAATTACTGTCTTTATTATACCACTTTGCGGTGAAGGCGGGGGGGGGGGGGGGGGGGGGAAGGCAGCAGGGGGATAAGGGTGTGTGTGGTGTGGGGGGGGGGGCGTGTAGGCAGGGGGAAAGGGAATAAAAGGGATAAGGTGTGTGTGTGGGGGGGGGGGTGCGTGTAGGCAGGGGAAAAGGGAAAAAGGCAGGGGGAAAGGGAATAAAAGGGATAAGGTGTGTGTGTGGGTGGGGGGGGGGGCGTGTAGGCAGGGGAAAGGGAATAAAGGGATAAAGGTGTGTGTGGGGGGGGGGGCGTGTAGGCAGGGGGAAAGGGAATAAAAGGGATAAGGTGTGTGTGTGTGGGTGGGGGGAAAGGGGGCGTGTAGGCAGGGGGAAAGGGAATAAAGAGGGATAAGGTGTGGTGTGGGGGGGGGCGTGTAGGCAGGGGAAAGGGAATAAAAGGGATAAGGTGTGTGTGGGGGGGGGGCGTGTAGGCAGGGGGAAAAGGGAATAAACGGCTATGGCTGTGAGGTCGCCACGACTGTGCAGGTAAGGATTTTATTTTGTTCCCGGCAGAAAAAAATTCCCAGGCTAACAGAGGATCTGAACCCGGGTATCCTGCTTGAGAGCCTAGCGCTCTAACCGTTCGTCCAGACGCTCCTCAGTTCACAGGCTTACAATCTAATATTGATTCCCAAATGGACGTCAGCAGTCTTGTCCGAATACGGGCGATACCTGGGTAAACTGGGTAAAGACATGAACTTAATATTTAAGATAATACAAAGTAATGACAATGAAGTATTTATTAATATGATATAGGTTTGTTGATAATTTATGTACACCATGCGGATAACATACACAGAATGTTAAATTTCTGTCACACACCTACACACACACACACACACACACACATAAATAATTTACACAGAATAAGTGAATACATCACTCATCCAATCTCTCTCTCATCATCTCTCTCTCGCTCGCAGACGCTCGCCGTGGATCGGAAGGTCGTGGGTTCGCTCCCTTGCCGAGCCATACTTTTTTTTTTCAAAAATGACCTTAGCTACCAGGCCGAACCAGCCTTGAGTGGGTACCGGGAGCAGTCCCGGGAAGTAAAGGCGGCCGACCTGATGCAGACCACATCATCCACCTTGTGCCTATTGGAAAAGGGTCCTTTCCTTTATGTACTTACATTGTTGCAGAAACAGCTAATATGTCCGCCCGATCGAACGACGATGTTCACTATGTCAACCGCCTTGTGTCTCTGTTAGGTTAGTTGCGTATCCTTTACAGGACGGAACCAACCCCGACAGCCCTGGCTGTTGTGTGGTTTTTCTAAGCAAATTACGTCCAGTAGTTTGCCATTGCATCTGGACGGTCGGCTTTCTTAATACCACTGTCGAAACCAACGCAAGTCGCGTGGCCCGCACCTGGGATCAAACCCAGCATCCGGGCATTACGAAGCGTTCGCATCGACGTAGCCACAGAGCCGACATTGTGTCTCTTTACCGCTAGTCAATTCTGAAACATCTTTTTATTCTATTCCCTACGTCAAACACACTGCCTCTTTGTCTCTCCTGTCTTGGATCTCATAAAACCTTCCCGTTGACGTAAATTATAGTTTTCCTCATTTGCTATGCCCCCCCCCCACACCCCCAAATAATACCTATTCAGTTTTTTTTTTCCACGTAAAATTTCCGTTCATTTTTTTTCTCTTGCAAAAGTTGCTTGTCTTTCTTCCACTTCTGAATTCTCGTCGTGTTTCATAACTTGAGTTTTGTGTGCATAACCAATTTACAGATTAGGCTTATTTAAATGGTAACTGTTGGTTCCTCGTTTCTCATGCAGATGCACTACGAACTCAGAAAAAACATCCATAATCAAAGCAGAACTGACAAACCTCCCTGGTGGAGACAGTCCTCAGGAAGTACCAGGAAATATCTTGGGTTGTAAATTATCAGACTGTATAGGATTTTCAGTAAGCCGTTAGTCATAGTTCTAGTAAAACTGCAGATAGATAAGCTTTAAAGCTAACACGCTCTTATGCTATTGGAAATTTACAGAAAATGTCCATAATCAACCAATTTGAAAACTAGCAAGAAAAAAAAAAAAAAAACTTGTCAGTCGCAGTTAAATCTTGGAGCCGGTACAAGCAAAGTTAAAAAAAAATGCATAAGTCAGCTATCAGATATGCCAGCACTAACGGTCACATACACGAGTTGCAGCTCACTGTTGGTGAGCAAATGGACCGTCATGAAAGCAATATAGCAGCCGCACATTGTATAAGATGTAAAATGTCAAGTATTTGAAAAACAAATTAAGTAAAGTCAGTAAGTGAATAAAAAGGCCCCTTTCCCCACCCTTATGCTATTCGGCATAAAGAACTAGACCTATATGTTTCTTAAACCAATCGGCTCTCGGTGTATGATGTGGTCTACATCACGCCGGTCACCTTTACTTCCCATGACTTCTTCTTCTTCGCGTTCACCAGCTGTACTCTCTGGCGGAAAGTTCTGGTTGCTAGTCCACTACTGAACTGCAGTCCTGCTCCAGAACCTGAGTGTTGCGTGTGCATCAGTTTTACAGATCTCATTCTCTTGAATACAGACTGTTGGTTCCTTGCCTCTTCGGCAGATGCACTCCGACTTCAAAGGAAGCTCCCCAATTAGTCGACTCTTACGACATGCTTTTGGGGAGGCAGTGGGTCTATTCTTGTTTTCCCCCAAAATGGGGCCCCGGAACCAACACGGGGGGTTCCCAGGAATTTGCCTGGTATCCATTTTAGGCTAGGTCGACTTGCAGGCTAAGGCCGTTTTTGCCGAAAATCAGGCTCAATGTGGATTTGAACTTCGACCTCCGGGCCCGAAACGATGGTCCTGCTGTTACATCACAGCGGCTCCTGATAAAAAAAAATAAATAAAGCGCCTTTATAGAATTTAGACAAACATTAAACAAATAATCGACACACACTGAAACACGATTTAATTATCATCCACAAATATTTAACAAGCAACCAGTAGACACTCAACGAAGCTTCATTATCAACATCTAAAAAGCAAGGGAAAAAACAAATACAGTAGAACATGAAGATCTTGGTGGGAATTTTTCATACACAGCATTATCGTCACTCAACACTCAAGGGAAAGGCGAAATGGATATACAATCTGACAGTTAGTTACTGGTGCCGTTGGAATTAAAACTATGGGCATGCTGCTGAATATGGGAGACAGAGCGCTTGTGACAGTATCCCGAGTGCTGAGATGTAGATTCCTAATTTAGAATAACATTGAACAGTATGTCTATTACAATTTTTTTTTTAAGAAATTACTGGTCTGTGTGCTTTATTAATATCCTATCTCAAACAGGGGAAGTCCACAGGTTAAGAGACAGTCTAATAATATTTCAGGGGGTGGTAGATTGGCTGTATGCAGTCGTAGGACCTAGGCTGCATGAAGTCGTGGGGCCTAGGCTGCACTCTTTTGTGGGACGTAGGTGGGTTGGGATTAGGGCCGGTTCTAGATGTTTTGGGGTCGTTAAGAGCATCAGAAGGCCGGAAAACCCAGCTTACCACCCTCTTCAATTTTAGAATGTGCTTTGACGTCATCTGGGGTAGGATAAAACACCCTGGTCTGTACTGAATGGTCAGAAAATATGAATAAGAGTGGGGTTTTGGTTAGGAAAGTGTGTTTTTGATAATATGGGTGTAGTTGAAACTGAGTATTTATAGAAATCCGACTTATCCAGCTTTGTAAATTTTAAAATTGTTATTCGGAATTACCATTCTGTCACATAAGTCCGGAAATTGGAAAGTCTAATGTAGAAACAAAATTTCAAAATACATTGACCACACATCTAACATCCCAAATGGAGTGTCGGAACCTGAGCGTTCAGAAACCTAGGGCCATTCAGAAAAAGCAAAACTGGCCCGGGAAGAAGGGGGGCGGGGGGGGGGGGGGAATTTATGGCGAGCACGCTTTTCCTAGAAAATTCCTACCGGGGTTCTGTGCCTTCTTTCCCAAAATCATTTTTTTTGTTTACACATTTCCTATTATTTAAATATATATATATATATATATATATATATATATATATATATATATATATATATATATATATATATATATATATATATATATTAGCATATCGATTTGCCAATCAGCACTAAACAGTTATTTCAAAAAGTAACAACGATGACTACTATTATTACTGTGCACATAAACAATGCTTAGCCTCAATTAGCCCTCCATCTAGAAGACGGAGCTGGTTGTTTCTCGCCCCTGCCTCAAAGTTTGTGTGTGTCGTCGCACTTAATATCAAACAAACATCCAACAAACATCCAACAAACATCCAACAAACACCACTGAGCCGCGAGGTCACACGACAGACTCGACCCTGCGTCATAATCAGATCATCCAGCTGTTAGCTGTGATCTTGCATGATAACTAGATCATATTTCGGTCATAAATTGATCTTAACTCAATGATAAATGGTGATAACTAACTCGATCGTAACTCGATGGTAACTTGATCATATCACGATCATAGCTAGGTCATAACTCAATACCATCGTCGTTGAAGTGCGGGACTCCTACATGAATAGCCCAGCTCCAGTCCACATAGACAATCCCCATACACGCTACAGATATAATCGCACAAAAAGATCAGACAAAAAGCATCTATCTGACATCCTACAAACGTTACATGGGTATGCAACTAACATCCAACAAAGATGCCATGCGTATATGACTAGTATACAACAAACATTCAAGATGCATGTAACGAGCGTCCAGCAAACATTCCATAGGCACACTACTAATGCCCGGTAAACATTCAACTGCATCCAACAAACCTTAGATGGGTATATAACCTACATCCAACAAGCACCCACTGGACATATAACTGCTATTCAACAACATAAAATAAACATTCAAAAGCCATAAAACAAACATCAAGCAAACATTCTATGGAAATATTTCTGACACCCAACAAACGCTCAGCTGCATTCAACAAACATTATATGGGTATATGTTGTTGTTCGTCCTTCACGAGTGATGAAGACCACCTTTCATCCAAAGTAGCAATGATCAATGATTATGAATACAAAGATGGCTGATTAGTCCAATATGAGTCCGTGAAGTTCTTGAGCAGTGCGGGCAACAGATGGAAGCCGTAGTAGGTGTGGGATTAGCAATACGGTTTTTTTCTAGTCTGCCTCAGTTTCTCTGTCTGTGCAACCTCTGCTGACCAGCAGGCTGATGCACCATGCCTAAGGGATGTACGTTATCCATGAACGGTCCCATGTCGCTGTGTTGATACTTAAAGAATTTAGAGCAGTTTTGAGTGTCCTTTTAGCGCTTTTCTGTCCTCCCTGGGACCTCTTTCCTTGCTGGAGCTCGCCATAAAACACGCTTTTTGGGGTCTGGCATGCGGGTTAGGTGACCAGCCCAACGCAGCTGATAACTCTTCAGTATCGTGTGGATGCTGTTCAGTTTTGCATTATAAAGAACCACAGTGTTTGGGATCCTATCTTGACATTTGATTTTAAGCAGCTTACTGAGACAAGATATGTGAAACTGATTCAACCTTTTAGCATAGCGCTGGTACACAGTCCACGTTTTGAAGCGTAGAGTAGTACTGGAAGAATTACAGCTCTGTAAACCTTTAGATTCGTCAGCAGGGAGATACCACTTCTTTTCCAGACACTGGTATAAGGTCTGCGCTGAAACTACTGCTGGCATTTGAGATTCTAACATTGATCTCGTCGTCGATGCTGACTCTCTGAGATAGGGTACTGCAAAGATAAGTGTATCGACTACAATTAACTTTTGTTTATTTACGGTGACAGTGGGATCACAGTAATTTTTTTCTGGGAGCCGGTTATCAAATAACAAGTTTTGTCAGTGCTGATATTTAACCTGAAGGTGGTACAGGCTTAAGAAAATCTATTAACGAAGTGCTGCATACTGGCCTCAGAGCTGAAATTTAGATCGCAGTCGTCATATGGCTACATAAAATATATTCAACTTACTATTCAACAACACAGCAAACAATTTAAAGGGTATAAAACAAATATTCACCAAACACTCAAGGGGCATTTATTTATCATCACACAAAAACGCTGAAAATTAAATAAAAAAATGCGCCCGTCCCCATCTACAGCAGCAAACAGAGAGTCCTAATTCCGATGGCAATAGTAACTGTCTGATTGTACCTTCGTCTCGTTCTTCCCTTGAATGTTAAGCATCGGCCAGATCCCCTGGTAACTCCACGCAGCGCAATTCTCCTCAGACCGTAATGATATTTTTGCGCTTCCGCACTGTTCACTCGCTCCTAGAGGGCCATCACAATGTCTAGCTTGTCATACATAACTTCACCACTAAGCGGTGCAGAACAGGCTAGTCTATCTGTCTACTCATTTCCGAACACACCGGCATAACCTGGAGATATTATCCAAAGAATACTTTCTACACAAGACCTCTGAAGTGATGCTTGTCACTCTGCACAGAGCATAGCTGTCTCATCCTTTCTGGACATGCTCTGTATAGTCAGCGACAATCACGGCATTTGTGTACAGCTGATAAAAACAATTACAAAACATACAACAAATATTCAAAGTCCCTTCACACATTCAACAATCATCATTGAGCCGCAATGTCAAACGTCAGGACTGGACCCGGCGTCATAACCATCACACATCCAACAATCATCATTGAGCCGCGATGTCACACGTCAAGACTCGACCCGGCGTCATAACCATCACACATCCAACAATCACCATTGAGCCGCGATGTCACACGTCAAGACTCGACCCGGCGTCATAACCATCACACATCCAGCAATCATCATTGAACCGCGATGTCACACGTCAAGACTCGACCCGGCGTCATAACCATCACACATCCAACAATCATCATTGAGCCGCGATGTCACACGTCGAGACTCGACTTGGCGTCATAACCAGACGCTATAGCCATTAGATATCAGCTTGCATCATAACTCGACGTCATCGTCGTCGAATTGCGGATCCCCGACGCTGTCCAGGGTTTGGGTGCTGATGCTGTGTCCGTTGCTGTAGGTCTGGGTGGCGTTTGTGGATCTGCTGAAACCGCTGCTGAAGGAACCTGAGCTGCGAAGATGCCGCGTCATTTCCAGATCTGTGGACAAATTAAAATAAGAATTATGACCTAGTAGACACATTTACTCATTTTAAACTGAAATACTAGGTAGGCTGTAGTCTGAGTTAGTTTGACATTCTACACTATTTGTGACTGAAATGAAAAGGGGGAGGAGGAGAACGACAACGAAATTATGAAGAAGAAGAAGAAGAAGAAGAAGAAGAAGAAGAAGAAGAAGAAGAAGAAGAAGAAGAAGAAGAAGAAGAAGAAGAAGGAGAAGAAGAAGAAGGTCTCAGACTATAATTCGGTCTCGATAATTTAGGAATGTTGTTTCGAGGATAGCCCAATTATTACTTTTGCTACTTCATAACTTCAGTGAATTTGTGTTTTCCGATGGTTTTTGGCGACCCCTGTGAAAGGGTCGTGCCCCATAGGTTGAGAGCCGCTGCGAAGCGCACGGGGACTTGACACCACTAGGCCACCAGAGCAAACTCACACACGCACACACACATACACATGCACACACACAGATATACACATGCACACACACAGATATACAGATGCACACACACAGATATACACATGCACACACAAAGATATACACACATACACAGATATACACATGCACACAGAGATATACACAAGCACACACAGAGATATACACATGCACACACACAGATATACACATGCACACACACAGATATACACATGCACACGCACAGATATACACATGCACACACAAACCCATAGATCACGCACAAAATAAAGACAGCAGTAAAGGAGATAAAACAAATCCGTGCTTTCAAAATTAAGCTGCAATAAGGCGGTCTGGTGAGGCAGTTGTGAATATGAGTAGAAAGGAAATGCCTGGATGGCGATTGAGAAATGGGCTGTGGATGAAGGAGGAACATCATTTTTGTCAGAGGTAGCTAGAGAATCTAAAATAAGATTTTTTTTTTTTTTTACGAAATTGATAGAGGGAGGCAGGGCCAAAGAAACGGAGATTGAAATAGACAGATAGATAAATAAAATAAAACAAAATACTAGTGGTAAGTAGAGCAGCAGAATAATAATAATAATAATAATAATAATAATAATAATAATAATAATAATAATAATAATAGTAATAATAATAATAATAATACGAAGAAGAAGAAGAAGAAGAAAAAGCAAGAAGAAGAAGAAGAGGAATAAGAAAAAGAAGAAGAAGAAGAAGAAGAAGAAAAAGAAGAAGAAGAAAAAGAAGAAGAAGAAGAAGAAGAAGAAGAAGAAGAAGAAGAAGAAGAAGAAGAAGAAGAAGAAGAAGAAGAAGAAGCAAGAAAAAGAAGAAGAAGAAGAAAAAGAAGAAGAAGAAGAAGAAGAAGAAGCAAGAAAAAGAAGAAGAAGAAGAAGAAGCAAGAAAAAGAAGAAGAAGAAGAAGAAGAAGAAGAAGAAGCAAAGAAAAAGAAGAAGAAGAAGAAAAAGAAGAAGAAGAAGAAGAAGAAGAAGCAAGAAAAAGAAGAAGAAGAAGAAGAAGAAGAAGAAGCAAGAAAAAGAAGAAGAAGAAGAAGAAGAAGAAGAAGAAGAAGAAGAAGAAGAAGAAAAAGAAGAAGAAGAAGAAGAAGAAGAAGAAGCAAGAAAAAGAAGAAGAAGCAAGAAAAAGAAGAAGCAGTAGGAAGATGGGTAGGCAAATCAGATAACTGATTATTGCTTATTTATGTTACGTTTAGTCTGTTTTAATACAAATAATGACAATTAAAAACGCCACCACTATACTGACTAGAAAAGTTCACAAAACAACACGCAGCCCTAACTTGCTTCCACTTAGCGAGAGTTGACCAACAAATGACCAAAGATTCTAGATTGTCTCTTTTTGATGTTGGCACTCAATTCTCTTTATGACGTTCTTTCAAGACGTTTTCATTACTCTTTGTATCTGTCGAGGGTATTCTCATCATTCATCTATAAAACCACATCTCCGCAACTTCCAAATAAATTTTCACTTATTTACCAATTGTCCATGTTTGAGGTTTTTAACAACGGATCAACATCGTGGCACACGGGAAGTAACCCATAAATGCTCCGTTCTTCTCCTAACTTAAGTTTGAGTCCTAAGAAGCTCAGGTGCTGTAACACCGGCGAGGTCCTGAAATACTTTGGGTAGATTTTTTAAACTCAAAATTTTCGCCCCGGCAACGCCGTTAGGCTACTCTTTTCGATTTCCAACTGTCAAGGGATTTTTTTTTTAACTTTCTCAACAATGCACACGGGCGTCCGATCTCACTACCCAGAGACCAGGATTAATTACTAGAAGTCCACGTGAAAAAATCCCAGCCCTTACCGGGGGTTGAACCCGGAAGCTTTAGCACTCGAGGCGGACACCATGCCTCGAGACCATGCAGCCCCCTCAGTTGTCCATGATTCTTCCTTATATCAAGATAGGACTTATATAGTAAAGTAAAGGACCCTTTCCACGCCTTTAGGCGTATAGGGCATATAGGGCTAGACCTTTATTTTTATAGACCAACGGCACAAGACGGGTGATGTGGTCAGCATCACGCCGGCCGCCTCTACTTCCCGGGATTGCACCCGGTACCCACTCAAGGCTGGGTCGACCTGGGAGCCAAGGTCATTTTTGAAGAAAAGTCCGTCTCCACCAGGGAGCGAACCCACGACCTTCCGATCCGCGGCGCGCGTCTAGCCGCTCTGCCACGGCGACTCTCAGGACTTATATAGCTTTAAATAATTGTCTTTCTTGTCTCAACTGACAAAGAAAGACGGCATAAAACATTCTTCATTATGTACAATGCTGCCTTTGATTTAGCTATTCGACATTTATCTTCTTTAATACATCTTCCGTCTGATGCTATCTGGGTACTCAGTACTTAATCATATCAACTTGCTTGAGGCTTGCACCATTTACTTTGATGCTACATTTCAGAGGGTCAGTTTTCTTTGTAATTACGATTACTTCTGTGACGACATAATACCTCCCAAAAGTGGCACTGGAAACTTTCTGCTGTCAGTGACGCTTCCAGTTGTGTGTGACAGAGTAATTTGGAGGCATTAAGCCTGACTGGCGTGTGTGACAGCTTGAAAGAAAACATCTGGCCATTTAAACAAACATTTTCTGAATCAAGAGAGGATAAACAGGCTTCTAACGTTATTGAATTCCCGCAAGCCAAGTTAAAATGTGTTGACGAAATTAATATGATTGTATTGAGCTGTGGTTTTAAACCTCTGGGGTGTTTACTCTCCTTTTTACAGTGGCAGCGGGTCCACAGAAGATTTAAGGCAGGCGTCAGGCAATTTCGAAATTTAGTTCAAGAGTTCTTGTTTGACTGTTTTACTATTTTTCCCGGTTTAATTATAAAGAAAGTATATTGTCAAACTATATATATATATATATATATATATATATATATTATATATATATATATATATATATATATATATATATATATAGTTTAACAGTATAATTTCTTTATAATAAGTAATGTAGAAAAAGATAGGGGAACTGACAGAGGTATTTAAAAACAAAAAGAAAACAAAAGGCAAGAGGAGCTTTCACAGCACTAGGGAATTTGTGGAGGTCAAAAGAAATTAAAAATAATACTAAACCTAAAATCTTTCAATTTTATGTCAAGTCAGTGCTTTTGTATGGGGGCGGAAACATGGAGAACAACGAAGGCAATTACTAATAAACTACAGACATTCACTTACTGGTGCCTGCGCAGAAAAGAGGGAATTAAATGGTATGATAGAATCACTATGTAGAACTTTTGGAGAGAACTAAGCAAGCTCAAGTAGACCAAGAGGTGAAGAAAAGACACACATTGAGAAAACCAGAGAACAGCATAACTAGAATGTCTTTGCATTGGAACCCACAGGAGAATAGGAATAAAGGAAGACCAAAAAAAAAAAAAAAAAAAAAGCAAGTTTGATTTCATTAATCGACAGTTGTGTTATTGCCATCCTGTTTAGTTTGACTTTCTTATTTCCCGCGAACTGCTCGCACTTTTGTTGGTGAAAGCCGACATTAAGCAGATCCAATATCCGCAGTTTGACGCCCATTTAACGTTTTCTGAGGAAGAAATTGTTTCGGTACTATGGCAGGTCTTCGTGGCGAAAGGGTCAGGTGTTGGCATTGTGGATCTGTTTCAAGGGCACGTCGCTCAGATGATAAGTGCTGTAATTATTATGGAGAGCACAGTTGATCGTCGCTGAAGCTACAGAGTTCATGCTTTTTGCGACACTTTTGGGAAGCGGCTAAGAGTAGCCGCTATGTAAAGAAAGACCGAGCCTTATCGGATAATACCAGGTGCATTGAAGTCCATTTTCTCAATTTTTACTTTAGGAGAAAGTTTTTTCCAGTTAAAAAAAAAAAAAAAAAACCACACACAATATACACACACAATTGATTCGTTTCTTTTGGAAAGAGCAGATGTCACACCACTTTTCTCAGTGCTTAGTCTCCAAAGGTTCAAATGCATGCAGGATGAAGGATAGCAGAGTCCATAAGGACGTCTTCTGTACTGAGTTACACATGGGTAGGAGATGTCGTAGTCCGCCCATACTGCGACACAAAGGATATGAGCATATGGGACATGAACGGTACCGGTAGTGAGGTCGATTTATGGGGAAATAACTGCCATTGATAGTGTTGCATGGGCTCAGCATTCGGAGCAACAGGCTATAATCTATCCACTGCTACAGGCAAGGCCGTTAGATTGAGGACCAGAGCATGCAGACGTTGCTGGTAACGAGAGAGCTGATAGACTGACAGGTACTGCATTAACTGAAGATGGCTGGCCCATGGATCACGCAGACATTGTCATTGTCTTTAGAGAGATAGGACGTTGTGAGGATTTTGGAAGCAACGTGTTCACATCACTTCTAAGAATACGTGAATTTGGAGTAAAGATCGGCACAGCCATTAGGGACAACTGAATACCTCCACTGCGTGCATTTATGGATGGCACAACTATAATAACGGGCATTGCCAAGTTGCTAAGCCTGTGACAACTTCACCTAAGTCTTGTTGGCCAGGACGTGGTCTTCAGGCATGGCGTCCGCCTCAAGTGCTAGAGGTCCCAGGTCCACGCCCCGGTGAAGGCTAGGATTTTTTCACGTGGACTTCTAGTAATTTGCCCTGGTCTTTGGGTAGTAAGATCGGACACCCTTGTGTATTTTTACGAACGCAAAAAAAAAAAAAAAAAAAAAAATCCCTTGGCAGTTGGAAATCGAAAAGAGTAGACTTGACGGCTCTGCCAAGGCAAAATTTGGAGTAAAAAGTATAACCAAAGTATTTCAGGATCCTCACCGGTGCTAAGGAGTTCGTGCACTGCGCTGATATTCTTTAGACTCAGGTTTGAGTTAGAAGTAGAACAGAGCACTTATGGGTTATCATCCTTGTGTCATGATGTTGACCCGTTGTTTAAACATAAACCTAAAAATAAGAATGAACTTCTGGAAAATGATCCAGCTCGCGTGCCATAAAAAAAAGACCTGATGCATGATAGGAGAATGATGACAGCAAGAAATGGCTAGATCAAATAACAAATGTTACATGAGACAGAAGCAAGGCAAAAAAATACTAGAACGGAAGGAAGGAAGTCCACCCAGGGGAGAAAATCTAAATGAATGAAAATTAAACCTCGGGGAAGTTAAAAACATAGGACATTTAAATTAACTTTATACAATTTATATATGAAAAAAATAACAGGACAAGATAAAGAAAAAGAGGACGAGAAAGCAGGGGGTGGGAGATAACAAGGAGGATTGGGAAATAGATTATCAGTTGGAGGAAAAAGAGAATAATAGGAAATTAATGAATAATTAAGAACAGGAGAAAAGGGGGTGGGAGCAGCAAAAAAAAAATGAGGACGAAAAGGGGAAAAAAAAATAATAATAATAATAATAATAATAATAATAAGAAGAAGAAGAAGAAGAAGAATAAGAAGAAAGAAGTAAAAAAAAGAAATACAGAATAAAGTAAGTAAGTAAGAAAGAAAGAAAGAAAGAAAGAAAGAAAGAAAGAAAAAAAGAAAGAAAGAAAGAAAGAAAGAAAGAAAGAAAGAAAGAAAGAAAGAAAGAAAGAAAGAAAAGAAAGAAAAAGAAAGAAAAAGAAAGAAAGAAAGAAAGAAAGAAAGAAAGAAAGAAAGAAAGAAAGAAAGAAAGAAAGAAAGAAAGAAAGAAAGAAAGAAAGAAAGAAAGAAAGAAAGAAAGAAAGAAAGAAAGAAAGAAAGAAAGAAAGAAAAAGAAGAAAAAGAAAGAAAAAATAGAGAAAGACAGATATAAAGAAAGAAAAACAGAAAGAAAGAAAAAAGAAAGAAAGAAAGAAATAATTATAAAAAGATAAAGCATTAGAAGCAGAAGAAGTCGAAATAAAAGAAAGAAAGAATTAAGAAGAAGCAGCAGCAGCCGAAGAACAAGAAGAAGAAGAAAAAGAAGAAGAAAAAAAAAGAAGGGGAAGAAAAAGAAGAAAACGAAGATGAAGAAGAAAGAGGAGAAAAAGTAGGCTGAGATCCAATTTTTCCTTGAAAAAGTTTGAGTAGAAGATGTTTTTCCCTGTATCATAAGTTGTTTTTAAATCGATCTATTGTAGATACTTTACCAGCCTCGAAAGTCGAGAAATGAGTGGGTATTATGTGAAGTAATGGAAAGTAAAGGCGGCCAGCGTGATGCTTATCCTATCGCCCACCACGTGCCGCTAGGTCCATAAAATATATGTCTAGCACCATATACCGAGGATGCCTTAATTAGGGCGTGGAAAGTGCCTAACTGTGAGCTGGGTCAATTCTCAAGATCTTCTAGTGCTGACAGTTACATTGTTTATTTCAACCAAAAGCAATAAATCCCCAAAAGACATGATATCCTCAATGAGTCAACCAACACATGGCTCCGCTCTTTGCTGCTCTTTTTCTTTAGTATGCTAATCCCACGGGAAGCGTTCCAATTTCCAGCAAAGAAGAAATGGAAAGGAAAATGAAAGCCTGATGTGAAATGTGCCCCCAAAGAAATTGGCGAAAAAAAAAAAAAAAAAAAACAAGTAGAACTTGCCAGAATGGACACAATGAGAAACATTCTAAAAGTTGAAAGCCCTAACTTCTGGTTTTGCGTTGGAAGAAATTTGAAACAGTAAAAACCGACTTTTTGGTCCGTTTTCTCTTTCGTCATCAGCGAACCGCGTGATTAATTTAATTTAATTTTCTATTGACTATTTTTGATGAGTTAAATATGGTTGTAAAAGTACGGCATTCTGTTACGTTTTTTGTGTGTAAGATAAATGTTTAATGAACATGCATTTTATCTGTCGCCAAAATAATAATTAATAATTTTAAACGGGCTAAGAATGGAATCTTGTTGCGGTTCAATCTCATATAATACTGTATAATTACAACAAATCATTTAAAAATAATTATTCAATAAAAATATTAATGCAGTTAAGAATAATGAAAGAAGCATAAAGCAATTGTTAGGCTAAAATGTCGAAAATGAATAATGAAACATTGTTAGGTTTTTATCAAAATAATCTGTAACATGTCATCTCCAGAAAACAACGACATGTGAAATGCGCTGTCTCCGCAAGGCTACCAACACGCTAGCTAGACGAGACAGGGTTACGAATACAAGCATTGGAGAGAATACTGGAATAAGATCATGTCTGGATTATACTGACAAGCAAAGAATGAAATAGTTCAGTCATCTAGTGAGAATTCAGCCAGACCAAACTGCATATAAAACTTTTTACAGTAGGAAATCTGGGAGGAAGGTGAGAGGAAGAAAGCGATGGAAAAATTATATAGCTAAAACCTGAAAAAAGATGAACAAATCCATTACTGAAGCCACCCAAGATGCGCAAGACAAATACAGAAAATCACACTGGCCTACAACATGGTATCGTTGAGACGACAAATTAAGAAGAAAGGGAAGAATAAGTAAATTGTCGTCTCCTCGAGGAAAGAGTGTCCAACGCGGATTTTCAAAATTATCTGTCTCCAGCTCTAGTTGTAAGACTGGCTGAACTAGATTTTCAACATTATCTGTCTCCAGCTCTAGTTGTAAGATTGGCTGAACTAGATTTTCAACATTATCTGTCTCCAGCTCTAGTTGTAAGACTGGCTGAACTAGATTTTCAACATTATCTGTCTCCAGCTCTAGTTGTAAGACTGGCTGAACTAGATTTTCAACATTATCTGTCTCCAGCTCTAGTTGTAAGACTGGCTGAACTAGATTTTCAACATTAATTGTCTCCAGCTCTAGTTGTAAGACTGGCTGAACTAGATTTTCAACATTAATTGTCTTCAGCTCTAGTTGTAAGACTGGCTGAACTAGATTTTCAACATTAATTGTCTCCAGCTATGTATGTAAAATTGACTAAACTGGATTTTCAACAGAATCTGTCTCTAGCTCTTGTTGTAAGAGTGGCTAAACTGGATTTTCATCATTATCTATCTCCAGCTCTGGTTGTTAGACTAACGATATTGTGAGTTTGGATTTCATTTAAAATGTTTTACGAATGTGACCTGCGTGGTTTTGTTGTGACCCGTGGATTCAGAAAATAGTGAGTAGCCTGTTGGCACATAACTAACTGGTTGTGCCTTATGTGGTTAATCGCGTGTGCAACTACTGATTTGATGTGACTGTTGCTTCCATTTATTACAAACTGCTTTTCTAGTGTCGGACTCTGTGCGTTATCCCTTCTGATGGCTGCCTCATGCAAATAATGTGTGTGCCTGCTACTGGATATCCTGAGAATGTAGTTTGTGACCATTTTTCCACATAGGACAATGACGGACATTCTGTGTGATTTTCGTTGGCGCGGGAACGGAGCAACCATGGACTTACCCATTCACGATGAAGTTAAAACTGGGATTACCTAATCACTTGATTTATTTTCATGAAGTGGACCACTTCTTCTGTATATTCACCTCCCTGCGGCTCAGTTCGATCCTTTATTTTTTATTTACCTCAAACAAAAGAAAGCCCAATTTTCGAATGATGTTATCGGCTAGGGTTAATTTTAGTGTAAGAATCTTTGTCAGCTCCGACCGAATTTGAGACACCGACTAATATTACTCTTAACACTTACGTTAAACTCAACCCATAATCCGTCCAGAATATTGAACTTTCCCGGGATCTCATGAATTTCCTTTGATTGGGGTGAACAAAAAATAAAGCACCCTCAATTTGTATTCTAAACTATTATATCAAAGATAAATGTTAGTTGATTGCAAAAACTTGTATTACTTTCGAAGATAGTCAAATAGAATATTAGTCGCAAAATTTGAAAAAAAAAAAAAAAAATTGAATGCACTTACGTTTGACAAAATGTAGGCACGGTTCTTTTAGTAAACGCCAGTCACTTCATCATCTTTCTCTTGGGATTCCTCTTGTCTGACTGTTGGGTTCTTTCATATTCATTATCTCTCTCCTTCTCCAAAGGACCGCAATGCTCAGTACAATTTTATCCTGCATTTGCAATTTACGCTTTCTGCCGCCAAAACCTGCCTTTTACTCAATCAACTTCTGCTTTGCTGCAGAAAAAAAAAATCGTCACTGTGATAGTCAACCAGCGTCCCTGAAGGGAGAACTTTAGGTTATGATTGTGACTTGGTTGTGTGCGCTACATAAAAGGACCATCGGGAGCCATGAAAAGGACTCTCGGCAGTGATGACGCGATCAAAGGAGAGGTACTCAATTTCTGGGTCGCGTAGGATCAAGTATCTATATCCTGCAACAACACGCATGTCAAGATGCTTCTACTGGAAGAGCTCAAGGAAATACAAGACTAACAGCAAAACAGGGAATATATGATTTTCAGGGTGTACCCAAAAACTATTTTTTTTTTAAAGAAGAGATCAAATCACACATGAGATGGTTTGGCTTCCTGACGAGAATGCCCTGGTACCAACTGGCACAGAGAGCCACGCTGAAGAAGTGTAACAAACACAAAGCAAGAGGAAGACCACGCAAGAGATAAAGCGACTTCATCAAGAGCAGCCTAACAAAAATGAACACCAACTTGTACAATGCATTGGAAAAAGCGCACAAACGATCCTTACATCTCTCCTCCCCCTCCCCCGTCTTCAACACCTCGCTGAGGTAAAGGTGAAAGAGAAGAAGAATGAACACACATACGCAAAACAGAAGTCAGGTAAATTACATGAGGAAATAGAAATGAGCTCATGTTATGAGCAGGCTTCGTTCCTTCGTTCGATTTCAATTACCCGCTGGAGTCGGTCGTGATCAGCCTCTGACTAGGGAGCTAGCCTCGACCTTGTCAATATCGGTTATAATTACGGCAAAAATTTTTGTTGCTTTATCACTGCGGATTGTTTGGTGCCAGTGTTTTATGTCTTCCGTGTTTATCTGGTCGGCCAGGTCGTGACCGTCTCATTATGCAGGTATGGATCTGATTAGATCGTGTGTTCGTAGTCACAGGTGTTCAAACTATTTGATCATGATTTGTAATGGGATCCATCTGGTTAAATACTTACTTAAACTGCGACAGGCCTAGCAAGCCGGCAGTGCCAGCGCCTATGCCTAAACAATATCCCTTTTTCGACGCGCCTGTTGAGCTCTTCCTCCCACCGCCAGTTGTGTTTTTGTGCGGCGCCCCCATTCACAGCCGTCTTTGTTACTTTCATCATCGCCAACTTTTCCGTCTTCATCAGTTGCTAAAACCAGAAATGATTGCCTACCCCCTCCCTCCCCCCCACCCACCACCAACCCCCTCCCCCACCCCCAAAGAAAATATAATGGAAATCTGCTTCAATAATGTTATCGTGATAAAAATGTTATTCCCAGCAAGATACAAAACTACTAATATGGTTACAGAAGCCATTTCTGATCAATCAACTTGCATGCTTCACGTTCATACAGACCTCATCTCGAAAACTCCGCAATCAAATTTATTGAATTCCTGCGCGAATGTCACCCACACCTTTGGGAACTACAAGTGGTGGACTTTTTTGTCTTTGTGGATTATGTTGAGGTAAACAACACATTGCACAATTTATTGCCTGGTATGTTTCAGTGCTGGGCAACCATTGGTATCAACATTTATAAGACAAAGAACATAGTGATATACTGCCCGCATCCTGAGAAGAAACGAGCAGATAATAACCAAACCATGGTCGCCTCTAGCTGACGGGCCGTGCTGCTGACGTCACCGGATCGGGCTAACGATGCGTTAACGCCACAATTCTCTGAGAAGACATAAACTATTTTCGACATTGGCGAGGAACGTCAAGGTAAATTTTAACTTGCAAGTATTTATATGCCTTCTTTATTAATTTCACTATTTTTAAGCCGACTTTTGTTTTATTATTGCCTTGGCACCCCTGGCATACGCTCACGGCACCCGAGGGTGCTTTGGCACCCAGATTGAAAACCGCTGCGTTAACGCATCGTTAGCCCTACCCGGTAAGTTAGCAGCACGTCCCGTCAGCTAAAGCCGGTCGTTAAAAGCCGGTCCTGACCAAACAGACACATGCGAAATTAGGGAATTGACGAACAAGAACGGCAAATAAAAGGACTGAGGACGAACAAGAGAAAGCCTCACATAAACGTTGGTAAAAGAAGACTTTCTCGTGTGGGTTCGATAGTGCCATGGGGAAGGGGGGGGGGTGGGTGGGTGGAAAGGGAGGTTGGGGTGGAAAGGATGGAGTGGTGGAAACGGGGGGGGGGGAAAGGGGGGGGGTGGAAAGGGAGGGTGGAAAAAGGGGGGGGGGTCAAAAGGGGGGGGGTGAAAAAAGGAGAGGAGTGGAAAAGGGAAGGGGCGCAAATGGGGAAGGGGTGGTGGAAAAAGAGGGGTGGAAAAGGGGGGTGTGGAAAAGGGGGGGGGGGTGAAAAAAAAAGGGGGGGGGTGAAAAAAAAAAGGGGGGGGGGATATAATACATCTACTGCCACACTAACAAGCACGTAGTGAAAATGTACTAATTATAAGTGTTTCTTTTCTAGTCGCAGTGCATCTGACGTTGAGGCGAGAAAACAACAGTCTGCTTACAAAACAGCCAGATCTGTAAAACGGATGTGCACGCAAAACTCCGGAACAAGACTTAAGTCCAGAAGTTGACAAACAGCCAGAACATTCCGCCAGAGTTTCCAGCCGATAAAAAAAGTTTTAAAGGTTTACTGAGGTGTTTGTAGCGGAAAGAGCTAAGAATTTAACCCAGTGGTTTGAGTCTGGGAAAGTTAGGTGTTTAACCTGATGTTTGCGGAAGAGTCAATTGAAAGTTAAACCCTGATGTATGTGTAAAAAAAGTAAAGTAAAGATCCCTTTTCGCGCCTTTCGGCGCATCGGGCATATGGGCAGAGCGTCCCATATTTTTACAGACCATCGCACTCTGTGGGTAATGTGGTCAGCATTACGCCGGCTGTCTTTACTTTCCCAGGACAGCCCATCCTGGTACCCATTTTAGGCTGGGTCGACCTGCGACGTCCCATACCACGATAAAAATCCACGCAACCTGCAGTGGGTTTCGATCGCGGTATGCTGGCTTACGAGACGGACTCGCAACGCCTTAGCCACGGGATGTATGTGTGGACAGATGTAATAGCTTAACACAGCTTCCCTGTGTGTGCTGGAAAGCGTCAAGAGTTTTTTTCTTCCCTTTTTATTTTTCATGTTCATCTGGTGGTAACTCAACTGGAAAGTTCTGGTTGTTCGTCCACTTCTGGACCTACATCTTGTTCCAGAAGATCATTTTTATGTGCAGATGCATTGATAGATTTAGCTTGTTTGTGTGCAGACACTTCCTTCTCAGACATATGCACTTGACTTTCCAAGGAAATCCATAATTAGTTGACTTTTACGACATGCTTTGTTGGGGAGGCAGTGGGTCTACCCCCCCCCCCCCTCCGCGCCCATTCCCATAGAAGGGAGTCATGGAGCCCACACGGGGAGTAAAAAGTTGAACTAACCAGTCTATGTTGGGACAAAACTAAGATCTTAGCTATGCAGTACATAATCAACCAAGCGTAGGACGACGTTGATCCCCAAATTTCATCGCCTTACTAAGAACAATTAAACTCACTGGTGACATAAACTGGCAAAAACCAGCCACCATGTTATTGATTACCTGTAAAATTTGCAGCTCACCAGAAATTAGAATCGTAAATTTGCTCACTGATTCCCGCCGGAACAAGGGGTTACCGCAGACTAATGACTCGCTTTATGGCAGTCGTTAAAACACCGTGTCTATTGGTACGTCATAAAGTACAGCTATCAGCGCTTCACAGGACTAATCATCCTTTTTAACATTATGGAGGTTAATTTGAAAGTTGTTCAACCGTTAGAAGCAGGCGTCGCTTGGTTTAGATCAGTCTGAGAAAACTGACTAGGTGCTATCTTTTATCTTTGAGCAGCCGCGGTGAAGCGGCTAAACTCTCACTCGCGGATGCGAAGGCCATGGGTGCAAATCCGGAGCTAGACTTTGTTGTGGTTTCAGAAAATGACCTTAGTTAGCGGGTCGACCCAGCCTTAAATGGGTACAGGGTAAAGTTCAGTGAAGTAATGCTGACCACAGCATCCATCAAGTTGATAGGTCTGTAAAATATAGGTTTGGCCCTATACATCAAATACAACTGAAGATGTGGAGTCCTTTTCATTTTACAACTAGTTGTCAGGGGCTGAGTAGTCTCGAGGTTTGGTGTCCTCCTCGAGTGGTGGAGATCCCGAGTTCAAGCCCCGGTGAAGGCTGGGGTATTTGCACGTGGACTTCTAGTAATTTGCCCTTATCTCCGGGTAGTAAGACCGGACTCACGTGTGTATTCTTGCGCACGTAAAAAATCCTTTGGCAGTTGGAAATCGAAAAGAACAGTCTAACAGCGCTGCCCGGGCAAAATTTAGAGTTTAAAAATCTATCTAAAATATTTCAAAATCCTCGCCGGTGCAACGGAGTTCGTGTACTGCGCTGAGATTCTTCAGACTGCGGCGTGAGTTAGAATTAGAACGGAGCACTGATGGCTTACACCTCGTATTCTCTGATGTTGATCCTTCGAATAAACATCTAGGTGGCGTGATAGCTTCATGACTATAGGCTTGAGAACTGGTAAGATCATGAACTCCAATCCTGATCAATGGCAGAGTTTAAACATAACCTGGTTAGGTCCCAGGTTAACCCAGGCTACAATGTGTACTAGAAAATGTACTTGAAAGTAAAGGTTGCCGGCTATATGCTGACACACATAAACCCATCAAGTGTCAGTTGGACAACAAAAGTATGAATGCTGCACCACAGACTTCCATGTATTAGATTTCGTAATTTTCATTTCGCAGATGCCTGCGCCACAAATCGGGTTTTTGTTTAAAGGTCACTGTGTAAAACAATTCCCCCTCCTCCAATCCCCCACCTGGAACTGCAATCTTAG